>NW_010576717.1:483506-529343 GCF_000705375.1 Tinamus guttatus
GGCGGGTTAACGGCTCTGCTTGCGTAGCCGTTATTACAGGGGACCCTGGCGCCGGAGTGTGCTTCCCCAGAGGCTGCGGGGGACAAGGAACCAAAAAAGAAAAAAAATAAATCAGGAGCTCTTCTGCTGGCCTCCATACGGCAGGCGCCTGACCTGGTGAAGGGAAGTAGGAGCTACGAGCACCATGAAATACTGCGAGTTGTGTAAATAAGTTTGTTAATACATGAGATCTTAACAAACTCTCCAACCAGAAGCAGCTCCTCTGGCGCTCTGAGCCACCTTTGCCCCCGTGCTGGTAGGAGAGGTGTGAGGGGAAAAGGCATGAAGTTGCCAGAAAATATTTGGAGCCCTGGAGGGGGCAAGGCACCGCGAGCTACGAGCACCATGAAATACTGCGAGTTGTGTAAATAAGTTTGTTAATACATGAGATCTTAACAAACTCTCCAACCAGAAGCAGCTCCTCTGGCGCTCTGAGCCACCTTTGCCCCCGTGCTGGTAGGAGAGGTGTGAGGGGAAAAGGCATGAAGTTGCCAGAAAATATTTGGAGCCCTGGAGGGGGCAAGGCACCGCACATTCTCAGTGTGAAACGAGCTGTTCTTTGAAAACTACTTACTGTCAGATCCTTCATAAAAATGCCTTAATTGGAGACCTCAGCTTTTTAAGGGGTTGAAGTGTTGAGGAAAAGTAACTTTGTGCATCCTAAGCCCCTTAGAGACTGCATTTTTCATCCCGTTCTCTTTTTCTAGGGGATCATGATGGCCCTGTGGAATTGTAGAACGTGGCTGCTGTTCTCCCTTGTGGCTGCTTGCTTCATCTCTGCCTTAGCTGGGGAGTCTGTGGGAGAGAGTCAACATGCAAATATTCGGCTTGATAAGAACCTGGTACAAGATAAAGAGTATGTGTTCCATGTCCTGAAAATGTAAACTTTACTTCCCAATGATTTGCTTTTCTCCTAAATGTTGTTATGCAAGTTGGGCTTAAGCCTGAGGCACCTTTTCATCTAAGGATGTTGTATGAATAGCTGGAGTCAGATACCAAGATAGGTTTGTTCATCAAGTTTACTAGAGATACAGGATCCAGAAAGCTCTCTCTAGGACCTTTAGCCCTATTTATACTGTATAGAGTTTCTTACAATAATTCTACTTATCTAGATCAACATGCTCTGGACAAAACTTTTATTTGGACAGTTAGAAATTTGTTCTCAATTGCTTCTTCATGCACACAAAAAAAGTGTGATAGCAATAAAGTCCCTAGTATATCCCATATTTTGCTATGAAAGATTTTCCTGCAGTTCCTTTGCTTTGAAAGGTGGCCATAAAGGAATCTGGGGCATCATTTGGGTTGTTTTGATAACCCAAACCCAGTCTAAGTAGGTGAGAGGAAGAACAGCTGTCTAAATTGTTCCAAAGGCCAGTACAGTACGGACCTGTACTGTACTAGGATGAAGGGTGTACAAAGGTTGGTTAAGGTTGGGGCTTTTGGTCCTCGTGTTTGTCCAGGGTGCTTTTAGAAACAGGGCCTATGTATTTGACTACGTGATCAAATACTACAGATGATGTAAACAGTGTATTAAATATTAACTGATTTTTTTTTCCTAAGCCACATCATGGAACATTTGGAAGGTGTTATTGAGAAACCGGAGTCTGAGATGTCTCCACAAGAGCTGCAGCTTCATTATTTCAAAATGCATGATTACGATGGCAATAATCTGCTAGATGGATTAGAACTTGCTGCTGCTATATCCCATGTCCACAAAGAGGTAGGTGGAATATCGTAATAGCATGCGTCCTTGGAAACAGTCCAGGCTTTCTAAAAAACAACTTGCAATAGAACATTTACAGTGTTGCAGTACAGTCACAAGGGAGTGGTTTTGTTTGAAAATGAGACCTCTTCCTCTTTCAGTTTTGGTTTGATTTATAAGTGGATGAGGTCTATCACACCTTTTCATGTCACTTGACACTGTTCCAAGATGACTCAATCCTGGTTTCAACTTTACATCCTCTGGAGTGGAAATGATTTTGTAGCCAGGGATTGTGAGAGGAAAAGGGGAAATTGGAAAACTGTGGCCAGAATGGAATAATGGTGATAAGAGCTTATGAAAATAGCATACAATACAGTGTAACTTATATTTCTAAGAATGTTATCTTCAACTCACAACTGCTACTGCTACAGAAGTGCAAACTGTAGGAAACTTCTTGCATATAATTAGGAGAGTAGATCATGGTGTGCTTTTGTTTGTTACCCTTTTGTAAATGCAAATACTCTGTACAACTGGGAGCATTTAAAGATTAAGCAGGAAGATACAGTTCTTGGGAAAATAATATTAACACAATATCTCCTAGCAATCTTTTGGAAGTTCAAAACGATGTAACTTATTGTGCCAATCTGTGTCAGAAGATACAAAGCCAAGGAAATAATAATTAACTGCTGACACCTTTATTTCTAAGGGATGATACTAAGAATTATGCTGAAGCTAAGCTGCAATGTACCTAACCTGCTTTTTCTTTTGTTTTCCACTAGTCTGTTCTTTCAGTAAGTCAACATGTTTGTGAACTGATGTTGAATAGTTTGCTGTAACAAGACTTAAGTAACAAGATGTTTTGCAATCTAAGCAGCTAGTTGTCAGTAATGTGCCGTGTATGTCACAAAGTGGGACCTGCTAAATTCTTTAATGTGGTTTTTGCTTTTCTAGGAAGGTGGCGAACATACCCAGGCAATGAAAGAAGAAGAACTAATTAGTCTAATAGATGATGTTTTAAGAGATGACGATAAGAACAATGATGGATACATTGACTATGCAGAATTTGCAAAATCCCTGGAGTAAGGGTTTGCGAGGAGGTTCTTTCTCCTTTTAGCTATGTGGAAATGTGACCCAGTATAATGTGATTCATTACTGTTTCATATCAACCTTTGTGCTGCAACATTCATGAGAAGATGTATCAATTCCAACTGATTTCGTTTGAAAATTGTATGGGACTGGCTAACTTGAAGAGCCAAGCTTGACTAAATGTAGCTACACATTTGAATCTTGAAGCACAGAAACATCAACAGTACTCACACAGCTGACAAACTCTTTAAAATAGCTATGTGTGAATACTTAATAGATCCCATGTAATCTAAATTTCAATTTTCTACTGAAATTCACTTTGCCTACCTATTTTATTTAAATGGATAAAATAGTTGGAAAGCCAGAGAACATGACTACATATTGTGAGTACTGTGAGGAGACATTTCCATATTTCATACTCATTTTCAAAGAAAATCTGCATATGAGTACAAGTGCTTGAAACAGCATTTGCAGAGAAAAGTATTTGAATGTGGTTTATACTTGAGCTCTATGGGATACCACATGGACTTCAACACTGTCTTTGAAGAAATTGAGTATTTTTTTAAATTTATGTACTTTCTAGCATACCCTTATATTTTATATATAAATATGTACATGTTTCTCGATTTCTTCTCATCCTTCACAGATTTACTTTTTTATAGTGTAGTATTTTGGATTTTTCTCTACTTTGAATGGTCTTTTTTAAAGAAAATTAAAATATTTTTACAACATTTATATGTTTATTAATGCTGTGTAGCATTTACTAGAGTAGCTTCTGCTATCTCGTTTTGAAGGTCATGTTAACAGTAAGCTGGTTTAAGTATAAAAGCTTCTGTACCAATTGGTTCTTACAGTATTAGCCAGTGGGGTAATCTAAGTGAGAAAGTACTGCTGCCTTGCTGAGGTTTAGATTCCTATTCCTTGACACTTAAATTACGGTATTACTTTTAGAAAAATGCAAAGGTATTTCATAACTAAGAGTTTCAAGATACTTGAATGTCTGCAGATGAACATGGTCCTAGGAGTGTTTTTGCTGTGTTGACGCAATACTTGATAAGTGCAGTAGCCTAAGGATATTACAGTGATGTATTGTTGCTTTATTGATATGTGGTAACTATAAAGCATAGCTGAAATCTTAAATTGCATTTAATCATTATCCATGAATAGAAAATATAAATGTTAGCATATTTCTGTAAAATGTATAAAGAGCTATTTTCTTTACAAAATTATTCTTATACAAGAGAAATACATTTGTAAAAGAAATTATTTCTTTGTTTTAAATGTTTGGGCAATGAATGCCGGGGGTCCGATTCTTTTTTTTTTTTTTCTCCAAACAGCTGATTATTTTGACACTCTCTGTCAGGGTATTGCTTGTGCAGGCTATACAAGCAATAAAAAGTTGGGATTCATGCACTTTGGAGCTCGAAGTGTAATGCAGGAAATCCTGGAATGTACCTAGTTTTCTGTTGTATTTCTAAGCCTGGCTCCATTACTGGCAGTAATCTTAAAAACTCCTCAAAAAAAATCTAAATTCCTCAAAGCATTTTTGTTATACCATTTATCAGGGTGATTAGTCTGGAGTGAATGTTGATTCAAAGGTAAGTATAGAAAATGCTGGGGGGAGAGGGAGGGGAAAGAAGATTAAGCTCCTCAGCTTTGAGCATTTAAAGCAGGTTACCTCTAAACCTGTCAACTTTATGTGTTTATTCCATAAACCTCTGAGCATTGGATATATTTCAGGTGAAAGAAAAACTGGCATTTTTTGCCCTATTCTGAGAAAATATGGTTTCCTTGTAAATTGGAATGGCCAGAAAAGCCAGGAGCTGATCTTAGAGACTGAGCTATAAATCCTTAAGCAGTCCAGCAACTTTCTCAAACACTACTGTATAGTAAGTGACATGACATGCACAGTAGCAGCTATATATAAAAAATAAATATAGGTAATGTGGACAACATTTTTTCAAATTATTTTCAACCTGATTTTAGTACAAGTTAAAACAACATTAAGTACAGAATTTACCTAAAACAGAACAAATGTGAGTTGCATTTCACAATACATGAAGAAATACCAAATTAGTGCTTTTGCTTTCCAAGAAAAAGAACAATTCAAGAAATGCTGTCCAAGCTGAAACCCGCAGCATCGTGTCTTTACTTAGCCTTCCAAAACAAATACGCATATAAAACTGCTAGCACGGCCAGACTTAATTTTTAAAAAATAAGTTTATGTGCTAGCTGTAGCTCATAGGACTGTAAACAAACTGGTACAGGTCATATGGAATCAAATACACGCATATGTAAAATTATATATTTATGTTTAATATATATAAAAGTGGGTCTTTTCAACAGACTAACAAGACTATTTTTGCTTCTATAAAGTAGTAGTCTCTCTGTTTAACAGATAAGAAAAATTAAGCAAAAGAGTGCATGATTTTCTGAAGGTTAAGCACACCTTTGGCAGGAACAGAAAGCAAAAGCCTGTTGCATGTTTTACACCTCTTCCTAGTCTATGATCCTGGGGGGAAGAGTGTTGGATTTCCCTGCCTCAATTAGTGCAGAACACATCTGGCCTTGCACTACTGTGAACTACATGTGGTTTTGTCAAAGGTTTGAGGTTGTAATCTTCTACCTCATGTATCAAACAACATAGCAAGCAAAGAAAATATTTGAAAAGACTCTGCTTCTTGAGCTATTGACAAACAGGACCTTTGTTTATTGGTCCTCTGAGACATACTTGGCCTATGGAAGAGAAAAATCTGTACTGTTTATCCAGTGACCATTGGAATATTATTAATCACAAGAACAACCATCCAGAGGGGCTGCAAATTCACAAAGATTTTAGAACCTTTTTTGTTATTTTTCTTAATTACCTAGGACCTCAAAATATCTTGGATTCTGTGCAGAATTACTAAAGGTTTACAAGTCCTGATTTCAGCTGAAGTACTGTTCTCACACAAGCAATTCACAAGAGCAGTAAGAGGAATTCAGGACTAAAGTCATAACTGGTGCAGCCACTAGATAGCGTGTCGACACTGCCCATTCCTTCCCCGCAGCGTGCAGCTTGGAGCACCTGGGAGTGGGGATTTCACTGTAGCATCAGCCCTGCACAGATTATCGGCCAACGCCTGCTCCTGTGTCTTCCAACATCACGTTCCCATTAGGATGTCTGTGTTTTGATTAGTTTACAGCTCCCACAAAAATTGATCATAGCTGAGATATGATTACTGATAATTAACTTTCATCGCTTAGAGTCTCCAAGTTTACTTGAAATGCGAGTAAACGAACTTGCATTTTAATATTACCAGTAAATATTACTAGGTAACAGGAAGCCTTTGCAGTATAAGTACCAGATTTGGCCTCCCTGATTGATATCAGGAGTTTGATGGTGAGAGGATCCTCTGAGTGCTCACAACAGTCACTAAGGAATATTAGACACTTTTCTGTAGAACTTGAGCTCTTACTGGTTTTGCATAGGCATTGATAAGAGCTTCTGTCACTGTTCTTATAAGGCATAGTCCCAGCGTGGTCTGACCAGAATTTTTGCTTCAAGTGAAGCTTAGTGCTTTTTTTTCCCTTCCTTCCCCCCGCCCATTTGCAGTCTTGTGGTCTGCCCGTCGCCCCTTGAAACAGCTGCTTATCAATCGCGTTGTTAGCTTTTAGCAAATGAATTACATCAGGGGTCATTATGTCCCTTGGTCTACATCATTTATTACCACAAAGCATCCGAGTCCTAAGCATTTCAGCAGCACAGCTGCTCTGTTCACATGGAGCAGGAGCTGTTACAAGGGCAGCTGCTAACACCTTACAGAAGGTTTTTCAGCACTTACATTTTCCTTCCTGTTCTTCATTCCAACTTCTGAATCGCATCCGAACCCTTCCAGCCAATACATATTCAAATTGTCACCGTCTTCTTCAGCTGAGTGGCAGTTTTGCACTTAAATAGAGGGCAGCGTAGCATATGACTACAAAATATACTGCCAGATAGTACATTTTATAAGAAATTGGTGCTGCACAGAATATAGTGTCAACTTCTGCCACTTGATCCAACCTAGTGACTGACAGCACTAGATTCAGAGAAGGCAGATGTCAATAAACTCAGACTGGGGAAGGAATATCTCATAGGAAGCAAGTCTAAGGGAAAAGCAAATTAAGGAGAGCTGTCAGTTTCTGCAAGACATGCTGTTAACAGAGGAAGTGCAGAACTATACCAGTTCGGAGGATTGCAAGGAAATTCAAGAGAAGTCAGCTAATTCACAACTTTTTAAATTGTCCTCAAGCAGAAGAGAGGATTATATCTGCTAAACAGAAAGTAGGTCAGATGACTGAGAATCTGGTACAATGCCCCGTTCGTGTGTGTGTCTGTCTGTCTACCAGCCATAAGGGCAAAGCACAGAAGCTGCAATGAGCAACACTTATCAAAAGGAAAAAAGAATATTGTAAGAAGAAAACAGAAAAGTTTGGGCCACAACTCAAAGACAGGGGACACTATCAGCAGAGGATATTAAATAGCTGAAGAGTTTAATGCCTTATTTTTTTTTCCTTTTTAATCCATCTTTACTAATAAAGTCAACAGCAAGCAGACAAGTGCAATTAGTACCAGGGATAAAAGCTTAGAATTTCTGCCTAAAATATGGTAAACCTACTTAGAAAGTAATCAGCTAATTTAGATATTTTCAAATTGCCTGGGCCTGATCACCTTAGGAGACTTAAAGGGCAGTTGAAATGATGTCAGTACATGATCTTCTGGAGGCTGGATTACAAACTGGGCAGAATGAATTTAATACCTGCCTTTTTGTAAAGGAAATTCATAATTTAGCAAACCTAATTTCAATCCCCAGGAAAGTTTTAGTGTACATCTGTTTCTTTTAGAAATAAGAAGGAAATGAGTAGCAGCTAATAATGGATTTGCCAAGAATAAACTCAGTCACACTAATTTGCCTGTCTATGGAAGGGTAAATGATCTTGTTACATAGGGAAAGCTGCAGATATTATATAGGTTTCTTTTTCTTCTTCTATTTTTTTTTTAAAGAATTTCAACATTATTTCCTATAATACTCTCATGACCAAGCTAGTGAATCATGACAGAAATGGAATTGCTGTAGGAAAGGACTTGGGGTCAAATCTGGTTAGATAATTGTATCTTCAGAGTTCTTGTTGATAATATTTATCAAAATACACATTTTGCATGGAATTCTGTGAGTCTTGGGCATGTATCTAGTTTTATTTGACATGTTCATTGAAGCCACAGATGATGTAATATGAAGAATGATTATTAAACTTGCAGATGGAGCTACAAAGGGCTGCAAGTATGATGGATGACACAATCAGAATTTAAAGTGGTCTTGATAAATTAAGAGAAGTCATCTAAAATGGATGGAATGCAATAGATCATAAGCTGAGCATGAATGGCAAAGCCATGTGTTTTTTTTCGCCCCCACAGAAAAGGCAAAGATGACACTGAGGTGTCTAAAGGGCCTTCAAGATAATTGAAAGAGTCCTTCTGGTCCACTCCCCACTCATAAAGACTCACCTAGTAGACAGTATCCTGCCCTTAATTTAAAAAAAAAAAAAAGTGGACTAGTTGGAAAAAGGCCAGAGTAGATCAAGAAGAATGAGTGGAGTCCAGAAATCATGAGGAAAGACTGTAAGAAATGGGATATTTTTGCCTAAAGGGGAGACAATTAGGAAGAAAGGAGAAGAGAGGTTTAATAATAGTTTTCAGGCATGTAAAAAGCTGTTGCAAAGAGCAAGAAAATGACCTGTTCTAGATAGATGGATCAAAAAGACTCATATCTACAGAACTATAACCCAATATATATGAATTTCAGCTTGAGATCTAGATTACACATTGAAGTTTAATGTCCAAGGCAGGATACCATAGCTTGCATTAATAAGACTACAATTTGCTTTTGTTTTGAAGCAGAAGGGTGGAGTACAGCACTTCTCCAGATCTCCTCCAGTCCAAGTCTCTTTCTGAATCTATGGCAGGCAGTATTTGTGCAGAGATGAGAGATGACTCGCCTTAGCCAAGGGCAGAGGCCTGCTAAAACACAGAAAGCCCAAGCTCTGCTCCAGGTCCTCATGAACCTGCAGTGATCTTAGTTTTCCTTTAAGACCACAAATCATTCTTCTTTCACCCTACTGTACGCCTTTCTTCTCCATGTAATCTCTCTAGATTCTTCTTGATCCAGCCACATTTCAGTTTTCCCCCAGTCCCTCTGGATATCAGTTTTACACCTCAGCTTCTTTCTTACCCCCATAAGCCACCTTCCCTCTTCAAACTCCCTAAAAGCTTGTTTTTCAGTTCTGTTTTCCAGGCAGGCTTTCTGCTTCAGTCCCGGAGAACAACAGCCATCTGCACTTGCTGGAGGACAGTGGTGCCACATTCACTTCCTCTGCTGCAAGCTACAACAAGGAATGTCCTTCGCGGTCCTGTCAAAGCATGCTCACTGACGGTAGGGTCCAAGCGCAAAACCTGACCACTTTTCTACCGAGCATGTTTAAACCCAGATTGTCCAGAAAGTAAAAATACTATTAAGGTATTTTTGGTTTTGTTTTTACTGACCAGCTGACTAGTCAGAACGAAGGTCCACCTAGGCCAACAGCTTGTCTCAGAAAGCGGCCAGGAATAGATGCTGAGGGAAGAATAAAGAACAGAGAAAACAGTCATACTCTCCACAAATACAGTCACAGACTTGAGCAGTTTGTAGGTCAGGGGCTTCAACAATAGCAAAATAGAGTAGGGACTCAGTGAAGATAAAGGTTTAAATTGTAAGGCCTGGTAATGCTATTGACCAAAAATCAGGTCTTAGGAGACATGACCAATGTCCCATGGTCACTGATATGGGCTTTACTGATGATGTTGCTACTCTACAGCTTTCTGTATAAGCAAAAGGGATGATGCAGCATGTAAGCAGTTATCCCACAAGGCTGCATTAGTGCAGTGGTGTAACACAACTATACCATTTCCAGATGTCGTATTCTTCTTATTTAATGCAACTTTCGAAGTTGTCTAGCAATTTGCCTCTTCTTGGTCACACTTCAAGAAACATTTTAAAAATGGCCCAAGTTTGAGAAAGCCTTAGGCATATGTTTTGAAATAAGTTCTGTTTAAAAATAACAGCATTTGGCCTCTGAAAGTATTTTGTCATAAAAGCAGAAATAAGCCACAAAACATACATGCTGAAAAAATAATATTGACTTAAGTATCAATGTCTGTGGCTCACATCCATCCGCATGACACATTGGCACAGATCATCGCAGGTATGACTTTTGTAACATTAGAATGAGATCTATGAGACCTGAATGCTGCTCCCTTTGGGAGACATCTCCAGGGATCATGAGGAGGTGACCATGCAACAACGCTGTCAGCCTCAGTGGGGACTGGATGTCAGGAAACACCCGGGTAAGCGTTTTGGACAGCAGAACGTGGAGATAGGACTAGTTTTACAGAAGGAATGTGTATGTTTAGGATGCATGTGGAGTTGTTTAGAAACTTTACACATGCCGTTATAAGTTTATGAGCATGTTGGCACTGACTAGTGGAACTAAGATCTCCAAAGAACACAAAGCACACAGAGACACACACACACACAGGCATAAACTGCTTTCAATAACCAAATAATTCTGTCACCAGACAGCCCAAAACTACTCTAAGGCACCACTTCCAGCCAAGACCAACAGATTTAAAATATTTTTGAATCTCCAGGCAAAGGAATTTTCAGGAAATGACAAGCCAAAAAGTCTTTAGGAAAATCTCCAAGCAGATGATCTCATTTTTTTTAAGCATCATATCTCTTAAACACCTTGTCCAGTTTCCTTCAACTCTTCCAGAAAATCTATCCCAGAATAAGATTATGCCTGTGAAGTTTTAGGTTCATTGGGATAACTTCAACAAAGTGAGGAATAGGAATAAAATCAAATATATAACAGAAACTTAAGTACATCTGCAGTTTACTGAATATGGTTCAGTTTGATCTCTATAATGCATGGTCTTTCCACTATAGAAAAATAAAGGGACTCTTTTATTTAGTCACCAAAGGAAAAGAACACCACCCACATATGAAGTCCTACCTATGAGAGAAGGAGATTTGGCAGGTCACACACATTTTGCTTCCTCCTATTAGAAAATGTTTATAGGAGCCAGATTCATTTCCTAAGGTCTGGTTTAAGGATTTATGCTGAGTATTACACAGTGTTGGCAGAGCAAGATGATGACAATTTCTGATTGCAGATCGCTGCCACAGACCTTATTAAAACTGCAGGAAGGCACTGACATAGCTAAGTACCTTTAAATTAGCCAACTAAGGCTAGCACCACTACAAAACACGGCACAACCGTAAAACCCACTGAGTACAAAAAAATAGTTTTTTTGTTTTTTTTTTTCAGACTATGCTGACCACTGTGCTCCTGGAATTCTGTTACTAGCTGCACCCAAGCTATTTGGTTTAATTCAGCTATTTCAAAGCAAGCTCTAAATGTACCTTTCATCTGAAAGGTCCTGTAGTTAAATGAAAGTATCCTGGGAAGTGTAAAATCTATCTCTAGACAGTTCCTAGATCCTACTAGGCCCCTTTTGGAAAACATAATACAAAAGGAGTTTTTAATTAAGATATGATTTTTCTTTTTCTGGCTTTCACCAGTGGTTTAGGGCAGAACTCCTCCAGTGACTTTAACAAAAGTCTTCTCAGATTCCTGTGGCAGCTAGAAGTCCTTTCTAGGGTCTTGTAAAATTCCTTTAATAAAAAATATTCATAGGAAAAAGGAAAGGGCTATATAGGCTACAATGCTTTGAACACAGTTCCTCGAATCTGCAGTTGAATTGTCATCTGTGGATACACCATAAATATCACCTTATCCTCAAGGTTATCTCTTGTTCACTCAACCCTATCCCACTCCTGACTCTCATGCAACTGATGCAACTGATTTCTGGTCAGCTGATGGCCTCCCAGCACAAGCACCCCACCTGGGGCAACTCAGTTCAGCTTGAAAGCTCCTCCTGTTGATTTCCCCAAAAGAGAAATATTGGCAGGAAGTGGAAAAAATGGATTCAAAGGACCAAAGAGGAGACATTCTAAGGGCTGGCAATCTCATTCCACTCCAGGAGCTTTCAACTTCAGACTGCTGCTCCAGGCAGCATGGACATCTGAAAATCTGGTCCTGATGCCATCGGACAGGAAACATTGGTTTGCAATAAGGCAGTAGTGGCTGAGTGGCTGTAGTAGTGAAGGTAAAGGGTAAGCCGAGGAGAGCTGATAGTAGACATACTACTCAAACCCGAGATGGACTCAGCCTTAAGCCATTAGATGCCACCCTCCCAACGTGCTCCTTGGTAACACAATCTCAGTCTGCTCAAAACTACTTTGTCAACAACATGGGCTTTAATATGGGGTTAGATACATCAAGGGATCAAAGTGCAGTCTATTATAAGATAAGAGCTGTTTTGATCACTCTGGAAAAGATAAGGAAAAGGTTAAAACAATCAAGAAAATCTACCAATCTGAGAGCTTCAGGTATTGACTCCCTTGCACTCTGATGTTTACAAGGCCAGCATCGCCTTAAGCACTGACCTCTGGGGAGCTCTGAATGTTTTTGCTGGTCACTCACAAATGGAAAGATTCACAGTTAGTCCCTGAAAAATTGTGTCCAAGTGACTTTTCAGAGAACAGCGTGACACATGAGCTTGGAAATGCCATGCCTGCTCATGTAGGTCTTTCCACACACAAAAATTCAGTCTGTGGTGACACACAGCCTGGGAAATCTCAGCTCAGAAAACTAAAGTCTGGCAAAATTATGAACAGTTAAAAACTAGACTTTCTAATGGAAAGTGTTAGACAGTTTTAGTTATTAGACCACCATCATCTTCACAGCTAGAGAGTGATTTAATGTGTCAGTTATGTGAGCACTAGGAGCAATGAATAGGTCTTTGTGTTTATTCACAGCAAGTACATATTCGGAATTGACATATGATGCTTTCTTTTTTGTCTGATAGTTCACTGGTCGGCTTAAAAAAAAATACAGGGATTTGCAGAAGGTTTTTCCAAAGCAAGACAATGATAGATACCATCTATGTTCAGAAAGAGGAACTCCCAAGGTTGACTACAGGCACTTTTCCGACTGAACACGACAATTTTCAGCTACACAACTTGAAAGCCTCACATCAGCAGAGGCGCTCAGTTCTGCTCACAGTGGTGAGAGGTGTCACGGGTGGCATACAACCAGCCATGCCTGCTGGCTGCACCTTTTGGACGCTGGGCAAACCCCCCGGCACAGCTTAGCTGCACCCACCAGCACAAGGCACTGAGGCTGCAGGGCTCTTCCCACAGAGCCGTGCCACTCACCACGTTGGCAGCCCAGAGTTTCTGTGTGACTGCGATCCCAACATTGCAGCATGGGGAGCAGAGCAAGGGCAAGGGCTGCTCAAGCCAGATGGCTCCTTTGCAGAAGGGCTCCTTCACGCTGAAGGCCTGAGCAGAGCTTTCTCTGCTCCCTTTGTTGCTGTGGCAGCACAAAAGAGATGAAGCATGGCCAGAAACTTATGTCATATTTTTACCTGGTGTAACTGAGAGCAGAATATGCTCTAGTGTATGTTCTAAATAAGCCTTTAAATAAAGCTGGTTACAGCTGAAGCTCTGCCAAGGTTCTGGTGGACATAGCAGTCCACTCTCCCCCAGAGCCAGAAACTGGCTGGGTTCAGTCACCTCTGGAGTACAGGGGCCAAGACAGAGGTTTGCCAGCTGGTCAAGGTCAGTTACTAGCTTGGCTCATCTACTCCTCAGGAAGCCAGTGACAGCTAGTCCTAAGCCAACCTCCTTTTTCATTGCCATAAATGCAAATGATAATGCACACCAATACAAGCAAAATAAGACTATTGCAAAGCTTCCAAGAATACTTCTAAACACCAGCCAAAAATGGTATGAAAAGTCTTGATCTGAGACAGATTACTACATGCCACCCTTCAACCGTTCCTCCTGGGACACGTGTAACTTCTAAATTCATCTGTCGGAACCAGTGTGAAAAAGAAGAGTCTGTAACTGGCCACAGTTCAGCACATTCAATTTCATTTTGCCACCATGCCTACAGAGAGTTTCTGACATCCAGATGAATGTGGTCTGTTTATTTTTCCTCTTACCTTTGTGATCAGTTATTTCTTATTACCGAGTCACAGTCTGGATGAAGCGCTTAGACTTTACAAGCCCAGCTAGAACCCACTCAAACAGCATGAGGTAATGATGCTCTTGTATTTATGCTTTAACCTGTCCTTAAACATACACACTCCACTGTTAAAGGTAAACTGATGGTGGGAGGAGGCACAGGAGGGAACAGGCTTGTGCGGGTGGCTGGGGGCTGGTGATACCAGACTGAAGATACAGGGCAGGCCTGCCTCCACCAGGCCTGTGCTAGGGAACTGAGATTTCCATGGCTGTGGCAGGAAGGTCAGGCTCCCCAACCATGCTACCACCATGGGTCGTGCCCCAGAGGGCAGGGTCGTAGCCTGTGACCCATAGCCAGAGGAAGTGGGGAGATGCTTTCCACCTCTTTCTTTACAAGTCAGGACCAGGTTTCTGGGAATGGAGGAAACATGATCCCCAACAACAAGCAGGGCACTTCTTACCCACCACCACTTCAGAACATCATGAAAGGTTTCAATGTTGTTGCCCATCACTACTAGAAAGCGGACTATTCCTGTGGAACAGGGCTGTCAGGGCTGACTCCTGCTTTCCTTTTCTGGCTTCTGGAAAAGAAGCCATTGACATGCTGGCTAGCCATGGACTGCAAATAAGTACTTAAATCCATCCTTAATCAATGAAATGAGAGGTATGAAGTGCTTAGAGCTAAGAGGGTGTTTCAATGCTTCACTGACCAGCTTGAACCTTGAACTGAAGCTGTTGTCAGAGGATGGAAGTGAGAGGCAGTGGCCATGTTCACCCGCAGCCATTACTTCTGGAGACACAGGACATGAGTAAGACCAGCTGGACCCAGGAACCAGGAGATGAGAGAAGCTAGGCTAGGACACTTGACAGGGAGAGCATTTGCTATTTAAGAATTATGGAGAAAGATCCTGCAGTACTGTACCTGCAAGATACAAGTAATTTCAAGCAGTTAATAGGTTCGTTGAACAACCATCAGCTCAGCTAATTAGGTAGAAAGTACCAGCATCTTGGTATATTTTCTCCTTTTGATAGATGGCTCCCAGAAGTCATGCATGATTTTCATGAGGTGAGATAACAAGCTGTCAGTCATAGGAAGCCTGGAGTAAACCATACAGATAATCAATATAGCCTGAAAACAAGAAACATGCCAAACTGCAAACCCAATTTCTTTCTTTCTTTAAAAAGAAAATGAGAAAGTTATCTGAACAAGCAAGCTTTAGCTTACAAGTAATATTCTAGTCAACAATAAAATAGAAGAGTATATGTGTGTGATTCTGGAGGGATTTGATAGGAAACATGCAGAAATTAACCCTCGATATGAATTTGCCCACCAGCAGTACATGCTTTCTAGGCTCAAAAATTATATCCTCAGCTCATCTTTTTTCAAATACACATAAATTAAGGAATACAAATACCAATCAGCAAGAGAATAAATAATAGAAGAACAGTACAGAGCACTTATGTGTTATATGAGATGTTTCTATTCTCAAAAAACACATATATTTACTCAGAGTATTTTTATACATAGTGTATATTCATTTAGGCAGTGGTGGCTGTGAGTGTCTACTCCTATAGAAGGAGTTAGGTCTGTGGTCACCAACAGGGCATTGATGGTGACCTCAGAGAGTGCCATAGCCCTAACACCAAAGAAAGGCCAGGACTACCTGAAAACATATGGTCTGTAGTTAGAGGCAGGCAGTGCAGATAAGGACACCTCTAGTTGTTCTGGGGTAAATCCACTAACACTGGTGGAGGAAGGACATACATTCCATGACCCTGATTGATGTGGTAGCATCGCTGTGAGCAGGGTGAACATTGTTTACAATGAACGGTCCTTACAGCATGCCCAGCTCTAGCAGTGCAGAGGAACAGGGCCCAGCTTGAGTCAGGTGTTCTCTTCATCCCCACTTTCCTTCTCATCCTGCTCCAGGACTGTCCATGATAGCACTCCCAAAAAAAGGGGGAAAGAGGAGGTTGGAAAACTGAGGTTAGCATTGGCATCTCAGCAAATTATTTGCTTCAGAGAAGATCAGAAATCAAAGTTTACTTGGGTGCAATACTCTGTGTGAGGCCATGCTTTATTTATTTATTTATTTTTTTCAGCAGTGAGAGTCAAGAAATTGTCAGCAAGTGACAGTTGGGGTTGCTGGGCTTTTGTGGTTTTTTATTTTTCTCCCCTCAGTGATTTGAGCCAACTGTTACTTCATGCATATGGAACACACAAATTCTTGCCTTTCCTCACTGGTGTGAAGTAAGACTTTGGCACATTTTGAAAACAACAAGCAGAAATTAAACTTGCTCTCTCCCATCTTTAATGTCAGTACCCACCAGTAATTATTTGGAGAATTAAACACATAGTCATCTTGCCGTCACCTTAATTCTCCACATTAAAAAGGGATTACATAACAAATTAGCTCGATTTAGTCTACCTTCCAGGGACTTGCCCAGTGGTTCACTCTTCTTTATTGAATTAACAGTTTAAGAAGCTCTTGGCTTTCAGACATGCTATGAAATTCTTCCCAATTTCAGGCCACTGGAGCTAGGAATTGCTGAAGTGCTCTGGAGCCACCTCCACGGTGTCTGGAGATGATGAACTCCAGCTGACCCACCAGGCAGCAAAAACACACCGACAGACACAAGTAATCCTATCTTCTGACATTCCCCTTCCACTTTAGGAAAGAAGTAATCCTCCATTCACCAGGGTCAGAGAGTCTTTAGACCCTTTCCTGTGCTTGTTTAAATATAGCCCTGTAACAGTGGGTTCAGGTTTGGGGGACGTCACAACGGAGTCTGGGCTAATTCTTTGTCTGGTAACGGCTTAACACGAAGTAGCAGTTGCTAAGTGCAGCTAGATGCCTTTCCACCACTCGCGTAGGGACATCTCCATTGCCTTCAGCGGCGGAGATGTCCGCTGACAAGAAGGACAAGTTGCAAACACACAGCACAGAGCAGCTGTCATCCTTGGCTGACAGTACCTCTGAGAACTAGCGCTTCTTTCATACCATGTTATACAGGCAGAAACCTATGGATTACCAGTCACACGAAGATCTGATTCAATGCCCATTGCACTCAGATAATATTTTTTTTCTTACTGCCTTTACACACTGTGTTTTAGTACGCTAGAATAAAATAAATACAGTAACATGTCAAATGTCAGCTTATACCAAGATTTGCAAATATTATATATAACCCTAATTTTAAGCAATAATTCACAAGTTTCTTATTAAAATACAAACAAACAGCAAAAAAAAAGAAAAGAACACACACACAAAAAAACCCCCCACACTTAGGCAGCCACTTTGAAGAAAAATGTATGGTGAAAACAAAAGAGATAAAAAGGAAATTGCATATTTCCAGTAATAGAAAGTAAATCTGATCTCCTGGAAAGCGACCTCTGCTTGGACTGACTTGTGTTTTTGCAGATGCTGCTGAAGTGCTTTTGTTGGCCAGAAGTGCAGGGTAACTGAGCTCATGCATTTACCCACCTTACATCTACAGCAGTCAGAGATGGGTGTCCTCCCTCATAATGCTGGCACTGAAGAAGTTCAAAGGAGGACTTGAGGCAGCTCTGGGCAGTGTTTGACACAGGGGATTTCACAGTGCAGAGGTTCTAGCAGGTGCCTCATCCGGAACATGAGAGATCAGGTAGGTGATCACAGCTTCTGGCCACTGCTGGTGGCCAGGAGTGACCCAGAGGTGAAGGTGTCCACAGGTCATGGACATGCCACTTCACTAGGCAAGAGGGGCTCTCAGCACATGGCTCTGGGCATGGCTATGGCTCATTACAGAGTGGGGTCCGAAGAAAGCAGGAAACATAATCCTGTTTTCAGTTACCGATACTTACTTACAACTAGGAAGTGCAACAGATTGCAAGTGTTCAATTAAATCTGATTTCTACTACCAGGAACAGTTCTTAACTGGCAGACTCTGGAGATGACCACAGTTGCTTTAAAACCCTTCCTACTTTTGACTTCCATCTTTGTCTGGTTACACTGCATATTCTTTTTGCCCATCTAGTCACCACCTTGTGCCCTAGCCCACATTGCTTTGGGGCCCGCTGAGCTAGGGAAGATTCACACTCATTTTCAGGGCTACCAGTTCCCTGATGCTTTGCCACCACAGCTGTAAAAGAAATCGTGTTATTCAGTTACACAATTAATCAGTAATGCCCAAGTGACATTAATGCTTCTGTTTAAAAATCCCTTTATAGAGAGATGTCACTTTTTTTCTTTTTAAATAAACACCTGATTCTGTTGTACGCTTTGTTGTATTCCCAACAGCCTGTGTCTCAAGAACAGGTAAACATTCTCATGAGAAAAACAATTGTACCTTGCTCCAGTATTCATAACTCAGTTATTAATGTCACCCTCAAAAAGCAGTTCATTGGTCATCCAATTTCATGCACTCATTGGACAATTAAGTAATATTTCATCTGAAGTTTTTCATAAGAAGCAAAAATTACACACAAAATGTAATCTGAGATGAAAGCTCTATGTACTTGTCAAAGAAGTAAAGGTTAACAAGATAGGCTGAATAAATCATGAAAATAAAACAGGAAGAAAACCAAACCAAAACAAGAACATACACAAGAGACAACCTTCAAGAGACAAATGGGCATCGCTACCATATAAAATAAATGGGATGCCTTGTAGACATGACCAGGGAAGAAGAGTCTACTTCCATAGAAACAGGAAATAAACCTGCCAAAAAAAAAAAAAAAGTATTCAATGATTTGACTCATTTTTTTCCCTATTTTTACACCCTTTGAGGGTCCTACAGTGATGGTTTAAATATCTCCAGTTCTGTAGAGTGATTTAACATGTATATGTAACATATCCCATTGGAGATATGAATTACATGCTCCCCTGTGCCAACAGGCGCAGCTTTAGTTCAAAGTGCAGCAGTTTGTACTTTTCCATCTAGCACCTTTGGTTTGGTCCCCAGTGTCAGGCAGGACTGTTATACTGAAACATAATACTGCAAATATTACATTTAAAGTGTCTCCTGTTCTATGAAATGTGCTAGTCCTATAAAAGTGAAACTGCTGCAGTCCTAATAACTCAGCAGGAGGCAAAACAAGCACACATTGGCACTTGCTGCAGCATATTTCTGACTTTTAATTTTAGTCCAGCAATGTGGACTGAGGGAATTGCATTGGCAAGCTTACATATCCCCCAAAAGTAAGTCACCCCTACTGGTACAGTTACACATTAAATTAAAACACCACAAAAAAAACCATGAAAAAACAAACCACACCCCTCTGAGCTCTCTTTGATGAGCAAAGATCACTCCTAATCACCCACACCATTCTGCAAATTGGAAACAAACCCCAGCAACTTCAGAAAGCGCCTTTAAGACCAAGCCAAGTAGCTATGCATTGACGCATCTTTCTCAGAGATATCTCCAATACTCTTTCTCCTCACTCACCCCCAAGAAAAATAGTTTTAAAAATGGGTTAATTACTCACTTTATTTCCTGATATGAATTGTTTAGAAGGAAGAAACAGGAGGGAAAGAAATAAAGGTGAAAATTCCATCACTAAAGCACTGAGGAACTTCTCCAAGAACATATTTAGAGAGACTTCATCGAAGCTCCTCACATTAATCCTGTTAGAGCTTGTGTCTCAGGACTCCTGAGTTGAGGTCTATAGAATGGCTGCAAAATGGAGTAACTGTCACCAGAATAGCCAAAGAGCATGAGAGCACATAGGAATAAAACCAAAAAGAATAACAAGACAAGCTGTAAGAGCAATCTATTCAGAAAGAAGACAAGGCCACCGAAAAAGTGAAGGCGAGAGACACCTCAAAAGCCATAAAGTGCTGAAAGATTTTTTCCACAAGTGTCACCTCCAGTGCAAAATATTCCTAGTTCCTCCATTCTCCGGCAACTCTATTTCTGTAGGAATTGGCATCTGATTTGACACATCTAGTTTACAGAAGCTCATAACATTTCTTTACTATAATAGCATGCAGACAATACTGGTTTATGGATTTTACAGGGGTATTTTATTTTTCTGCAGAAGTCAATAAAGTCATGCCAGCAGAAAACGTGGCTTTACATCCACATAAAATATTGTATCCCAAGAAGCAATAGAAACTCAATTCAGGCAACATCCCTTTATATTGTTATATCCTTTTAATTGTTACTGCAATTAATCTGCTCAGACCAAAAAGCCATACCAGTTTTGACTGAAAGACATGTCATTAAGTTTGAGTTGTTTACATGTAATGCAACATGACAGGAATTGGTGCAGAGACAGAGAAAATGAGCTATTTGAAGTTAACTGCTTGCAGCCCTGCTCTTCACTTGTTTTCAGGCTTCAGAGCATTGGCAGGGCTGTTTTCATGGAGTCACGTAGGAGTTGTGAGAGCGTTTCCCATGTTGAGTCATTCCTTAAGGAATGCTCAGTAAATACCCGTCGTGCCTCCGGGTGCTTGTGCCTGAGAGGGAGGAAGTCTCCGCCAACATCCTCCATTTCAAACAAGACTAAACAGGAAATCTAAAAAGTGAAAATCATGACTTAGACCAAGCAGTGGAGAACACAAGTAGCACCAGTTGTACCTCATTGGCAAAGGCCAGTAGTCACCATCCCACATCCTTTCCTGAGGGGAGGCTGAGACAGGCAGCAGAGAACTGCTGAGCAGCTGGTGGAAAAGCAGGAGGCAGGAGCCACAGGGTTCACAAGCGCAGGAACTGAAGAGATTGTGCAGAATGGCAAGAAGGAGAAGATCAGTGCTAGACAAGCACAGAAAATGATCTGCAACCCTATCCAGACAGTGGCATAACAGCATTCATTTACAAAGATCAATCCTCTCTACTCAGGCCTGGCTTAAATTAGTGTAGATATAACCCATGTGGGAAAGCTACTTCAGCTGTGCATTTTTTTTTATTTATTTTAGCCCTATTTAGCTAGTCAATTAGTTATGAAGCAAGGCAGTCTTTTGCTTCTGAAAGCCAGGATCAGCTAGATTTCCAATGTGACTGCGCTTCAATACATGAATCTAAAAGTCAAAAAAAAAAAAGCTCTTAAAAAGAGCAAAGTGTTTATTTATTTGTGTGCATTTGTTTATATTAAAGCTCCTACTTATCTCTTTTGAACCAATCTTCTGATCCAGAGAAGAGAAAGAAGTATGGAAACTAGATTTTTGAAGGTCTGAGATAAGGTTTAGACTGGAAATGAGTATGATCTTGCATGCCAATTTAACATACCTCAGATAGTACTGAGGATCAAAGGGCAGCAAGTTCAGTCACTTTATGTTTCAAATTCAGTGTTTGAAACAGAGGACCCCATAATCGCCAGGCACCTTGAAAACTTTGGTGGAAATATTTTTCTGTGCTAGTCATGTGCTCTCTTCCTCTGGAGAAGAGCCTCTTCATCATCTGAGACAGTGTATCTGGTGATGGGGAGAGAAGGAGAAAAACTTGTGAGATTAAGAAGGCAACTGGAAAAACTGATTTCTTTTTCAAAGATATAATATGCTTATGGAAAAAACACTTGCAAGTCAGGGATTCAGATCTATCTGTTTTGGGAGAGGAAAAATAATATTGTTAGTGCTTTTTAAAAAAGAAGAAGAAAGAAAGAACAAGTCAAGTCTTAAAGCAGACACTGTCACTTCTCCCATGGCTCCATTGATGAGTCCCGTTTTCCTGGCGAATCTCCCCGGCACCAGCAGTCATGTAAGGACACCGTGGTGTCTGCCAGGAACCTGGCACCAAGGGACAATGGCCACTTGGTTTTGGGGGAAGGGGAAGTGAGGGGGGCCTGGACAGCACCACGGTGCCACCGCCTCACCGGTGGGTGCCCACGAACCTCGGAGGAGCTTGGATGAGGCCTGCTGCAGGGATAGAAGGACAACACGCCTCCCCGTGTTTGTTTTCATTGGTTATTTTTGGAGAACTGGATTTTCTCGCAGATTCACATTTATTTACAGCTATTGACGCACTTGTCTTGTCATCCTTGGGCAAGCCGCTCCAAAGCACACAGGTGTCTTTCACTGGAAATGGACGCACCCACGAGGAATAAACACAGAAAAACAGGAGGGAATCACAGAAAGAAAGACAAACCACAGAGAAAAGGTCATATTCATCTCTAAAACAATTGTCCCTGAACTAGTTAATTAGATCTACAAAAGATTGAAAACACCTCTGAAACGACCATCTTCACCATGTCTGAGACACTGAAGGAAGACAGGCTCAGTAAAGCTAATGGAAAAAAATAATATAAAAGGAGCTTCATATGCTACTGTTGTTTCCCTCGCCAAGTCATCTTGCTGTTTGACTGATCTGAGTTACACCAACTGCACCTCCAAGTATAAATCCTGCATGGCTAGTTTTTGTGCTGGCTTTGAAGCTCGAGTCCAAGAAGTAGAGATCAGAGAATTTACATAGCACAGCCAAGCTCCACTGTAGAGATAACTTCATGAGAACCTGAACTTCTGGCCAGCATCTGCACCTTGTCTCTTTACCCAGATAATATGAGAGAGGCTGAAGGATTAGGACACAGCCTAGATGAGTGTACTAAATTGGGTCATTCAGCCCCAACATTAAGATTGGTAGTGATTATGTATCAGTTTATTTTATTAATGGAGGCAGCTACTGCTTTAATAAGACTCAGAGGAAGATGTTTCTGCTGGTAAAGGGAAAAATCATCTTTTTTTTTTTCTTTCTTTTTAGTTCTTACTGTCTCCTCAGTGCATCCAAAATGGCTGAAAACCAGTGGCTTCTGAAAGTGTAACCTCTAAAGTAGCACTTTCTTAAAAAAAAAAAAAGAAAAAAAACTCTGAAAACTTGGACCATACAAAATATTGTGAAAATCCTTCTCTCTAAGTAGTTCCTCCGACGAATGGAATAATGAAAGGAAACAGTAAATTGAACCAAATCTATCCCATGCTAATTATGTTGCCTTTTCTCCCTTAAGAGAGTGTTGGGTATATGGCAGAATAAAAACTGCTGAAAATTAAAATGTACTGCAAAACTGGAATGTTGCTAGTTTCTGCTTAATGTTTAGCCTTTCACTTGCAAGCTGGGAATAGATGGCAGTTCGTGTAGGAAACACCGCATCTTTGCCAGGCTACGCCTGACAAGAGTAATCAAACAGACTGCACACAGCGCGCACACATGCGTGTGCTCATGCCAAGACAAGAAACTGCTTTTGGGGGACAAACATATAACCAGCTGCTGCAGGCATCTGAGGCAACGCTTTCCCATGCATCTCCATGAAACCCCATACTCTAAATCTGACTGAAAAATGGCCGTTTGTCGAAACTAATGTACCCCTACCCCTCTGTTAGTGGTATTTCTCCAGCTAAACAAGCCTACTTCTTAAGAAGCTCTTACATATAGTATTTCAGATGGTTACTGAAATGCATGCTTACAGCTAAGCTTTATACTGGAAGCAGTTGCTCTCAATTTTAATAAACTATGTGACATACCAGCATCACAGACATGGTATGAATTATGGACATGGAATGAATTACTATCTCCCCCACAGAGAGCAGTTGAAGTATCAGAGCTGTTCCCTAGATTTTGCTTTCCAGCAGACTATTGACATAAACAGTAATTCAGCAATTCATCTACTGCAAGGCAGAATATCATCATTGTGATGAAGAACCAACAATGTTCTCACCTGAGCATCCCTCAACAACAGCGAGTAGCACAAAGCAGTTGCTTGATCCATCTGGCTGCTCATTTGCTTGAAGTTTCTCCTCTGCAGACCAAGTCTTGGCTGAGGGGACTCCAGGGGACTGGACTTTTGAAGTTTTTATCAGAGTATTCATAAAAAGGCAGCTTTCAAGGGAAATAACCTTCTGCTGGGTTTCAAGGCATCACAAAAGAGCAAAAGTCTTCAACTGCCAATGCTGGACAGGATAAATACAAGCATTTCTTAGTGATATGAGTAAGCAAATCATTTCTTGCCTCATAGAGTCTTTAAACTTGCAGCTCTCAGGTTCCCAATAAAATTACAGTTATGAAACGTACTAAATTGATCAGTGACTCCAGCCTAGTCATATACCATCTTCATGTACCAGGTCCTTCAGTCTTCAGCCATGAGGTCTAAATTCATTAGAAACACAGGAATAATTTAGCAATCATCAGAATAATTCAGACTGGAAGATGTCTCTTTAGGTTATCTGGGCCAACCGCTTGCACAGAGCAGGGCTCACTGAGGTCATGCTGCTCAGGACCTTGTCTAGTTGAGTTTTGGGTATCCCCAAGGTTGGAGATCAGATATTTTCTCCAGACACCTGTCCAGCCCTCTAGTGCTACTCCACCCCCACAGTGAGAAAAAACTCCTAATATCTAATCAGAATTTCCTCCATTGCAACAGGTGCATCTTGTTCCTTGTCCTGTCAGTACAAGCTTTTGAGAAGAATCTGTTTCCACACTTTTATATAGCCTTGTTCATATTATTCCTAGCCTAAGTCTCCTCACATGTTAATTCTGCAGACAAACTACTCCATCTTCAGAACACTCATTCAGGATGGCCAAATTCCTCCTTTTTACCATCCTTCATCTTGATTTGTACTCTTCTCTTGTCCCTCATGATTGTAGCCATGCTCTCTTCACTGGATTTTATCACAAGAGCTACCTAGTTTATCTCTTAAAGTCTTCCTCCCACTGTAAAGAAGCCAGGCAACCAACAGCGCTCCACAACTTTGTGAGCTTTTCAGAACAGACATGACTAATCATTTGGGTAGCAGTATCCAAAGTTCCTCGACCCATAAAATTCAGGCTAGACTTAATAAACTCCTTGGCAGAAGAGGATGCCTTGTCCTCTTGATGTTCTTTCCTCCAGGCACTTCAAATTCACTCTTTTCTCTCTCTCTCGCGTTGTAAACAGCTCCTCAGCCTATGTTTCCTGGGCAGCTCACACCAGCAGAAATCCTTCAAAACCAAAACTACTTTGATGAGTCTATCTTTGCTGGAGGCAAAAGAGTACAGCCCTCATCAAGACTGAAAGGCCAACCTGCACCACATTATATCAAACACTTAAAAATATCCCCATGTCTTCTGGTCTTTCGACCTAAGATGAGACTCTTAAAGAGGCCTATATAAAGATGGGGAGACAAGACCATGCCCAGAGATATGAAGGCATTACTGAATATGCTCACATTCTGCTTATTACCATTCCAGACATGATCCGGTTTAGATGTTCTTAATAGGGAATTTATAGGTATCAGGAAAATTTGTCTGTGATGAAGTTAGCAGGATGGAGTATGTATGTCTTTCAGTAAAGAGCTGCTGTACTAATCTACTCTTAGATTGAAGTGTCATGTCTAACAAGTTCAGGCCTAGTCCAGATATCAGTGAGATAAACACTATCTACCCAAAGGTCCTTTACTAATCACTGTATCACAGGCTCGCTCTGTATCTCCAAGCCACTAACTTTATATTCACCTACTTTATCATATTTTACAGTTGCCATCTAAAATGATGATCTAAAATCATGATCTAAAATCAGATTTTTCCACTTTCTGGTTTTCCAAACTAGCTGAAACCGTAGTTAGGGACCAGAAGAAAAAGGCTTGCTTCCTATTGCTTCTTTTGATCACAGAATCACAGCATGGTTGAGGTTGGAAGGGACCTCTGGAGATCATCTAGTCCAATCCTGCTCCAGGAGGGTCACCTACAGCACGTGGCAGAGGGTGGCATCCAGGAGGGTTTTGAAGACCTCCAGAGAAGGAGACTCCACAACCCCCGTTCCAGTGCTCTGTCACCGTCACAGTAAAGAAGTTCTTCTTGATAAATAATTGAAATATTTTTCTCTGTTATGTGTTGCAGATGGGACTTGATGGCAGCAATCATTCAACTCATTATTACTGGAAATAATGGCTATAAGTCAAAGCTTGCATTAAAACCCTAAGGGTGTTTCCATGTTGCAGAAGCTCAGAAAAGGAAGTGTTTGATTTAGTTGTATTTACACATGTGTCCAAGAAGCAGCTGCTAAGGACAAGCACTGCAACTTTTTGAGAGAAGGTAGTATGTGTCTCTGCTTTCTTGGAGTTTCAGACTTAATGGTCTCTTAGAGAGCCTCTGACCTGGAATTGGGCCAGCAAATCCCTTTCTTCTAACTCTGCTGGGGACCAGCTATCATGACCCTGTGTCCCATGATGTGACCCCCTTCCAAGTGCAAGGTCCTGCACCTGGGAAGAAATAACCCCAGACACCAGTACAGGCTGGGGACTGACCTTCTGGAGAGCAGCTCTGCAGAGAGAGACCTGAGCGTCATGGTGGACAAGTTGGCCATGAGGCAGCAGTGTGCCCTCGTGGCCAAGAAGGCCAATGGGATCCTGGGGTACATTAAGAAGAGTGTCTCCAGCAGGTCGAGGGAGGTGATCCTGCCCCTCTACTCAGGCCTGGTGAGGCCACATCTGGAGTATTGTGTCCAGTTCTGGGTTCCACAGTACAAGAGGGATGTGGAGCTGCTGGAGAGTCCAGCGCAGGGCTACAAGGATGATCAGGGGCCTGGAACATCTGTCCTATGAGGAAAGACTGAGAGAGCTGGGCCTGTTCAGCCTAGAGAAGAGAAGGCTGAGAGGGGACCTGATCAGTGCCTATAAGTATCTCGAGGGAGGGAGTGAGGAGGATGGTGCTGGCCCCTTTTCAGTGGTGGCCACTGACAGAACTAGAGGAAACGGCTGGAAACTGAAACACCAAAAGTTCCACAGGAACTTAAGGACAAAATTCTTCACAGTGAGGATGACAGAGCCCTGGAACAGGCTGCCCAGAGAGGTTGTGGAGTCTCCTTCTCTGGAGATCTTCAAAACCTGCTTGGATGCAGTCTTGTGCCATGTGCTCTAGGTGACCCTGTGTGTGCAGGGGGGTTGGACTAGATGATCTCTAGAGGTCCCTTCCAACCTTAACCGTTCTGTGATTCTATGATTCTATGATATGATTTCCTTGATCACTGTTATTGATTCCGGCTCTGACTGCTGCCCTAGGCAAAGGAGGAATCTCTCTAAGAAAAAGAAATCTGAGGGATGAGGATATTCAATACCGGAAAAGGCCAAGGCCTTCCTATCCCATAACCCACGTTCTGCTGAGAAATTTGTAGCGGTGTCATGATGTTACACCAGTGATACATCTGTGCCTCACTGAGGAGCACTGTTTCTTCTTGGAGTCTCTCCTTCCTGCCTAAACAGAAGATGCATCACAACTTTTTGTCAGCTATTCAGGGAAACATTATTATTCCTTTTATATGAAACACTGCTATACCACAGACTTAAAGAAACTGCATTAGAAACTAATGGGAAATACTCAGGAAGATGAAATGCACAACCCCTCAAATTAATAATGAATCCTCTTCCCCCAACCTTACATTTAAGTGAACAAATATATCAAAACTTGTTTTTAACTTGTAAGGACTGGGGAGCATAGCCAGCCCTAAAGCAATCACAGAGCAATAAAATAGCAGCCATAAAAAACAGATTGGATACCATGAGATAAACTTCTGCACATCAATTTACACAATTAATAACTGCCAAAATAATTGCAATTCACTTAGGAGTTGGAACCAAACTGTAAATCAGACCCAAGCAATGTGTTAAATAACAAATACAAATTTTAATACAGAATTGCTGTGTGTGGCATTAGTAATTGTAAGGAGCATTGTAAATACAGATGCTTGTACACAGTGTTGTTTGCAGTACTATTTACACAGCACAGCATACACTAATGGTTCGTCCCCAGCAGTGTTACCTATTGTGATACTTATTCCTGAGGTAACATGTTGTTATGATGTCTGGATTTACATACTTTGCCTGTTGCTCAGCGAACTTCTGCTATATCTTTTGACAAGCAACACAAATAGCAGCCCTTGTATGATTCATACCAGAAACAGGAGCTTTTTCAGGCTATAGCAGTAAGTCTCTGTGACAGCAGGGCTGCTCCCAGGTACTGCTGTTCATTATGGCAAAGCAAAATATGTGATTCCTGTTTGCAAACCATTATCACAGGGCCTTGATAGAGGTAGCTGTAAAGGTGTTACCTATAAAGGTTAAGTAATGCCTTGAGAGGGGTTACTTAAGTGCAATAGTCAGTGCTTGCCCCAGAAGAGAAGGAAGCTGCTGCATCCAAGGCAGTGATGCAGTTTGCTGCCACAGCCTTGGCTCTGGCGAGCAGATCAAACAAGGTGAGGTGAGGGTCATGCCCATTTCCCTCTACCCTTCCCTTCTTGCTCCTGGAAGATGTGTGTTACTGACTCCCTGTGTTCTTCACATCTCAGCTCTCAGTGTGGAGAGCCATGCTTATCTCTCCCACAGCTTTGGATGTAGCTCTGGAAAATGGTCCAGAAATTAACTTTGTCATCACACTCAGCTTGAGTGGGAAACTCCTTCCTCCCTGCTATCCCATATAACCCTCACCCGGAATGGGGCTGAGGTTTAGTGGATTTCTTGCGACCGTGTTTGGGATAACTGCTCTGCAAAAAGCTAAGTCCCACAGCACATGCAGTATTCATACACCATAAGAGTCTTCCTTTGGCTTCACTGAGCTTTGGGCCAAGCTTTGCAGCACCTTAAGCTTCCCACACTCTCAGGCCTTATCATCACTGGCCTCTCTATATGCCTCAGAGGGGCCCAGAAGGCTCCAAACAGGATTTAAATTACCTCCATCTCTGTTGTAAGTCATCAGTTGATCTAATAATGTTTTCAGTAAGGTCTGATACACATTTGCTCATCTATACTGCATCTCACACCTCAGCCTAGAGATTCCTATATTTTTCTTGCCTTGGTTTACAGGGAGGACAGAAGGAGACTGTAAATAGTTCTTGACTTATCAGGGGCTCCTGCTATGGAAAAGAGTGCTGGCTGTTTTGAAATCAAATTACAGAGCAATTTTACTTACAGAGCTCCACATGCAAAAACATATAACATAATATGGCTGAAATACATTTTGTTTACATATGTTTATATTTTATCTAATTGTAAGTTTCATGTCCACGGCAAACCAGGGAGTGCATTTCAATCATATTTTCATGCTGAAAATAGGAATAGGTAGAACATTTTGAGTGTACTTACAGTGAGTTACACCTTGTGCTGGCCACACAATAATCTGTATTCCAGGTGAAATCTATGCAGTGTAGCTGAGAGCCTCGAGCACTTGTACCATCTTTATTTCCTTTGGCTGGCTGCATTATACTATCTTGTTATTTTGCCTTTATTTGATGGAATTTTTAAACACTTATTTGGACTGCTATCAAGTATCCTTTAAGACTCCCACAGATGGAAAAGCAGATGCATTGTAACCATCTGGGGCCAGAACTATGATTAACTTTCAAGTTAATATCGCTGTAAGAATGGGCTTCCTATTAGAAACACTCCCTCCATTTCAAATAGGAAAAAAACAAAACTGGGTTTAAAAGTGGCCTCCAGATTTGGGTGCCCAGCAGGATAATCTTCTTAGATATGCCAAATCATGGTATTTCAGAAAGTTGGGTAGCTGATAAGTCTCCTGAACCAACAGAGATTTTCCCTCACAATCACCAACAGCTCTGAGTTGCATTTACAGCCCTTACACAAGTACCTCTTCGTTGCAGCAAAGAAATTGTGTGAAAATCACAACAGATTTTGTTTTGGCCTACCTTTCCAGTGTGGAGGGTGGGGGCTATAGTGGCTATTTTGGTAGTGCTTCCCCTGCGTTTTTCAGTTCAGTTGATTTTGTTTGCTCATTCAGATTATGAAGGAATGAAGCTAAAACAGGCGCCCAGGCTGGTTGGAGATATCCAGATGGGTAACTGCTCCTCATCCGTGTGGGAACCTCCGTGACTGAACAATGAGCCCTGCAATGGGAAGAGGCTCACAGGACAAGGTGCCCCAGGAAGCTCAGCAGCCGTGTAGGATGTGACTCCTTATTCATAGTTGTTGCACAGAGACCTGATTTTATCTCAACACAAAGGGGACTTGAGGGTGACCTTTGCTGTAAATAAGCCACCCATAGCTGTTAATTGGACCAGGCGTAGATGCTTCTCTTGGAGACAGCCCAGCCAACATGGGGGAAGTGTAGATGCATCTCAGCCCAACAGAGTATAAAACCTAAACAATTTCCAAAGGAATTCTGAAGAGAGCAACTTCAAGTGAACTCGCTTCAACCCATGCGCTTCTTCCCAGCATTTAGGGTTACCCCCTGGTGGGATGCTGAGCATATTATAGACACTGGTACTTGGAATCATGTTGATGTTGTGATTGAACTGTATGTTGCAATTACTATCCTTTGCTAATTGTATACACTTGTACTGTGATTTCAGTATAGTGCTGTATCTCTCTGCTAAATCAAAAAATTCTGGGTAACATCATGTATCTTCCAAGTAAACTTTTATATTAAACACTACACCCTGTGTGTGGAATTCTCTAGCTGTTATTACCACTCCAGTAACATCTGTAGACGTGTAGGATGATGATCTGTGTCTACAAGCATTATCGATCCCATAAGCAAACAGCTCCCTGACTCTAACAAAATATGATTTCTTCATTGCTGGAGAGAGCACCTCACTTACAGTACCAGCCTGCAACATTTTATTCCCCAAAACTCCACATGCTTTCACCTCCTTCATATCTCCGTGCCAAGCAGTACACCAGTTACTAACAGTTACTTTGTAATCAACTTTGCAATCAGGTTTATCCATTTTAGGATATCGATTTAGGACTTCCATTTTAGCTGTCAGCAAACCACCAAAGGATTCTCGTTTCCTACTTCTTTCTTTAAGGTTTTGCTTAATGTTAGGGGAACATAAGCTTCACAGATGGATGGTGAAGACTCTGTGAATGAAATCAAAAGCTGGGCAAAATCAAAGTAATAACAATGTAGCCATAGGCAGACTGGTCCAAAGAAGAACACCCTTCATGACTGATTTCATATACGACTAGTTGTGCTTAGACGGGAATAATCTCAGTGCACTATAGAAATTTGAAGGAATGTGATCCTGACATCCTGTTTTACCCACTCAATTCTTCCTCCCTCAAGACCAAGTTCAGTCTGACATTGCTGGAGTGCAAATTGGACTGGGTGCTTCCAGCAGAGTGTATACATGAAGACATGAGAAAACACGCAGTCTAGTAATGGAGCTAGAGAGTGGACCAAGGAATGTGCAGGAGTCCTTTGGTGAGGTGGGGGTACCCAAATGTCCCATGGCCGCTGGCAGTGGAGGCTGTTCTCACCTTGGTGGAATGGGCTTGAGGGGATGACAGGTTCTAAAGTTTCACGTTGTTATTCTTGCCAATAGTATTTTCAAGCAAGAATGTCGGAGAGCTTTGCAATCATTAATTAAACAAGCCAAATTATTTATGTGGAATAGAAATTGACAGCTGTATATGGATCACTTCACCCAAATCCTGAAGTGTAGCTACTATTGGGGTAGAGAGCAATATGCCCTATCTCACTCCAGGTTAAAAAGAAGTGAATAAACCCTATTGAATTGTCAAGATGAATGTAGGAGGTCAGGCAGATATCCAAACTGGGTTAATATCTTCTGTGCAAGAGAATGTAGCTCTGCCCTTAGCAATATTACCCGGGAGCAGATCTGATCAGAGCAAGTCTCACGCCAGCAGGGCAGGGCTGAGCCCACACTTTGCAAGAGCTTTTGTTCCCATCAGCCAGGCAAGATATCAGTCTCAATGCAAAATCCTCAGAGGCCTGCCAGGGACCAAGGAGTGCCCGTGCTCGCTTCACAAGAGCACATTGGAGCCCACTTTCAAGGTATGAGCTCTCCCTGACATGTCCTTCCCTATTCAGGGCAGTCCTTGAGCATGTGCTTACCTACAAGCAAGTGCACGCTTGTTCTTGCAGTGATTCCTCATCTTGTGGCAATAAATTCTGTATCAGGAGAAGAAGTGAAGACATACAAAGGGGTTAATGAAACCAGCATTCCTTCACATGACTAATAACAATTCCTGTTCAACAGTCAGCAGATGAAATCTATCAGCAAAAATCTCCTGAACATATGACTCCAGAGGAGGACAACTGCCTGAGGACATGTGCATTGAACCCATTCATGTCAGTGGGAGGAAAGGCAGAAGGGAAAGTGTTAATTATTCTTTGTGGGATGAATGAAAAGCACTGTACAATTAGCACCTCCTGTGCTCCTGCCTAATGACAGGCTTAACTTAAGAGAATTCTTGGTACTGTCCTACAGATCACCTTTCCTCTGACATTATCTTCCTTTTCTTGGCTGTCTACAAAGAATTTTAATGAGATCATAATTGTTTTTCCATCAGCTGCAAGGATTTCAAACCCAAGTCATATGTTGGTTGTCATTTTGCAGAAGGTGGTATGGTGAGCTGCAGAGATGTTCTCTTGCTAAAAACGAGCAGGAGGCAGCCCCCACACCTCCCACTGCATCCTCAGCTAGGGCTGTCTGCTGTTGGTGCAGGCCTGGAGACTACAGCTCGGTTATTTCTGCAGCTACACAAGGGGGGCCAGTAAAATCTGCTCCTGCATGACCATTACCACCTCCCTACGACTCCAGCGGCTGGGAGGTCAACTGAGCTGTTGGTTTCCATGCTGCCTTGCTCAGGTTTGTAAGGCTTAATGAGCAGCACAGCGCTCTGCTCAGAAAGCAGGGAGGAAACTTGCAGTCACTGAATGAGACATGCATCACCCTCCTGTTTTTTATCCTTTGCTATATACTAGCCTTGCACAGTCTTGCTTCACCACTCAGGTCATTTGTGGTGATGCAACCTATTTAAAGCAGAGGCTTACTTCCTACTCATGCACCTTTTCAAGGGTACTTCTGAAGATGCCACAGATTCCCTGAAGTGTCACAGGGAAAATAAGATGTTGCAAGAGCAACCCGGTAGAGTTCACACATGTAATGATTAAAAGCAGCATTAAGTATTTGCCTGAGATACAGGCATGCATGGTGCCATGCTGTATGGAAAGAGATACTGTACTTTAGGGTTACTCTCTATGGTCACTAGACTGCATTAAAACTATTTTAAGAGTGACAGCTCTAGAGTTCATTCCCAGACTATTTCAACAGATATTATTGTCTGTGGGAGGCTGGCACGAGTGCACAGGCCAAGAGAGTCCACTGTCCCTCAGCAAAGGGTCGGATGCATAAAAACATTAATGATTACCTAAAACCTCATACTTCTCTAGCTATTCACCCCAGGGTCCCAATATAATTTACAGACAATACTGGACAATGATTTGGGACTTATGCTAGCAAACAGAAGAATTTTAGAGAAAAGCTGATCCGAAGTGCACAAAAGCAGTGGAATATATTCCTTCCTGAGGTTCTAGAGAAACTAGCACTAGAGTCAGGAAGAAAACTTCAGCTTCCCTGCTCTGAATCCTGTGTTCCCTGCTGGACAAGGCTGCATGGATTAGCAGCGTTTAACTAATGCTTAGATACTTTTGTTATTCATCCATGAGCTTAAAATTTTTAAAAATACTTCCAACAGCCTTGTTCCCGCACACTACTCCGTTTCAGCATGTGGAGCATACAATGACAGCTTTCCATGTAGCTGTCTCCCTTAATCACAGTCGTCTGTCCTCCTCAAATACCTCTCTCCCTTATGGGAGGCAGTATAGAAACAATAGCATCTTTCATGCCATAGCTGCAGTGTGACAACTATGTGGTTTCTGTCCACACCTTGTGCTCATTATAGACATTCGCTTTCTGACAGCTAGATTCTTCCCTTTGGGCTTTGGTGCCAATCTGGATCTCAGTAAAGTATAAGATGAAAACAAATTAATTAGCAGCCACTGGAGAGTCTGAATTTTGCCCAAAGTTATACAATGCGAATTGAAGTAAGAGCAGCCTCTAATGCTTATTAAATGATATGAGCATGTCTGTTTATTATTATTATTATTACTTACAATGACACACTTGCTGCAGTGGGAAACCACGGCCAGTTTTGGAACTGGAAATATAGTCAGAGGTTCTTCTCCCTGTGTGCATTTCTCAGGCCACATAAAGACGATGCTAGGAAATTGTCTCAGCACAGAAGCAGAGCACTCAAAATAGGCTCTTTACATTTTAACAGTTGCTATAAATAAGATAGGCCAGGTACTCTCCATATACTCTCCAAGGCTCCCAGATAACTGCATGAAGTCAAATCCCCTTAGCCACGGACATTGCCCACTTTGCCATCTGCAGAGCTTCATAACCTTTTGTACAAGACTATTTTTGAGCACAACCAGGAAAGCAGCACAAACAAACTGACGGGACCTGTGAAACTTGCCTTGCTCGCCCTTTCCTAGGCTATCTTTCGTTAACCATGACAAATATTTAAATTAAAGCAAACACTGCAGACATGAGTGAATTTTTAAAACACTGACAAGACAGGCTGCCTTCAGGACCTCTTTCATGTCTATTATAAATAGAAAGCCAAGCATCGCAAAGCTGTCAGTCCAGCTGACAGTCCAGCTCTTGCTTTCTTTAAGGAGGTTGCCAAAATGTGCAAAAATTTAAACACAGAGAGATAACATGCTACTCAGTTCACCTCATCTGTAGTTTACAGATTGTTATTGCTGGCATCATTTGAGCACTCTGTACTTGCTTAATAAATATGCCCCTTGCCTAAAACTTTAGGCGATCATCAGATTTCTAACAAGCCAGTAATATGTAATCGCATGCTGCTATTGAAGCAGGACAAATTACACTGCTGCTATATCATAAAAGTTGGCCTGTTGAGATTGGAACTGAAATGCAAAGGTGCAGGCAGAGATTGTCACATTTGCCATTCCTCTCCTCTTTCAAAGTCTAATTGTGCCTCAGGGTATAGTTGACAGGCATAGGCCAGCAAAGAGTTAGCAAAGAGTTAGCTACATCGGACCCATCTGAACTACTTCAATTTGGAAATTTCTATGGGTGTCTCAGGACAATTGTGGTTTAGGCACCTCATGCTCCCATAACCCCTTTGCATGCCTTACTCCCAAATAAGTTTCCAGGAGTTGTTGCAATGTCCCATCAGACGGAAGAAGGATATTCAGCTTTTCCATGCAGAAGAGACAACGAAAAAGAGACACTTTTCACAAGCAACTCCAAGTTAAATGAAAAAACAGCTTCACTTTAAAGCAAGCAAGTGAACAAAAATCCATAAAAGTCCCTGAGCAAGTTGTATCTTGAGCAAGAGTGACCCTGCACTGGATCGCGGGAGTGATTAAGCAGAGATATCCCCACGGACTGGAAAGCTTCCCAAGGGATTAAAAACCGTTAAACATAATTCCCTCCATGACCCAGAGCAGAATTTGAACCCAGCTCTGCAGCGGTGAAACTCTACTCTGCTCTCCCGGGTGACCTTGCGCAGCGGCAGCGCGCGGTGCCCGCGGCGCCCTCGGCAGCGCTGCCGGCACCGGGGCGGGCGGACGCGACCTTGCAGAGGGCAAGGTGTGCACGACAAGAGCGCCGCGGGGCGCGCAGTGGGGCCGCAGCTCTGGGGTGTCTGGGCAGCCACCCCCATGCAGCCTCAGTCTGCGGTGCCGAGCACTGAAATTGCTAACCCGTGTCCTCGCTCGTTCTGCAAGAAAACACCTGACAAAACTATCCTTTGGGTCACGGGAAGTGGTGGCATAGCAGCAAAACTAAAAAAAATAAAAATTAGTTTTCCATTCGGTCCACATCTGCATGGTTCCCACTGCTAGAGCCAAGATTTCTGTGTCTTTACTTTTAATCATGCATGAAGAAAATGAAAACTATGTAGTGCACTCTCTCCAAGCCCAAGCAACAGACACACAGACTATTCCTCCCCATTACAGTCACTTGGGGCCACACCATTCTGAAAAATCCAAGATCACAACTTTTCTGACAGGACACACAAGTGACAAGTACTAGATGCTGAAGGAATTTTTTTTTTTCCTCTCTTTTCTCCTCTTTCCTTTTTTTTTTTTTTTTTTTTTTGATCCCCCTTTAAGTTGCATTGAGTCTATACAAACAAGTAATGTCACTGACCCAGCCAGTAGATGAGCTTTTCCGTCTGGGAGTAATAATCCATTTGAACTAAGAGACTGGAAGCCCTTTGCAAGAGACCGGCAAAACTAGCATGGATACATCGTTCTCCAAGACACTGTAAATAAGGAAAAAAATAGAGGTTAAGGGAAATAAGGGGAGGGTTCACTTCTAGCTGCCATGGGCTTTCTATTGGAGGGAGACCAGTTGCAGCCTCCCATAAGCCCTGGTTTCCCCCAGCGCCGCGGTGTAGCCTGCAAATCCCTCGGAGGCAGAGCTGGTGCCCCTCTCTGCGCCCATCTCAACAGGGTGCTCCCCAGCCAGCCCCAGCCTCCTGGCACTGGGAAGGGGGTGACTTTCCACCATTCTGCTCCCGACCACAGGACATGGTGGGACAGTAGCGTGGGGAGCAGAGCCCAGAATCCAAACCATGTATGGTCGATGAAGCAACTTCCCACCCAGGCAGGACATATGAGACATTTCAGATGAACCAGCATTAATCATCTTCCTCACTTTTTTTTTTTTCTTCTGCAGAACACCCCTTAAACTACAGGCAAACCATATTTTTCTTTCTATTGGTGCTGTGGCAGCCTTTAGCCTAGTGTGTCCCAACAAATCTCTCTAAAAATGTTGTTCTGCCTCAACCATGACATGTGGCCATAGCATCATGCAATAGGCAACTAACAGTCTGTGTCACACCACTAAGTGTGACAACCTGTGCAACTGGTAACAAGTTTCCATAACTGTTTTCTTCTACTGATGCTTAAATCCCTGTCTGGCTCTAGCGCCTCTCTTTGGGTGCAGTAATTGCCATCTGGGATTTTGGAGGCTACCCCAAGGTCTCAGAAATAAGCAGGTGTCAGCTTGGGCTGACATTGGAAAGGGAAAGTGGGAGAAGGTTACAAGGTCATTTATGAGCCTTATTCTTATTTATTTGTGAGTTTTCCTATGTATAATAACTAAACATTCTCATCTTGTTAGAATTATCTTGATGGCTAATCTATACTGTTTTTGTTTTATAGGATATTTATAGGATATGGCTGACACACACCTATATACATTGATTACATTTTTTTCTGTTGAGATAAACTTTCAAAAAGGTTCAATGAACACAAACCTGGGGAATGGGAGGTTCATTTTGTTCTGCACTGTATAAATTCAGCAAAGCCACTTTACTCGCAGTCAATATACAAGTTCTTTGTATGTTTTCATTGAGGGAGGGGTACTGAAGTTGTCTAATTTCACTGATTCAATCCATCTTCCAGCAGCCAACAAGAGCTTTCAGCATAGATGAAGCCTAAAATAAAGCATACCAAATAAAAACCATGGGCCTGTAATTGTCATTTCCCAAAAGCCTCTTTTGGTTGCAGCTTCTCAGAAAACTACCCAAGCATTAAAGCTGATGCCTCTAAGGGAAACTAATTATAACTCAAAAAAAAAAAAGAAAGAAAGAAAGAAGTGAACATATAAAGAATAATTATGTCATTAAGACTAACAACACTTCAGATGGCAAAAGAATCACAAGGAAAGAATGGATATATTGGCCACCATCAGGCTCTCATCAGATTACTCACAATAAAAATGCAACCGTCACGAAAAGAGTCTAATCCTCGTGTGTTCCCACTGATACAGCTCAGATGTGTATGCTGGTAATTTTTAGCCCCAGCAGAGCTGGAAGTGTCAGCAATTCATTGTTGACTGTCTGGACCGAATTGGCTCTCCCGGTTCCTTAATGACACACAGACGGCCTGTGCTTCATCTATCACGGCATCCTGGTCACCGTCCAAGCGAGTCTAAGTTTTCACATAGCTGTGGAGCCGGATCCTCCTCATGTTGTATGAGGAACTGCTCACACAGACTCCATTTAATCAGCTTGGCTCCAAGTGGCGTGACCACGGCAAAGAAGTCACCCTTTTAAGAAAAACTAAGTCCTGGAGGCGAAGAGACTCGGCGGGTGCTGTAACTAGCTCAGGCAGCAGAAGGTATGTGCGATTTCAGGTCATACCTGATCACAAACAAGAGTCACCATCCGCCTCAGCGCAGCCCCAAAGGAGCCGGGAGAGCACAGTTTCTGCATATCATTCCCTCTTATAACATTGCCAAAAAAGAGCTTAACAAAATAATTTGTTCTCTTAGTAGATGAAGCAAAAAAGTACAGTTTGTCCCCTTCAAATTACTGCTGAAATTAGCCTGCTCCCTTCCCAGGAGCATCTCTGGGGCCACTCTGAATCCCTCAGCCCAACAAAAATCCCCAGGTTCTCTGATGTCTGCTAGTCCCTCAAAAATAGCCAAATCCCAGAAAAACCCTCAGTGTCTCACTTATTTCTATTTCCCATCTGACTCCCTACAGTTCCCCTTCTGTCCCTTCCAGCTCGCCTGTGGCATCCCCTTGGATGCCAACAAAACCTGCACTTCTGCATTGAGCTGCTGGAGAGCAAAGGACTGTACCCCATGCAGCTGCTTTGAAGCCACTCGTATGGTGAGAGGGCAGGTGTTTCTTGTGTGTTGATTAGTGGGCAAATGGGAAGAGTAATAGGCTACTGAGCAGTGCCTTACAGTGAAGGGCTATTAATCTTTGGAAAATTTCCACCAGTCCCAATGAAATTCATAAAAGTTGTCATGTCTTTGAAGTGTCTCCTGGTTTTTCCAAACTGGCCAAAATCAGCCAACTGTTTGAAAGTTATCGGGAGGAAGAGAGGAGGCCAACAAATGGACAGGCAGACACTGCCACTGAATAACCCTCATTTCCTTAGAAAATCAGGCTAAAAATAGAAGGAAAACATTGTGGCAGACTTAATTAACATAAATATACAAGCTTTTTGACATTAACTTTCTTATTGGTCTATCCACTGCATGAGAGGTTCAGTTTGCTTTTCTGATAGAACATATCTCAGTGGTGCTGCGTCCTGGCTGCCGAGAGGTGCCACAGACTCTGAATTCCTAGACAAGAGACAGCCTTTCCCACTCACTGCCTTTTGGCATTAGCCAAGATCTCCCGCTAACAGACATGCAGAAATCTCTTAAACTTGTTTTTTTTTTTTTTTCTTTTTTTCTTTTTTCTCTCTCTCTCTCTGTTTATTCATATTTAACTTGGATGTCTGCAGACTGGATAAGGACATTAAGACTTACATTTTAAACAATGTATTATGTATTAAGAGTAAAAATAACGCCATGATGTCAATGGAAAAGCTCTCATTGAATTCAATAGCTTTGGAGAGAAAATTAAAGGAGCTTTGAAACTCTAGGTGACGGAGGATGTGAGAGCACCTCAGGTGAGACCTCCAGACTGCACAGCTGGGTGACACTTCATGTGCTACAGTCAAACAAAATACAGTCACAGGGAAGAGTACAGTCCCTTGTAGGGACTAAGCTGACGTCTTCTAGTAATATAATGTGTGAGAGCTGTTTCTAGAGTCAGTACAGACTGTGTCAGCTCCACTTTCTGGGCTCACGGTCTATAAAGAACGTGTATCTTGACACTACAGAAATTAACGACAATCCCCCTTCCCTCCATCTCTGCTTTTGGAATTAAGATTACTAATTTTATCTGTTTAGCTTCAGTGGTAGCTGCAATGCCTGTCTAAATGATGGTCTGGGTTTCTAACACTTTGACCACAGATCAAATATATTTTTCTTCAGTAATTCAACATTCGACCTTTAAGACACTTCCTTGTCTATTAAATGAACCACTGCAGGAATCTGTCCAAGTCAAGTGGAATTTACCCTGTGGAAAAAGCCAACACAAGTCTAGTTCATAATTCATCATGAAAACTCTCTGATAAGTGATAGCCAGACCATGTCTGTGCAGGAGTATGAATTTAATTCTATACAAATATCAGATGTCCATTCTACAGGATAATGAGGTATCCCACACCTAAACAGATCCATTAATTTTGGGTTGTGTCATTATTAACCTTTTTGGTTCTGTAATAGCAGTAGGGCAACTGGGAGACTGCCCTGCGACTCCATTGCAGCAACATGCAAGGATGGCAGAAACTGAAATCACTAATTAATTTAGAAGTCCTTAATCTCCTGTCCAAGGAAACTAATTCCATAGAGGAAAAAAAAATCTGAGCTTACTAAAAATATCTGAGATCAGTTGAGAAAGCTACCAAGCTGCTGGGAGTGCTCAACTCCTTTTTGATCTGCTGCTCTGCTTTAGGCAAGCTTTTTTTGTTCAAATCAAACAGTGCAATCACGCCGGGGAGTTCTTTCACTTTTTGTGGCCTTAAAAATTGGCCCATGATTTTCATGATTTTGCTGTGCGGATAAAATCACCTTACAAGCGCCCCAGTCCTCCCCAGGAGCTGGGCAGGCCCCACAACCCTACCTCCAGCCTGCAGAGACCGGGAGTTTCACCCGGCAGGGAGGGTTTTTGGCTTCTGCACTGCCAGGAATCCCAGGAACGACCAGCTCCCTCTCCTCCTCCCACCTCCTCCATCCCTCCTGAGCATCCACCTCTGCTCAGATCCTTCAGAGCAGCAGTCTGCAGAGCATCCCCTGTGGTGCCTGAAGGGAAAGCATGAGCAGATGTCGAGGTCAGCTCATGATCTACAGCTAACAGCCTCATTTACAACCTCCATCCTCACTTTCTAGTGCTCATCTACAGTCAGTTTAGCTTTCCCACAGCTGTTAGCTTCGTTGACCACTGCACTTTGTCACATACTTGGACCACTAAAGTTTCAAGGCAGGCCTGCTTTCCCAGGTATTTGCAGCCCTGCAACATAGGTTGCCTCAACAACAACATAAATAAATATTAAGCCTCCATGGCAACAGAGGACCACAGAGTATCAGAAGGTAGAAAGTGGCATCATAGAATCTCTATGGTTGAAAACGACCTTCAAGATCATTAAGTCCAATCATAAACCTGTCACCACCAGGCCTGCTAAACCCTAAGTGCCTCATCTGCATGTTTCTTGAACACTGCCAGGAACAGTGACTCCACCACTTCCCTGGGCAGTCTGTTCCAATGTTTTGACACTCTTTTCATGTAGAATTTTTTCCTAATATCTAACCTGAACCTCGTGAGGCCATCAAGACACAAGAGCGTCTCAGACATCTGATAGCCATGCCCAGGCCACCAGCTATGGCCAGGGGAGGATTTCTGCCTTACAGTGTGGTTTGTCTGTAGCAAAGGGGAACCACGACACATGCAACAGGTCAGTAGCCATGTGGGACAGGGACCTGGGACTTTTTGGGAACACAGCTCACCAAGATACATGAGAAACACAAATTCTTGCACAGAAACATTTCTATGGGACTGAATAAATTCAACCTCAGCAAAGTCCTGTTTTGCTGCAGTCATTGCAGTGGCACAAGAACTTCAGAAAAGATCTTTGGGTTTCTCTTCTCCTTTTCCCCACCAAGCTGGTGTAGCACCTTTTTTTTCTTTGTACCAAAAATTACTTGATAAAGGCATAGAGAAAGCACAAGTAGCAGAACTACTGCAATTTCTGTCAGCAGATAAATTTAGTTATGAAATAGAAAGCAGGTTATAAAAATTGTTGTCAGGTGCAGGGGTTTGGTCTTTCTGAAAGGAGAAGTGCAAGCATTTAGAAAAAAAATAGCCTTTAGGGAGATAGAAGAATCCATCTTGCAGGGATCTGGGAAGACATCTGTACAGAACTTGAGTTTGGATAGGTATGTATCTGAGGAAGATGCTTTTTTTTTTTTCTTTTTTTTTTCCTGATGCTGTGAGTGTATCATAAAAACTCTTTTTTTTTCCCAGGCATCAGCTAAAGTATCTTCCGTCTTCCTCTTTCTCAGAACATTCGCTGGGGTGAAAACGGTCCTGAAAACTCCTCAGGAAGGGCATGGAAATGCCAGACAAGTCTGTGTAGTAGCAGCCGGGAATTTTCTGGTCGTTCAAAAGGAAGCTCAATTTACCTCAAAGCCAGTTGGACTATGTAAAGGAGGAGCATTTTTGTCAAAAATCTCACCACCTTTCTCTGTGATGAATGATCAGACCAGATCCAGAGGAAGGGCTATAAGGTGAGGCAGACTCCGCTTTTAATGACTCTACATTCCAGGTAGCACCAGCAGCTCTACAAAGTCCCATTGAGAGCTCTCATTGAGGCCAAAAATTTTCATAACCCAAGATAGTCAAGAGTGCTAGTTCCAGTAAAAAAAAAAAAAAAAAAAAAATGCCTGAAGCAGTTTCCTTACAAACAGCAGCAATATCAGTAAGTCTCCTGGAACTGGAAGTGGAGCCAGTAGGCCACAGGTCTGGTCATGGAGCTGCGCCGGTCCGGGTGATTGCTGCTCATTCGGGATATGAATCATGGAAGCAAGGCAGTCACATCCTGTTATGAGAGCACTGTTTATTTTTCCTGCTCCTTCAGTCTTGGACCTCTCTGCTGTGCCTGCCACCGAGGTTGCCAATTGCGGAGGTTGTACAGCGGACGCCTGTCAACAGGAACTGAACTCTAATCACCAATTCATTGCACAGAGCCTCCTGAAGCAGCCATCAGCTGGCAACAGTTTTCAGGCAGGTGCCAGAAACCTGGAGGTCATAAACTTTCCCTGATACTGACTTTTGTTTTGTAGATGAGTGCACAAAGCCTGGGAACACACTGTTCCAATTCGGTAATCTCTGCACAGCCACTGGCCTTACCTACTGCAAATGACTGGCCAAAAACAACAGCTGAGGAAGAGCAACCTCCCTAGCAGGTACACACCAGCTCTGAGGTTGTTTGGGGATGTAAACTCACTTAGGAGAAAGGGGTAAGTCTGCCTCCATATCAGTCCATGTGATACCGTGATGGACTCCTGAGCAACAGATATATTTACAACCATGAAGTCTGTAGGTCAATCTCTTGTCTAAGACAGTAGGACATTCATAACCACAGTATTTCCTGTGCACGACACAGCAGCAGAACAAGAGCCCTCACTCGTGCAGCCCATTTCTTCTGCTCCTCCACTAATGGCAAGAAGAGGAAGCTCTGGCTAATACAAGCCCAGCAGGATCCTTGCCAGTGGCTTCCATGAGACCAAGATCTCCTTGCATGGTTATACCAACATCTTCTTAGGCATTGGGCAGTTTTATACAGTAAGCCACAGCACATCACAGGCTGATCATTTTTGGCCAATGAGTGTCCTTATAATAGTGACATCATGATTTGTCCAGACAACACAACCATGCACAGGTCACCTTGAATGGAATTATATTGAGGTCCCAGTATTTTGCTTAGTTAGAGGATGCAATTAAACATATATAACTTTAAATAACTCTCCCAAGGTTGTGTCCCTAGTGCTGTAGGATGCTGGGAAGACAGATCTTCAAGGGACATTGTTTCTTTGACAAGGTTTTCCTTAAAAAAAAAAATGCTATTAATGCTTAAAAAGCTCTCCTGTATGAAAGGAGCAATTTAGAGCAGAAAGGAACTGAGGCTCGTACAAGCAAGGGGCCTCTGTCATCAGCGTCAGGTTCACTGAGATATACTGCAGAACACTGAGTAAAGCCAGGGTTTCTGTAAAGGGGCAACTGCACTAGTAACGTCACTTCTGAAATGCAATAAGGTCTAGTCCTACTGCCAAGGACATAATTTCCACTGAGCTCAGCGGCACCGAGCCCAGAGGACACCCATGGCCCACAGCCCTTCTGCTGCCCTCGCTGCAGCAAAGCAGCCTCAGCCCTGGTCTGGGGACTTCCCCTGGGACCCCAGGAGCCACAGGCAGAGAAGTGGCTTAGCAAAGCTAGCAAAATACACAAGAAAGATCTTGCTCCCACCAGACAACTTCACAGGGTTTTATAGGATGTCTTAGCCTGCTGGTCTCTCTTGTGGTCAAACAGTGCACATGCCCACCTACTCTGGTATTCCCTACTGGAAGGCTAATACACCAAAAATCCCACAAGGCAGTCTCTTACCTGAAAACTCACACCTGAAGACTTTTGCATGAAGGAGCATCTAGGAGGCTGGAAAGTGGGCTGCCATCGCTCATCCCAAATTTTCATTAGGAATGTACAAATACGTCAGTCCTCTTGGCATAGACTCTAGGCTGCTGGCTCTACAGCCCTCCCCAGACAGAGACCATAACATAAGAACAGCCAGTAAGCTGATAAAATAAAGAAAAATATTATCTATCCTCTGACCACAAGTAAGAGTAGAGTAGTAGTTTCTAAAATTGAAAGGTCGCTTGTGTCAGGAGCACCACCTTCACCCATAGCCTGCTCTCTTGGGCAAGGCAAGTTTTGCAACATTGCAAGGAAAGCAGTGGAAGTTTCTAACTCGCTTTGTATCACAGCAAAAAGCCCTAGTGACTTACACCAGGTCACCTCCAAGTGACAGCAGGACTGGCCAGACCTGCATGAAGCCCTGAGTACTAGTCCAGTCGTTTTCCAGATCCAGCGTCATGCAAGACTGACTAAAATCCAGTTTCATCCCATATCTTGGCTAGTGCTGCAGATGCACAGTTTTCCACGCACACTGGAAAACCTTTGGTCCCCATCTTGGTGAAATCAGTCTTCTGTCTCCTGGAGTATGGTTATTGTTCAAACAAGGTGAAAAAGATGCATATCATTATTTCCTTTATCTCAGCAAGTGCTCTATCTAAGTGAAAGGAGCAATTGAGAGAATTTTGTCTCCCTTAGTATTATTAATTTAGATGAAGAACTTGGAAAAGCAGTACCTGCATAAGTGGGCTTACAGGTAAGGCAACCAAGGTACCACCATGTCAGGGAGCAGTAGATCTCTACGAAGCAACTATTCAGGGCCAAATGAGAGTGATCCATCTACATACCAGCAAAATGGTCTAGTAGGGAGCAGACAAAACATTGGTTAGATGAAGGATCGACATCTGCCTGCGAGAACTCATAGATTCAGCCATTTTTTTTTTCTGTACCGGGCCTGTTAGGAAGACGCTCTTTTTTTAAAAAGCAGAACCTGATAACAGCTTTACATTAAACAGAGCGCAAAGCAGCCTTTCACTCCCTTGTTTGCCTCTGCAAAGCCTCATCACTCAGCTTGCTCAACAGAGTTGCGTGTAGCTGGTGCAAAGAGAAGAGAAAGACATGGAAAAGAAATGGAAAAAACAGGGGTGAGACAGATTTCTATGCCAGCTTGTTCTCTCATTCCCTGGAAATGAGAGGAAGCAGAAGCACTCCAGAAGCAACAGCAACAACCACGACAACCACCACCACAACAAAACTTCAAATCCTTCTTGCTTTAGCTGAGCATGTCAATGATTCGTCCTTGGTTCTGACAAACATTTCTGCAAAATATGCAAATAAATCTGCCCAAAAAGTGCTCATTCACTTTTCTGTAACAACACTGTAGCTATTTCTTTTCACATGAAGATGCTAAACACCTTGAAAACCCGAGGGAGGTGTCAGCTGCCACCTCCCCACAAGGCAGGTAAGTCTGACTATACTTTCATGCTTCATGAAAGCAGGAAATCCTGGATGTTTCCATGTGATCCTGCAGAAAGGACTGCAGCCGTGTTCCCTGGAGGGGAAGCAACAAGCGATTCTCAGAGCATGGCAGGACTTGGTCCTTCGGAAGGGGTTTGACCATGATCTCCAGAAACACATATGAAGACCAAGCTGATACTGCAGGCCAGAGTTCTCATTCCTCACTTTCTTCTCTATCTGAAATTGTTCCCAGAAAATTATAAACCCTACACAGTTTCCAGTCTGTTTGTCATTTTAAATTATTCAGTCATTTAAATAACTGCAGTTAATTCAGAAAAGGCTGAATGCTACCGGCTGAATGCTGAACATATGTATAGCACAATGCCATAACGAAAGACAGGCTAGTAGGATCCAAACAGGCAAGAACCGTCCTTGCCAGGATGACCAACTCAGAGAGACACATCCAATGCCTCATCTGCTACAAACAGTTAAAACGAAATTCAGGAAGAGTGCATGGGGCATGATATTGTGCCCCAACATATTTCTAATGACCCTCTTCAAAAAAAAAAAAAAATGAAAAAAAAGAAGAAAGGAAGGAAGGAGGGAAGGAAGGAAGGAAGGAAGG
>NW_010576717.1:533848-545706 GCF_000705375.1 Tinamus guttatus
CGCTCTTCTTAATGCACCCCAGGATCCCATTGGCCTTCTTGGCCACGAGGGCACACTGCTGCCTCATGGTCAACTTGTTGTCCACCACGTCGTCCAGGTCCCTCTCTGCAGAGCTGCTCTCCACAAGGTCGGTCCCCAGCCTGTACTGGTGTCTGGGATTACTCCTCCCTAAGTGCAGGACCTTGCACTTGTCTTTGTTGAATTGCATAAGATTTCTTGTTGCCCAGTTATCCAGTCTGTAACTTGATACCAACTCTTACCAACTCTTTTCCAAAGAACTGAATTTAGGAACCCATGTGACCTGACTTGTACGTGAAAAGGAGAACTAGAAAAATAACTACCCAAGCCTTCTGTAATTAAATAACATCTAGCGCAGTGTTTTTGTCCAGTAACAAAACAAAATGAGCATTTAAAGATGCACTGCTTAGGTGTGGGCTGCATAATTTATGTGTGATGTGGTGAAGCATAACTTATATTATGTCTGCTTGCAAATACGAGCCCCTTTATGGCTCAGCCATCAGTCTGAAACTCTGCGCAAGCTTCCCTGAGTGCCTGGGCACTTCACAGCTGCTTGGAGGGGCAGCTCTGTGCACCAGCAGGGATTTCCATCCACCCATCCATTGCAGTAATCCCTAGGAGAAAAGCTGTCCCCAGGTGGCCAATCACCGTCATGCCAAGTCTCAGTGAAAGTCCGATGGGGCTCACATGCAACCAACTCGTTCCGACAGCCATAGGAGTATCGTTGCTACAAGCAGATGGATGCGGAGCGGCTGGCCCCGCAGGCAGAGATGCTGCAGGAGAAGCACGCGGAGCCCGGCTGTGCTCACAGAGAGGCCTGGACCCAGCGGCGCCTTCCTTCACCTGCCTCTCGCTGGGCTGGCCCACACGTCGGTGCAGCCTCGTGGGATACAGGCTCAAAGAAACGATCTGGCAAAAAAACACCCGATAACAGCACGAAGTAGAGGTGAGCTGCCCAGTAACATCTGCAACTGTTTGCTTGCCCTAATAAAGTAGTATTTTCCCTTCCATTTTACCTTAACCTACTTGAAATAAGAGTGATTTCACAGTAACTTGCAGACATTTCTCATGGAAATGGTGTAGTGAGGCCTTGTCAACTTGGTGCTCTAGATCACGTGCACAGGAGCCCAAGCCTTTCCCCAGGCCCTTTCCAGAGTAGTCCAAGGGTAAAGCAACGTGTCCCTAGCAAGCAGTGTGAGATATGGTATTGAAGGTCACATGAATGGGGCCCACCAGGACCCCAAGAATCCCAGGGAATTTGACATATGAACAATTTCTTGAATAGAGACAAACTGAAGGAGCAGGGATTTCAATCTCTTAGCATCAACAACTACAGCTGAGCTGAAAGCAGAAAGAATACACGAAATATTTGTTTTGACAATGAAATGTGATCTTCCCACAGTCTTGCACTTGCTTTTCTGTTGACAAAAGAGGGTCAATATTTGTTATTCTCTGGATCTTATGGGCTTGCCTTAAATATGTGTGCATGAAGTTCAGCACCACCAACATTTCTTGACCACAAGCCAGAAGAGCACAAATGCATTCAGTTTATTATAAATGAGTAGAAAACCTTTCCTAAAACTACTAATCTTCATGGGCAATTGTTCTGAGGTACTTGCCTCACTTAAATACTGTGCAAATATTACTTCCAATTAAAAAATGCTACATTCTAGCTCTAGAATGAGAGACCACCTGAGTGTCTACTTCTGAAAATGATAGAAAAGATCACCACAAATAAAAGTCTGTTAAGTAGTGTTGGTGCCACAAGCCAGGATCAATGAAAGAAATGTGGATTGCCTCTGCCTCATTGAATCCCATTATTATCATTATGATTTCACGGCTCATTTTTCATCCCCGATGCCAGGCTCCCCACGTTCAGGAATGTGCTGAGTTCTTGGTAACTTGCCACACACACTAACAAAGCTGGCATTTAGCACTGCTTGTCAGAGCAATGCCCTGGCCTCTGCGCCTGCAGTCCCTGCTCTTGAATCCTCATGGTGCTCACAGCCTCACACACAGACTCTGGGACTGCTGACACAGGCTGTGGGCCCAGAGCCTCCCTTTCTGCTCAGTGTAGTAGCTTGGAGGATGTGCACTAGCTTGGAGGACGTGCACTGTCCTGGGACATATGGCTGTGCACCCCACGTTGAACCCACAGCTGTGCCCTGTGGTGAGGTGCAGCATGGAGGTCATGAGAAGAAACCTCAGCTCAACACGATGTTCCCAAACCTTGGGTATGTCCTGTCCCAAAATGTACCTCAAGTACATGAGAGGACTCTTCACAGCAAAGGCCTGAAGTCTGTTTCCCTCTCATCCAGTTCCTTCTCCACAGGCACGGCTCCATTTTCTTGGTTGCACTTCTTCCACTTGCTGCACGAGGAATGTCAGGCTCATGATTCCCACACCCTGCAGCAGTAGCAAACACCGGCACCACTATGAGACTCTCTGCTTACAAAATTGGAGTTGTCACCAAAGGCAATGAACATCAGCACTTCACAAAACGATTTTGGTTCAATGTCTCTAGCAGTAAGAAGTCCCCATCAACTTTTGTACTATCAAACTTCTGTATAGGTTTATTTGACAAGGAAAACATCTAATCCTCCCTTGCTCCCTCCCTCACTGCTGGGTTGGCAAAGGTTTTGCCATGTTAACGGATAACTGAGCAGTCCAATTTCTTGAAAGCTTCATCAGCAGCCTCATTAGTTCATTTTTCCATTTATGAAACATACGTTTTTAAAAGGTCATATCATGGGCTCTTGGTGTTAGCAGTAGATCTAATTCCACAGAGGTGGTATTTATCTTGGCTATGGCTGCTGATCGTAGAGTTTGCTCATTCTTTTTTTTTTTTTTTTTTCCTCCTAGTGCTATTAATTCAAGCTAATGCTCATCTTTGTAGTGCTGGTGTTTTTCCATTAGCATACTTTACAAGAAACTATACATCTCCTAAAAAGTTCTGTAGAGATCTAAACTAGTCATTAAAGATATTACACATATGGAATCAAAATATTCTTTCATTTTTCTCCTTAAAGGCTTCTTTAACTGCACCTGCAGACAAGAAAATTCCTCCCAGTGATTTGCAATATGTTGAGTTTCTTTTTTAGGCATCCAGTGTTGGAGAACATTCAGAACTACCAAGTCTTTTTGCTCAGCTGCTCTCTTCATCTCTAGTGAAGAGTGGAGAATGGTCAAAGGCACTAATTATTAATACAGCCTACTTTAATACAAAGATTAAGATTGAGTAGTTCTTGCAAGATCAAAGCCTGTCTCCAAAGAGTGACTATTCCCAGTTTTTCATTTGCATATTTTAAGTGAGGTGTGAGTAAAATAGATGGAGAAGAGGAGGATTCTTGTCCTTGTCCCTAGTTCTGCCCTGCTCTGAAGCATAATTACTGACGAGATTTGGAGATGTTTACAGTTCAAGTGCAGAGCCCAACCCAAATAATACCCAGACAGACACCCTGGGTTTATTTCTGTTGGCAACTCTGTGGACATTTTCTGCTTTTTGTGGTTTATTTTTTACTTTCACTTCAAAAATCTTAGATATCCAAAATACACAGGGCAATTCTTCACCTTCATCTAGTGTTGAACTAGGCAATATTTTTACATCTCCCTCTCTCTTTATAAATGCTCAGTGTTTTGCAGATGCTTTTCATCCTGTTCTCTTTTTCTTTCAGTTGCTGTGTGCTGAAGTTTCCACTTTCTCACAGGCCAGAACGATGGGACTCCACCTCTCTTATTAACCAAATTAAGGAAGTAATCCAGTTTGAGCTGTCCTCCAGTAAGTTCTGTGTTATATCTCTGTGGGGTGTGCAAATGTACAGAAGACTTTCAGCAGAAAATTGCTGGTGTTCAAAAGTATAAACAGACTCCTAATGAGATTTTCAGATATTCTCACAGGGCTCTTTCCAAAATCAGATTTTTCCACAAAACTGCCTAGGTAACTCTCTGCACTGCTTGGTCTTGCTAAAAGCTTGGGACTCAGGAGTCCAAACTCAATTTAAGACATGCTGTGCTATTTCTGTTATCTCTCAGCCCTGCTACTGGGTCTTGTTCTGAGGTCTCATGCACCGATCAAATAGCAAGAAAGAGCTCCAGCCCCTTTCCTTTCTTTAAATGACATCTCACCCATCTATCTTCACCCACTCTGTTTAGGCTGTTGTAGCATACCCAAACCACACATAGTATACAGCAGCATCCAAGGATATGTTAAATCTCTTAGCCCAGGAAAGGCAGCATGAGGAATGATTACTATATGAATACATCTTGTGTTGCATGGTTTTTATTAGCACAGGTAAGGCAAAGACAAACCCTCGCATATAAATGGTTAAGCATGTATCAGTCCAGGAGCTGAGGTCTCCAACCCATTAAGCAAGCCTACCTCAATATATATCCCCTCCTAGAAGGAAAGGCGTATGTCCTGAGAACCGAAAACTGTTCTGTGATGTTCATCCCTTGTAGACTGCAGTGTTTTTAGGTTCATCTTTTAATAATGAATATAATTTTCTTATTAGTCCCTTATATCTCTGAAGTACCTACTGGAAAAAATGGAAGTGACGTTATTGACTACTGGTAGCTAGTAATCAATGTTTAACATGCCTATGACTTCTGAAAAGCCACTAGTAACATTAGGGACAAAAGTTCTCGGGAAATCTGTCCATGCTATGGAAACTTAGACAAGCAACAGATTGGTAGGTTAAACAGTTTCAGGTTTAAAGGAAATTTAAGAAAGAAATCAATGTCCATTTTGACACATTTATGAAATGCCTGTTTAGGACCTTGCAACTAACTTCAGATACATGTTACACCTCAGGAATGACTACTCATATTTCATATCCCTCCCTACCTTTGCCTATTTTATAATCTGTGACTACAGAAGCAGAAGTTTTGATAAACAAAATATGGAAAGTAAAAGGCTAAATTGCACTTAAGGAGTGGAATTTAAGAGCAATATAATACTTTCAACTGTCAGTTGTTTATAACTCCACAGGTGGGAAGCAGTGTTCTCAGATCTCTGATATTCAGATTTCTCCCACTATAAAATTGGATTAATAGTACTTACCTATCCCACTGACACATTGAGACAATATCTGCCACCTTTTGAAGTCTTCATATGAAAGATGCTTTACAAAAGCAGATTATTACTAGTCTTTTCTTCTTTGCTGGTCTGTACTGCAGTATTGCTTGTATATCTGAAGAATATCATGGCTGCAAAACAAAGAATATCTGCCTCCTGTTTGAAATCTTTCAAACATACTGAAGAAAATGGGCAGATGAAACAAGGGAGCTCTTTGCCATCTCTTGGGTCTTTTCTTTCTCCTCAGGTACAAACCTAGAAAACAGTAAACTGGAACACCATAAGTCACAGAAATCTGCATAGCATTGTCTCACTCATGGGTACTGCAGGGAACACGCATTTTATGGTTTTCAGTCATCTTTCTCCTTTGTGTGGGTAATGATCCATTTTGTTGCTAAGGCTCTGTATTGGTGGCACATTTATGTATGTGGATTCATTAAGTGTTTTCCTCTGAATGTGGGATTGTTTCACTCCCCCTGCCTAGAATACAAACAAATGCTGCTGTACATCACAGCAATGGGAATCAGTAGGATTCTTCCTTCACAGGCATAATCAGAAAACAAAGACCCACTTTTTTTTTTTTTTTGGTATACAAGTTAAAAATATCTCCAAAAAACTTCTTCGTTACGCAAGGCTGGATGTTAGAAACAGCATGAAAACAGGAGTAGTTCCACAGAAAATAAGGAGCTGATTTTCTGTATTTCTCTCAGCAGAACTGAGGATTTTGCTGCTTTAAAAATATTAGTATGTACAAACTTCCCCTGACTTCCATCCTTTCCCTGCACTGCCAGCCCAGATCCCTTCAGCTTCCGCTTTATCCTTTCTCAAGACACAACTGCCTCTTCACCTCACCTCTTGGCTCCATCTTGGCACCATCTTTCCATCTCATTTTCCCTGACCAACACACACTCTCAATTAGACAGAGTCTTTATTTGTATAGAGCAGCAGAAGGTCCATCCCGAATAGGAATGATAGAAAACATATTTGAAAAACAAAACAAAAATTTTGAATATTGAAAGCACCTTATAAATAACCTCAAGATACCAATCAAAGAAACTCCACCCTACCGATTTGAAGTTACTATACATCTGACAGAGATGTTACTTTTTTAAGGGGAAAGACTACCACTACAACGAGTTAGGAACACATGATCAAACAGAGTTTTGAATTTCCTGACTGAACTGCTTTTAGGTTATGTCATAAGTTTGGTACTTGTGTAAACGAAAAGGAAAGAAAGGATAAAACCCTTTCAAGCAGTTTCCTATAAGCTCGGTAGTATTTACCCTACACCCCAGAAAAGTTTCTTGGGTAAATATGTAATTAGAAAGTTTTAAGAGGTGCATTTAATTTACTTCAGAGACAAGAACAATTCTGCTGGAGCTTTTCTGGTCTGTCAACTGAGTAAATACCTGCAATTATCATTTTTCTTTTTACTAGACAAGACATGTTATGAATGCAGTGGAAAAGGGCAGTCCCAGCCCTAGTCAACATATTCATTTAATACTTAGCGGTATGCTGCTAATATGTTAAAATTATTGGATCTCAGATCTCTTTTATGAAGAAGAGACAAATAACAACTCCCTCTCGGAATCAATTTGAGGCACCAAGCTTTTCAAAATGTTTTATTCCCTTGTCCTCTGTTTCTTAGAATATCTTGTGAGTGACTAAAATGATGTCTTTAAATTTAACGGGGAAAAATCATTTCTGAACTGTTGTTTCACTATAAAATGTGCACTTACAACTCCACTACGAAACCCTGAAAGTAGGGGGCAAGGGAGCTAAATGAGGAGGGATACTGAGTCCAGCAAACCACCTCATTGTCTTTATAGTTCATCCGATGTTGCTCAGTTGGGGCCTACACAAATCTGTCAGCTGAAAGAACAAGCAAACAGGAAAGAATAAACAAGCAAACAAGGCAGATCAAACTGCCCATGGGTTTCTGTGTGTGTTCAGCAACTGCCCGTAAACCAAGATGATGATCCTGGAAAGCAGCAGTTGCAATTTTGTGACAATGCTCTAGGACGCTGCCATTTTCTTTCACATTAAATTCACTATAAGATGAAATGCTAAAGAGTCAGTGACTGATGGTGACTCTTAAATCACAGATGTGGTTTTAAGAATGCTATTCTTAAACTTATTTTTAAACTGTCATTCACTTTTTCAAGGAGATATATATATACACATGAGCAAAAAAACAAAATGCTTTACTATGAAAAACAGCTAAGCTGCTGTTTGCCTAAGCCCCACTATTTTTAACTTTAAATTTCAAAAGCAGTTTGTTGTCTCAGAATCTGATTGACATGTTACGATGAGAGATGCACAAGCAATTATGAAAAAATTACTGCTTCACGCTATATGACCTTGCTTTGTTATTTCTAGCTGTTGAATTTGGACTGACTTGGTGGAATGAACAGATTTGCCAACAGGTAATTGACTTCATGAGAACGCCTGGAATAGTTCTAGCTGGCTGTTATGCTGAGAATGAGTCTCCTTCCCTTAATTAATCACTGTGTGGAGAATTTTTCTTACTGAATAAACTCATTATTTTTAAACATATGACATTTAGCTGTATAAATAAGCTCTAGAACCGTGATTTAAAACGTGTGCTTTCTGCAGGCATGGCATGGATAGCCTAGCCTCCTCTGCGTTTTCGGGAATTATTTCATCTGCTGATTACAAAGAAACGAGGGCAGGGAAATGAACGGACTGGCAATTTCACACATGTATTATTAGACTTCGTTTACTTGCATGACTGTTTAAGACACACACACAAGGAGACATAGACTGTGTGCCCAAAGACAACAAAGTCCAGCCAAACCTGAAATAAGATATAACAAGCGAACCATGCTAACATAGAGATGCTCCCTCAAGTTCAGATGGACCAGTTCAGGGAAAGCCATTCAGTGCTCACCTCACGTGTTTTACAAGCTGCTTTTCACAGCATGAGGCATGAACAGATGTTTCTCTTCTAGATCTACTGCTACCACCTGAAGATATCACTCCCCACGTTTCTAATGAGAGACTAACATCTCCCAGCTAATTTTATCTCAAGTGGATTAGGGAGTTTTCTCATCAGCAGAGCTGGGTGGAAGTCTGTCTCCAATGGACAAGGTGTTTTAGCTGAACCTTTTATTTTTATAATCATCCCTCTAGTGAAATAAACACCGAGCATCCAGGCACACTTTCTGGAAGCAAATTTAAGACAAAACAAAACAGAAAAGCCAAAAGAAAATGATTTTTCATACAATAGAAGAATTAAATGCACAACTCATTCCTGTATTTCAAGAGGAAATAGGATTAGCCCTAGTCATCATTGTCATGGCCATTTGTAGCAGAAAAAAGTCTGCATGAGTTCAGAAGGAGATGAAATACTATTGGTGGAGGGCAAGTCAACCAGTTCCTGGATCTTGATGGTCCAGATGCTGAGGATAAAGCCTCTGATTGCTGAAAGGATGTATATTGATACACCTTCTTTCAGTATTCCTCAGTAGCTAGTCACCTATAGCATATAGGGTTGTTTTTATCTTGCCAGAGTTGCTCTGCATTAGTTACTTACAAATAATATTAAGTGAACAATAATATTAAGGCTTCAGACTCCTTCTGGACCACTTGGATTTGTCTCTTCTTTTTTCTAGCCTTCTTATAGAGGAAGGACTTCATATAGAAACAGTCTCTCACACTGCTCATGGACTAACAGACAGGCAAGGTGCTCGACCCCTTGACTGAAATTAGGAATGAAGCTATTAAATTAAAAAATAAAATAAAATAAATGAAAATGAAGCAATTTTTGCTTCCTCAAGTGTTAGCATGGCGCTATGAGAACAGGCATTAACATGATTTAAGTTTTTCTAAGGGACCCATCTTCAAGCAGCACTTTTCTGGTAACACCACTTCGACATGCCTCTTGCATTCAGCTACATGCAAGGTATTTTAATACCTGGGCCCGAGCCAACAACAACAGCCTAACCTTCCCGCCTGGCAGCCGAGCGCTCTGCTCCATCGGTTCCCATAAACCCATTGAACGGCACATATAGGAAGAGAGCTGCAGCTGCAAATTTGGCTGCACTTCACTCAGGAGGTGTGTGATCATAATTCCAAAACATCAAGTCCTTTATTGACCTTATTAAAGCACTAGCTAAGAGAAACAAAACAAAACAAAACAAAAAAACCACACTGCCAACAAGCAAAAAACTCCCAAATTCATTTAAACTTTGCCCAATCACTTGGGAAGCTCTAGCCTTGTGTGACGACTACAAAGGCAACGCATCTAACAGACTTGCCAAGTAAGTTGAATGTGTCTGTACAAGACAAAAATTCAAACCTTTCCTCCTTGAGCCATCAATCAAAGTGAAACTAAAATTACAGTTAAACAAGTAGGTATACGTGTTTTAGTTAGCAAATGAGGCAAGCAGGGCACATTATTTTTAGTTGCAGTGGTGAGGAAAAGAGTGAAAAATAGAAGGTGGAAGGAAGGAAAAATTAAGTCTGTTAGTTTGGCTCAGTCTTCTGAAGTTTTAGCTAACATTGGCAGCATTTGGATACTTTTCTTAAAGGCATCTGTGGAGCACAGGTTTTTTTTAAAGAAAGAGCTAGAAAATAACAACTGGACTCTCCCAGAACTTGCAAATAAATTGCGAACTGCTTTATATGGAAAGCCCAGAGAGCCAAGATGATCGTAAAATATTGTTTTCTCAAGATGCTCACTCAGATCCAATGCACATTAATATAAATTTTTCTCCTTTACTCCAAATGGCTTTCAGCTGAACCCACAGACAACTTTCAAATTACTTATGACAAAATCTGGATCACCAATGACCTGATTCTCTTCTCTTAAATTATGAAAACAGTTTTCCCAAACATAGCCATCATTCATCTTCCCTAATACCATAAAATAAAACACCCGCTACAGGACTGCTAATCTGATTCTGTAGTCTAGGACATCAAGCTTAGAGATAGCCAAGTTTCCATTCTCTGCATCAGCAAAACAGCTTCCCATAACAGTGGATGATGGAAGAAGACATCTCATTTTTCTTGCAAGTAGAATAAGCTCATTGCTGAACATTTAAATGAAAGTCAGAAATCCATTATTGCATACCAAGACATGCTTTTGGAGTCTGAGACTATTTATATAATTGTATTACAGCTGAGAGCAAAATATCCTTGCATTCACTGACAAATCCTGAATTGTTACACGTCTTTCCTGAAGGCTGAATTTGACCAAAGTACTCACCCATACAGCCTTAACTCTGCTCTCTTTGTGCATGACCTCAGCATGACCAGATGTACAGGCTGATGTTTTAATTTGTACTATATCTGTAAGACCGAGCTACTTTTGCTGCACAGTTTAACATTCAGCCTGAATTGCTCAGACAACGTCTGCTAAATCTGACCCTTCCTCGCTTTTACAAATATGTTGGCCTTTTCCATGTAGTTTAACAAACACTAGGACCTTAATCCCTCATTAGTATTTTCTGGGCTTTCCCAGGTGGGGGTATAAGAGAGGCACTCAGAACGGGCACTCACACTTGCAGAGTCATGACAGGATTAGGAACAAACAGGTTCTTCCTACAGTGTGGAAAACCATGACTGTGGATGACAGAATTCCGCCACAACCTCATCTTTTGGCACATTTTGCTCCAAAATCCTGATCCTCTGCCCTGAGTAAGGCACACCCATCCACAGAAGCACTGAATGTAGATCACAGAAGACGGATCTTTTTGGTAGATACTTTTTGATTTAATCCAGAGATGTCCTGGTAAACTGCTTATCATAACACAAATATTACCAGAACAGAATGATTTGGCAAAATCATGTTTGCCAAGGACAATATTACACCTGGGGAATGTAAGCTGTTTTTCACAGTAAAACTGTTTGCTTCTCTCCAACGTGTATTTAGGAGGGGAAAAAACTAACAAACACAACTTTCTCCCATGGGCACTGCCCCATCCATTTTCACAACAATTAGTCAAACAAAATCCAAAGCAAGGGTTAGCCCATTCCATGCTATCAGACTTTTCTGAACAACATTCTCTTTGTTTTGCTGAATAGGAAGAGCAGGAGGTTCCCTCTCGCTCTTTTTTTTTTTTTCTTTTCTTTTTAAATTTCTTTCCCCAAAAGGAATAATTTCCCAAACAAATTATTTTGTCATAAATTGCAGTTAGTAATTCACTGAAGAAGGAAACCAGTCAGTGACAAAGAATTAACTTTCTGGCCCCAGAAAGGAATAGAAACAAGCAGCTATTTTGTATTATTATTTAGCCCATCCCGCGATGTGACTCATTGATGCCTTAATGCCTCATCAGGGTGTTTTGGTCAGTCCTTCAATTTTAAGGACAGTCTCTTTTTTTTTTTTTTTTCCTTTCAGAGCACCAATGGAAAATTCCTCACTGACTCTAGCACTGTCATTGAGTGCTGATAGTGTCATCAAACTTTTCAGATTCAAGACTGCTTTTGGAGGAGAGAAAGGTCACCAAGCCAAGATCAGTAAATTTGCTTCAGCAGAAATTGGCTCAAATTTTTCATTAAAGCAGAAGTTTGAGTTTCTGAGGGGCTCTGGTGCCATAGGTGTGACTGGATTCACTGAGGCACAAACATCCTGCTGGCGAGGGTCTGGGATAGGTGTGGGCTGTGACTCTTGAGCGATGGGAAAAGGCCCCAGGTTGTGTCTACAGAGCAAAAACATGCTCTGCTCTGCTCTGACAGGACAATTTCGCTAAAGATTCTAGGGACAGACTAAAGTAATCGTGTTTGCTGACTTCAAAAGACT
>NW_010576717.1:545757-619414 GCF_000705375.1 Tinamus guttatus
AAAGCTGGCAAGTCTCCCAGAAAAAGAAAACACAACGGATGGGTGAAGTAGATAAATAGATCCCCTTCCCAACTGAAGCAGCTCAGTAAGTACAGGTGGAATTACCAAGTTGGAATATAAAGTCAGAGGTAGGGATTGCTGGAGAGTGTAAAAAGTGAAATCTGAAGACTAGGTAACCTACCTGAAACAGAGTCCAAAAACTTAATGATGTGGTGGCTCCCTCCAATCTATCCAAGCATTGTGTCTGAAATTGTCCATTTTTTTCTGAAGCCTGGTGGGTTCATGGCCTCAGTAACATCTTTGACAGTAATCCTTGTAGCAGAGGAGCCTCCTTTCTGCTCTTGCCTTTCTCTGTACAAACAAAGGGACAAAGAGCAGAAAGTGAGATGCAGATTTCTGATAGACTGGAGAGTAGCTAGAGATGCCATGGTCAGGGAAAAGAAAGATTTGATGCAGCAGGCAGAGCAAGGACAGGACAAGAGCACCCCGAGGCTCCCAGGACACCTTGGCCACGGGCCTGTCAGAGCACAGCCAAGAGCTGTGCTGGGCAGCAGGCGTCCGAGCCCGCGTTTTAGAGCTGCGTGAGCTCAGCCCACGCAGTCCCAGAGGGGGCTGGTGGGGCTGCCCAGCTCGACCAAGTCCTCACGGCTGCGGGAACATCCTGCAGCTGGGCTGCAGCAACGGCAACGTTTAATATCAGCTGCTCCGGGTACCTGCTCTGCCGCATCCATCAGCCTGGAGAACCGAGAGACAAAGCAGCAAGCAGTGCTCTGCAGAGCCCCGCTGGCTCTTCCCACCTGACATGGGGTGTCACCGACGCCAGCTGCCACGAGCACAGAGAGCAAACGGGGGGCTGCTGCTCCCGCTGCAGCCCGTCTCACTCATGCCCACCTCTGACACAGCAAGAGCAGCAGCGCTTTACATACAATTGTTTACAGCAATGTGCTTTTTTTTTTTCCTGTCTCATCAGAACCAGGCACAAAACTGAATTCACAGCTGGAAGAAGCTCAGCTGATAGCCCAGCTCTTTTGACTTTTACCATTGAAAGATCTCGCAGCACTGCAAATCAAGAGTAACTCAGCAGAAATCAGATCGTTTCTGCTGGCACATGCTGATACAGCTTACTTAAACTCATCACAACTGGAAATTGATCTTTCCCTCAGGAAGCAAAACTACCACAAAAGAGATTTTTTTTTTCCCTCTCTGCCCTAGCTAGGCTCTACTGCTGAATGCTTATATGCACTCCAGGAAAACAAACAAACAAACAAAAAAACCCACTGTAGTAATCAATTTCTGTCATATTATAGACACCAGTACTCAGCACTTCCTATTCTTGGGCTCCATTTTTAGTGTATTCGTTTTTCCAAACTTTAACCACTTACTCTGAATCTAACCCAACAGCTTTAAGTCTAATAAATATAAACTGATTTTATTATTTCTTTAATATTTCCAGGAAAATAGTTGTTTCCAAAGCAGAAGGCACTGTTCTGGGATTACATCCCATAAGATATTTGCATTAACTACTCTGAACCGCACACTCTACATCAGGGACCTGATACTTGCTGCTTTGTTTCTGAAGAGTATGTTTTTCTATTTCTATAAAAATCTCCCTTGCATATGAATCTCTTGGGGTTAGGGGTGGGAGAAGAAGAAACTACAAAACCAAGTCTATGCCCCTAATAGTTCATCCACTCTCAGGACAATTTTTTCCACATCCTCCAAAACTTCCCTCACACTCAGCATCTTTCCCCTCTTCTTGATACGCTGGTGAAAAACACAGAAGATACTGAGAGGTCTGTGGCCAATAAAATAGATAGATGGATGCACGAGATGTACACTGCACAAGGACACATAAAGCCAGCACCATAATTAAAATATGAAGTGCTTAACAGTGCCTAACTCTCACCAGTGCAACAACAGATTTCTCACAACATAGGGATTAGAGACAGGGGTTGAGCAGAAAGCAGGGATATGCTATGAGAAGTAAGACCATAGGCTGGGGAATTATATTTCTGTGTGTGTGTGATCTTGACTTGGAAAGAGTATCAGGAAAAGAAACGAGTGAAATAATAGTTAATTTTAGTCTTGCAGACCTTTCAAGCATGGTGCAAACATTAGCTAACAAGATTAACTTGAAGGCAAATTCCAGATGATGACAGTACAGGCAAAAAAAAAATAATGACTATTGAGAAATATTGAGTCAGAGAAAGGAGAAAGGGATTTGTTCTGGAGAAAGATACTGTTATGAGGGTAAATCAGCTCTTGTGCAGGTCTTTCAGCAGGCATTTCTGGAAATCTGGTTAGAAGTGTAGCAATATGGCAGTAAGTTATAGTGGCAATAGGCTCCTTTGCCAGTCCATGAGACAAGGAGATTTCACATCTTGCTTTTAGAGCAAGGAAAAGGTGCTGGACAAGAAGGTCTAAGGAGCTTTGAATTGTTGTACTAGTACTGACAGATGACCTACTTGGTCTGGTATCCTTGGAATGTCTATCCTGAATTTATGACTCTGCATTTAGGGAATTTGACATCATTAATCCTGGATTAACCTTTTTTTTTTTTTTTAATTCCCTCCCACAGCTGCAGAAGAAAAGCTCTGAGCTGGGGGTGCTGACAGAGCAGCAAGCAGGGGTGCCCCGGGCTCCCCACCAGCCATGGGCTCCTGTTCGGACACAGTATTTCTTCCCACAGCAAAACTCTGCTTCTCCCTGCCTCTCCCTGGCCTAGGACTTTCCTATCTGTTAGCTGAACGGTACTTCAGCAGAGTGTGAATAACCAGTTTGCACACCACATTGGCAAGAGAGTCATGTGCAGGTCAAAAGAAGGGAAGAACAGCACTGATGGGCTGATAATCCCAGCACAGACATGGAAGTACAGGTTTATCTGCAAAAACGCAACTTATTTGGAGCTGAACTCAGTTAAAAAAATAAAAGATCTTGCCTTGTTTACTCTACCTTCTATATTTTCATAGGTAGAAGACACAAAGGTGTCCACAAGAAACATTTTGATTCCATGTCTATTTTACCATGGCTGTGGAAGAAGGCAGGGTGCTGAGGAACACTCTGGTAGGACTCTAGATTTATAAGAACCATAGGAGGACTAATAGAAAGAACTGTGTAATAGCTGACTTGTCAGCCTGACCACTACCCAGGAAAACATAGGAGGACTTGGTAATAGCTGACTTGTCAGCCTGACCACTACCCAGGAAAATAAAATGGAAGGAGGATTTATTTCAGGCTTGCCTAAATTCATTTTTAGTTTTTCCTGCCAAAATGAAAAAATAAAAATTCTGAAAAACACGAGAAATTCAGTCAGGAATAGAAGCCTGGAGCCTGAATTCCAGACTGTAGCTATTAAACGGAGCTGCCACACTGTCAGTTTTCGGCTTCTGGCCCAATGGTTATGGAAAAAGAAATGGAAAGCGATCATTAATATAAGTCATATTTTGAACATTTGATCAGCAGTTCAATTTTGAGTGTTCAAGCACTGACAACCAATTCATGCTCTCTCCCAACAAATTCTCTGTTATTAAAAACATTCTAGGCCAATAGTATCAATAAAGTCAGTAGTATGGTTTTAGCTGAGCCAAGAGTTATATTAAAAAGAAACCCATTCATAACGAGGAACAAGAAACATATGTAGGTCAGCTACACACACAATTTCTTGATAGAGGGTTAGTGTTTTTTTCTTTTTTCTTTTCTTTTTTTGTGATGTCTTCAATTATGAATCCATGGGAGATCAGTACAAACAACAAAATCTCCATAATGAAATATTTAACTTCTTAGCTAGTTCATAAAATAATCACGGCAACAAGATGCTGCCACATGCCATCTCTGTAAGGAAACCAAATGGTAGCTAGTCACTGCATTGCTCATTTCTCCTCTGAAACTACATATTGGCAGAGACAAGGGAGAATGATTTGGTTTTTATAACCATGTGCATAAAGGAACTGAACATTAACACTAGAGATGGCTTTACTTCATTATTTGCAGCGATTTGTCCTTTACTGGACTTCTGACTTGCCGATTAAAACTGTGTTAAAATCATTAGTAAATGAAGGGCTCCAACAAGAGATGGTTCTTTGTGTGACTTTGGATGGCCTGAATCATCAGCTCTGCAGTCTTAGAAATGACAAAAAAGCGTGCGGCTCAAAGCTGAAAAATGAAAGCTGCTACCACCATGCTGAATGCCCTGGTCTTACTGGAGTTGTGCTCCTCTCTCCCGAGCCCTGTAAAGCTCTGGAAAAGGGAATGCTCATATCCTGCATCTTCCCTCCCACCCCTATTTCTTCATCCACTGGCGTCCCCCTGCCTTGTCCTGCTGCATGATGCTGCACTTCTGCTAAGGTGAGGGGAAAGGCACCACAGGATTCATTTGCTGTGTTTAAACGCAGGGTTTTGCTCCACACAACAAAACAGTAAAGCATCTTTCTTCCTCTTTCGTTCACTTTAAAGGCCACAAAGTTTCTCCTTGCCTTGGTGCAGCAGATTCCGCTGGAGGAAAAGCAGAGGCAGAGAGGAAAGCAGAGCACTGCAGATGGGTGGAATAAGGGCACCAAGTGCCCTGCTGCCTCCCGTGATCAGCAATTACTTCCTGCGTGTTCCTGTAGTATCCTGCTTCCATACCCTCCAGGTGCCTGGCTCTGCCCCTGGCCTCCTCTCTGCAAGGAGGACGGAGAACCCCATTAGGATAGGAGGGTCCTGCCCTGCCTTCCCAGAGAGGCGCGTAGAAACAAGAGGCAGGAAACAGCAAAAGCACATGCTTAAAATTAAGATAATAAACTAACTTAGCAAAAACGCAAAAGCAGCACACTTCTAGTAAACTAGATAATTATTTTATATTTTATACAAGATGTGAAGGTAAGAAGCCCCTAGCAGACAACAAGCAAAGCCTCAGATGCTGCTGGGCAGGTAACAGAGGGAGGGCACAGGAAATTAATCAGATAGTGCTGCAGTACAAGGCAAGGGGCAATCTTTAATTACAAACAGCAGAGCAAACTTGCCCCTGTACACTTCCCTTGGGTTTCCCACCTCTGCTAGTGATGCCAGTGAGACACTTTCTAGCCAGTTATGCTGTTTCTGCTGGGCTGAGGGCTCTGGACTGCCATCTGAACAGTTTCCAGCAGAACGTGCACATGCCAGAGGACATGTCTTATTTACTAAGTCATTAAATTCCACTAATACAACCAGATAGGTGGGGCAGCAGGTTGTTTTTTTTTTTTGTGCAATTATTATTATGTGGCATCTGTTCAAATAACTCACATCAGGATTCAAATCTCCATATATTCATAAATCAATTATATTTTAATGTAATTCTTAGATCTTAATTTTCCACACAGGATTAAGTTAAGAGTGGGAATAAATTCTGCACCATTTCCACGAGATGGTGCATGTTTACCCCAACTCAGAGGCAGTGTGTGCTTGTGGCTACAGCTACTGCTTAAATTCCACTTCAGTCCAATAATAAAATGGGAGCTTTCAGTGATCAAGAGCACTGAGACTAATCTGCTGCTTTTATGTAGGAAAACTCCCCGTTGTGCACATTGGCACTTACCAGCATTTTGATCTGTGTAGGCCCATCTGATTCCTGAATTGACCTGTTCACTCTGAGCTCATCTGTTGCGCAGTTAAGCAAACACAGGTGAGGAAACCATGTTGCCATGCTGCAAAAATAGGAAGTAAACTCTGACTTTGTCCAATGCAATAGAGGTAATGGGATTCGCTACAGTTTGCTTCAGATACCTGGCACTTAATCTATGCTAAAATTTCTGCAGTTGAACCCCATCATGCTCATTCAAAAGGAGGAGGAAAACAGGATTTTATCCTTTCCAGCACCCACTTAAACACAAAGCATAGCAACTTCTTAATAAACATAACTTTCAAGTTCCTTCCTGTCCACTACTCATTGATTTAGAGCAAAAAATATCTTCCTCACATATATCTCTTCCATTTCTGTTCTCTTTTTGTACTCCACGAAGTCATTAAAAAAGGGCTATTTTGTTATGTATATTGTATGACAGAGGTTTGCAAGGAAGGCCAAAATGATCTCGTACATGCCAGTCCTTCCAGCGAGTACTTACACTCTGTCAGCTCCAGGTGCTGCTGAATCACCTATTCTGCACAGACAGACACACCTGCAAGTTTTACTGTTTCTAAACCTTGCATGTCTTAGCCCAGCTTTGGTGCAACCACGTCTGCTGCACATGTCTAAGATAGATACTTGCTAAAACAGGTTCTCTCACCAGCCTTGCGCTGTTCCCAGGTTGGAGGAGCGCGATGGTTGTTTCCCAGGCTTTGTGCTGCACTGGAGGATGCTCCTAAATGCCAGAGCTGCAAAGCAAAGGCATGCCGGGCTCCAGGAGCTGCTTTCATAGGCTTAGTAGGGGAGACTAAAAGAAAGCAAATGGCCTTTTTTACACTGGAAAAAAAAAAAAAAAGCTCTTGTGTACAAGCGAATGTGTACCAAACCATCTCTTCAGGTGTCCTTCTGAGGAGGGCTAATCAACACAGCAGGCCGGGACATGCAATATCATATCTAAAAGACCCATATATTTGGTTTGGATTTGCGTTATATTTTATTCAAGGGGTCACGTACAATTTTCCTGCAGAAGCTGGAAAGCAAAGGTAAAACCTGATACGCATAATCCTAATCAGTTAAGCTCCACATTTTGCTCTAATTGTGAGTTTGAAAAGGCGAAGGCAAAGTGGGAGTTTAGGAAATAATTGTTTAAAAGAATTTCTGCTTGTTGTGTTTCATATGTGTTAGATAATTAGACAAGAAGCTGATTTTTAAGTTGATGTCCATGAATATTTTCATCTGATTATCTTCAGGTCACCTACTATGTGCATTTCGTATACACTTACATACACACATTGTTCCAACGTAAATTATCCCATCATTGTGGGACCGTTTTTGAGTGATGTTCCAAACTGAAGCTCATGGATCTACCTCCCAGCAAAAGAGCCAATTCACATCCTCTAGGTTAACACTGTTCCCATTTCTGCAGCTGACAGGGTGTGAATTATTTTAAATCTTCAAATACTCAGCATTTGCTCTAGGATTTTGGAGGATACTTTAATATACTGTTTACTGTAGAGCATGCTGCAGTGACTTTGTCAGAAGTTACTACTAAAGCCAGGCAGAACACTCACTGCAATATCTAAGCTTTGCTTAAGAGCAACACAAAACCCTTTCTATTTATGTGTTTGAATGGATTAGTTCTACCTCTAACGCAGCCTGACGTATCTTTGGGTGTTCCCAGATTAAGTGTTTTTGCTCTGTACTAAAAATGAGGCAGCCTGCTTTTCTCCTTGGGGCTCATCACCATAGTGTGGGGCAGAATTTTTTATTTTTGTGATTTTCTTTTAGGCAATTCCCAAGCAGTGGGAAGCAAGTAAACTAAACAACAGAAACAAGCCAAAGAAAGTATATTCTTTTCAATTTTAGCCAAATAAACTCTAGATTCTAACTATAAGCGAATGCCCCATTAGGGACCGCTTGGTACTGCAAAAATAAAGCCATAAAATGACAGCCATGAAGATGATCAACAACAACGTCTAAAGAAGTGAGTGGAAATAGCATTTTTTTTTTATTGAAATCCTCTTACTCTCATCTTTAGGGCTTCTAAGAGGCACCTGTGCTGTTGATACTGATGACCTTGTGGAAGATGCTGTTTTGAAAGACTTTTTAATAAAAACCTGAAAATGTCTCTTCACTACCTGTCACAGGCCAGAAACATCTAGATTCCAGTAAAATCCATGGGACAGAAGTACTTGTGTCATCAGCCATCAATTGAGTATCGCTTGTACACAAGAGCTTTTTTTTTTTTTTTTCCAGTGTAAAAAAGGCCATTTGCTTTCTTTTAGTCTCCCCTACTAAGCCTATGAAAGCAGCTCCTGGAGCCCGGCATGCCTTTGCTTTGCAGCTCTGGCATTTAGGAGCATCCTCCAGTGCAGCACAAAGCCTGGGAAACAACCATCCCCCTAGGCAGGGGAGCCTGCTATTGCCTCTGATCTGTCACCACATGCTATTTATCCTGCAGGGAGTCACCTTGGACCAAAAGGTCCTTGCTTTTCTTCACTTTTCCTCATTCAATGAGACTGAAAGAAGGTGACAGGCACACAGGTACTAAAAACAGCACAACTGAGCCGGATCTCCAAAGGACTCAGGCCTTCTGGTATAAATGAAACATTAAGTCCACGTTTCATTTTTCATTATGAGGTCCTCCCTTTTCAGAAGCTGATTGAAACAGAGATTCAGAGGCCTGCACTAAAAACTTCCCTTCTCTTTCTCCTTGCCAGGAGTAAAGATTTGAGAATGCTTTTGCCTGTCCCTGGCTTCCAGAAAACGATTCCTATAACAGGACCAGCCGCTTCAGCTGGGAAAGAACCATCCCTGCAGTTACACGACTTCCTAACCTCCCACAGGCTGTGCCCAGAGGAGCTGCATTTGCCACAGAGCCATCTCCCCACCTGCAATTACCAGACGTTTATAGATATTTTTCCTTCACACATTCAAATAAAGCACTCCAAGAAAAAGCAGCCCCCTCACGTGTGCTGCTGAGAGGTTCCCCGAACACGCTCGCCCTGTGGGGGAGGACAGTTACTCATGCGCTGGGAGATTTCATACGGAAAGAGCATGGATAAGGAAAGTAAGTAGCATTTCTCAAGCAGATCCAAGCAAGACCAGACATGTTACTGCTGTGTATCGGAGCAGAGCCAGCGATTTCAGTCTGTAGCCCTGAGCCAACAGACACGGGATAAATGTGCTGGTGTCCAGGCCATGAGTCACCTCCTGCTATCCCACAGACCCCCATTGAGCTTAAAACGACGACAGCAGCATGGAGAAAGCAACAAATCACATTTTTCTTTCATTTTCCCATAAATTCTTTGCATTATATTCCATACACTCATGCTGACATCAAAGTCATCTAGCAAGCTCTGTCTGGGTAGGTCTCGGAGCCCCAGCAACAGTCTTACTTCAACATGAAACGCAACACAAAACCCATTACACCCCTGACCTCTGTATTTGTATTCAATAGCTTGTCCCAAATCTGAGTGACCCCCCACCAGACGTAAAAAGCACTTGGTAATTAAAGCTCCAAAATCATACATGTGAATGAAAAAGAGCCATTCTGAGCCATCTGCAGCAGCTGAAATGCACCTTCCAAGAGCAAATCGGTTTTGCAGAAAGACAAGGAACAAGGAACTGAGCGGACACCTGCAGTCCACTGCCAGCCAGCCAGGCAGGGGTGCCTTGTGCGCGAAGGAGACGCATCTGAGCTAAAATGCCTTTACTGGTGAGCCAATTCTGTTTTTATTTACTAAAGCGGGAAGAGGGAACCTGAGACCGAGTTAAGGTTTCCTTTATTCTGATTACTGCTGACCTCCTATTAGGAGCCACTGAAAGCGAAACAGCTTGTAATGGGATCTTGTGGTTTCTACAGCCCTAGAAAAGCCATTTTTATGGGGGCGCTGCTTGACGACTCAGATGAGTCACACTGCATGAAGACAATGCGGATTGCAAGGCAGCCAGCTCTTGTGGTCGGCATTTTTTATATATTACTGGTCCCCGGGGGCCTTGCTCATGGAACAGGGCTGCAAAAGGTCAGCAAGCAGGGCCTGTGCTGGTCTCAGCAGGAGCACAGAGCTGCTCGATGCTGGCCCTTCAGAAGGTCAATCTCATGCACATGGTGCTGTAGGGAGAGTACAGGAGGAGCCACATGCACAGAAAGGATGAAGAGCTACCAAGGGAGGCCACTTCCCAGCATGTGCTTGGGTCTGTTTGCAAACAAGCCTAGCAGACACCACATCAGCCATATTAAAAGTAGGCTTTTCTGTGGCCTGCTATAGCAGGCGATGGCATCCACAGCAAACTAGCTTAGCTACGAGAAGGAAGCAGAGAAAGCAAAAAGAACCACAGCCACCTCTCCACCACCAAACCTCTCTGAACGACAGCCCATGGAAAGGTTCGTCAGCCAGGTGACAAACATGGAATTTACTGCAAGCACCAGAGAGAGCAGCCACAAAAACAAACTGTTGTGTCAGATATGGAGTAGTATCCTTATCTAGCATACACAGCAGTTCTTTTCTAAATAAAGAATTTTATTTCTCCATTATTTTTGTATAACACCTGTTAAAAAAGGTAGATATTTTTAGTGCATACTTAATACAACGTCACTCAAAGGATGACCTCAAAAAGGCCTTGAACTAATCCAGCTATTATAGAAAACTTTAAATATCCTACAGGAGTCAGCCACTTGAAGACAACCAAGTCCTGTTGGTTTTTCTGAATCAAGCCAACAGCCATGGATGCTAGTGCACAGTCCTGCGACATCAGCAGTAGCAACGTTATCTGAATCATTAGTATTACACATCTAATCTAAGATCAGTTAATGGATCATTGACAACTTGACCTTTATTCTCTCAATGTGTGTTTGTTTATGAATATTTACTAAAAAGCTTTCTCAAAATAACCTTCAGATTACCCTTGTTCTGTGCTTTGCTGTTAAATATTTAATAGTTGTGCTAGGTGGTCACTCACCTATGGCATGGTACCTTCTCTGCTCCATGAACTGATGATCATTTAAAATAGGAAGGAAACAAATTGCTTGTGCAGGACTGTACCTTTGCTCTAGGAACTTTCAGGTAGGTCACTGTTCATTATTTACAGAATTGCTTGGGATATTTAAAAACAGAATCTATTCATGTTTTCCCTTTGCTTGTTTTTCATTCTCCTTTGCCCGGCAGATATTTGGAAAACCAAAGTCTTTTCTTTGGAAAATAAGAATTTCCAAACAGGACTGAAGCAGGGGCTCAGAGTTAAGTGCTTACTTGCAGGCTCAGTCCACAGACATGACTTCTGTCTTTGGTGCCAGAAGCAGAAAGGTGAAGTCCTGGTCATCTGGGGATATCCAGTCTTGGCTGTTTGACTGTGGACCTGCCCGGGGAATCCATCACGCAGTGCAGCGGCTTCATGCTGCCCTTTAGCTGACATGGAGGCAATGCCATGTAAGAAAGAAGAAATACAGAAAGCAATTTTCATTTGAAAGTCGCCTCCACAAATCCATCCATGACATCTCTAAGACATTTCCAAAAGACAGTGCCCAAACCACCAGGTTAAGTTTGGGTATGATAAAGAGGTAGAGATGATTTTGTCACTTGAACATAATTCAGTAACAGCTATCTTTCCTTGAAATGGCAGAACAGCTTTATTATTATTAATTTCATACTATTTATTCTGTATTAATTCTTTATTGACAGAATTTCCTACCGCAGAAGCCGAGAGCATGATTCGTACCAAGGGGCATGTTTGCTCAACGTTATTTGCTCAGTACCTTGTGCGATCATACTTCTCTGTGTGGTTCAATATCTCCCCATGAATATTGTTTTGAGTTTGCAGCACTGACAGTGAAAGCTGTTCTCACTAGGTACGAATGCCAGGAAGCCACATGCTGCATTGCTTTGTTTCCTGACTCTACCAGTATAACTCTTAAAATGAGCCTTTGGCACAAATAGTCATTATTGCACTGACAGAATATTCTATCATCACCATTTAAATTGGGATGTTTAGTAAAAACTCTACCTGATGTATCTTTATAATTATTTGCTTGACTACTAACAAAATAGCAAATAAAAATAGGTGTTAGGATCCCAATTCCAGGGAGCACAGAATATTCCCTTTAAAGCTCCTTTTTTTTCATCTAGGTTTGGCAAAGGCTGAAGAGAACATGCTATAGCTCCTACATAATATATGGTTAATTCATTTAAAACTTAAGATAAATGTTTGCAAATACACTTCTACAGCCCTCATTCATCTCTACAATGTTAGACTGAATAGACTATAACATATTAGCCTTGCAACACTGTCAGCAAAAAGCAATGATTTTGGCTGCACAAACCAAAATAGCTAAGAGAACCTCAGTTTCCACAGCTCAGTGCTCAGCACTCTTTGAATGTGAGACCTTTTGTAAAGGTGACTGAAGTTGAGTTCCCCAAAACAAAGACAGTGAAAAAATCACTAAATAGCTTTGAAAAGCAGTCTGTAACTTCACTGTTGCCTGAGTTTTAACTGTTGAAAATTGGAACCTTAATGTTATACTAACACATGCTTTTACATTTGCCTAGAAACAGATGGAATAATGTTGCTCATGCTATGCCAACACCATGTTGTTACACAGTCTTTATTAAAATTGCTTGAAGGCAAAAAGCTGCATGCACAAAGGCAAAGGGTGGGGAAAATTGGCACCTCATTTATAGCTTCAGACTTAAGTTCTTTAACTCTCAGGCAGCTCTATGCATCATGAAGAAATACCCATAGCTTCACAAAGGGTAGGACAGCTGAGGACCTTGTTGGCACTGGGTAAATTGAGTCCAAGGGGTCCTTGCCCTGTGCAACAAATAAAAATGGAGAAAAAGAGATGGAAGAGCATTTACAAAAGGAAGAAGGACACGTTTCCTGAATTGAAAGAACAGAGATACATGTAAGAAGGAATGAGATTTAAATGGAATAATAGAATTGGACAATTTACATCAGCTTGTCTTTAAATACAGAAAAAAAATACAGCTGCTAAAGATATCATTTTTTCATTTGTTATCTTACTCAAACATTAATCCAAGTTATGACAAATTGCATGTGGAGCAGAGGCGCCTGTGCGTGTGTGTGTATATATATACACATACATAAACATGTCCTGAATATGTGTTTCTCAAGTATGATCCAAAGCCATTGAAATAGGTGGAACGATTCCCATTTGGCTTCAGTGAGTTCTGGAACTCATTCCTCAAACTTTGCAGATCCAGCTTTGAAAATAAAAAGGAACAATAAAATGTCAGTTTATTTCTCATTCTGAAAAACCTTACCTGAGTTACTGTAAAAAAATAAAATTAAAAAAAAAACTTTTAATCTTCCAACCATGTAAATAGCTTCAATTAACTAGCATTGATTTCCCTTTGCCTATATTGAGAATTTTTATGTCCCAAAAGGAAGCATGAAAACATTTTCATGATAACCGTAAAAATCACTGGAGAGAAAATAAAGTTTTCTGTTTCATTACCTTTTCTGTGTAGTAATCAATTACAAATGAAGAACAGTACAGGTTCAATTAAGTAACTAAATAAAAAGGAATTAAAAGCCGCAGGAGCTCTTTATTTTACTTCTACTAAAGCAAGGCCCAACTCCAGGCCTCATTGACTTGTTTGCACCATAAAGAGGGGCTTAATTTCTGTGAATCCATCTGTCAGCATTAACTGATCCTAATTAGGAAAATGGGGTCAGAGAAAACAGAGCTACTGAAAATAACTTTTCCCAAGTGTAGCATTCCCTGTCTGTGCTTGCCTCCAAATGGGATTATCCTGAGCTCTCAGCACATAGCAAAACACAAATGAACCGTTTGGCAAAACAAAGGTCCTTCCTTTGAAATGTAAGATGCCACTGAGGAAAACACTGAAAGCTCTGTCCCTCATCAGCAAGTCCATGAGCACCAGCTTAGCTTTAAGCACTTGCTTAAAGCACATCCTCCACTGACTTCAAGCTTAGCATGTGCTTAAAAACAGCTCAGTGTCTTGCAGGGCTGCAAGTTCAGAGTAAGCACTGAGACACTCATTTAAAAAGAAATGCAGCTTTTTTAGACCTTGAAAAAAAATCTGTGGGTTTGGGTTTTGGTTTCTTATTTGAAGCTGGGGTTCTTATTTTAGTCAAATAACTACTATGTCTTCAGTACAGACAGCTAGCTTCTCATAGACAAAAACAAGATTCCTGGTGACATACACAGTATAAATTTTGTGCAGACAAATGAATGGAAAATTTAGGAAGAACTGGCACCCCCTGGATGCTTAGCTTAGCCCTTGGGAAAAAAAAAAAAAAAAAAAAAAAAAACAGTTCTCTCTGTCTCTAGAATTCACGTATACATGTATGCCAATGCATACACATATGCAAAAATCATTACAGGAAAATTAGGGGTCCCACTGAAGTCAATACAGAATGAAAAAAGACTTCAACAGAGCCATGACTTCATCCATAACTGTTATAAATGTTGCCTGGGGTTTGTCACCTCTTGCTTTGGAGGTCTCATGGTCATTTGTTTCAGCCAACAGCAACCATGTGTACATCCAACCATGACAAGCATGGACCATCCTTATGGCAGGGCCTGCAAGGGTGAAGGGACCAAAACGTCTTTCAGTTTCACCATCTAGCCCTGAACCTGCCAGACACCCGCTTCACTTTAGCACAGCCCCCAGGCTCCTCCAGCCCTCTGTGGTTTATCACCCCCAGAGATCTTTCCGCAGGGATCCCAAGGGCTCAGCAGCCAAGCGTGCCTCGCTCCCTCCACATCTACTCATCCTGGAGAGCCAAAGCTGAGAAAGGGCGACACCAACACCCATTTAAGGCAGCTTAACATCCATTTAAGGCAGCTTAACATCCAGATCTGTCTGGATCCAGACCCAGGTTCAGATCTGTCTAAAGAGAATCTGCCCCATGATCCTTCCCAAGAAGTAGGTGCACCAGATGTTCGTTTAATATGGAGCTGCCCCTCCAAAGGGCACAGACCTAAAATCACTCTCCGAAGTCTGTTTGTAGAGAGATAACTCAGTATTTCTCATAAATCAGGCAACTAGATTTCATTGCCAAGATATTCAGCAATTTTCTTTTTTTAAGCTGCTCATTTTTCATTCCTCCGGGCTACATTTAACCAAATAATCTTACCATAAATCTAGGCTCCCGCTGTCACTCATTATAAAGTAGGCCCTGTTTAGAAATTCTTAGAATTGGTACATTCTTATTGAATGACAATCCTCAAATGTCTTTCATTTTGAAAGGAGTAAAATGGAAATCAGTTCTTCTCCAAGTTTATCAGAAGGGCAGCCAAACACTGATGTTATACAGTAAGATTTTCAACTGGGAACTAGGCATCTCTTTTAATCTGTGGATTTATTTCACGTCTCTCAAGGGCAATATATTTAGAACTGGACAATCTGTTTCTTCACTGCACCCATGATCTAAAAAAATGACCCAAGCACACAGCATTTCTCACATGGACCCCTTTGCACTCTGGCAAACCCCAGGAAAGAGAATTTAAATTACACACCAGTTATCAACAGGGCCAAGCTTTTAAAAGTGCAAATAAATACCCATATAACTTATTAAGCCATCCTTGTTGATTCATCAATAACAGATATTTTTGTCATGTCCTCTAGGTGCCATCAGATAAATTGAGCAAATCCCTTAGGTCAGGACACCAAAATAAAACAAATTCTCTCCTCACTGCTTATCTGCCCAGAGTAAAGAGTATGTGAAAGTGATATAAGTGATAATCTTGGAGAAATTGACAGTAAACGGTATAAAAAGATGTCCTGGCATGCTTAGACAGAGCTTGGGCCTGACCAAATAACTTCTTTAAGGTAACACCTTCCAGCCATACCATGCAGTTGCACAGTAGACTGCCAACAGTTTTGGAAGAGCATAGCCACTGCTTTGGGCATCAAACTAAGCAGCAGGATTTTGAAGAGAGCTCGGCTGCGTATCTTGGATATGCCAGTGCAGCTACTGCTTAGCAAGGGTGAAGTGAAATCCGGTGGTGCTGCCTGGGGACCACTGCAGGTAACCTCGAGACGGACAGAAAACACAGGCAAAGCCCCCCCAAATCTGCGCCTCCTGCTCTCATCCCAAGCCGTAACTACTCTTTAACACCATATAACAATATCGTTTGGAAAAGCTCAGATGGACTGAAGAACCTGACCTTGCTCCAGGTTGCTAAAAACCTCCCTGCCTCCCCAAAATGGGAAAGAAATCCTATTCAGATCCACCTTCTGTAGCCCCTTAGAGGACTGCGACACATACAGGACCTTATCTGCTGTTTTAACGTCCTCCCAACCTTCTCTTCCTTCTTCCTGCCCCTTTCTGCATATCAGCTCCATTGCCTTCTCGTTTTCTCCCTTCACAATTCAGTCTTTCTTTATCACCTTACCCTCACCCCAAGTGTCCATGCGGCTTTTTGCCCTCTTTTCCTGCGTGGGTCCCACAATTCAGGGTGACACCTTCATTGCAGTGCTGCATTTTCACACAGCTGCCAAATGTCCTTTCGAGCTCAAGAACTGGGGTCTACATCCCTCCCTTCAAAACCCAGCAAACCTAAAGTTATTTTCCATGTAGTTTTTCACTAGAAAGAAGTACAATGCTGAAAATCCTTGCAAGCTGGCAAAACACCATTTCCTTCGGTAATGCCTGTGGAGCAGTAACAGTTTTGCCCTGCTGTCATTCGCATGCAGATGTACCGTAGGTAATAAGAAAGAGATCAGAGAAGCAAAAGCAACAGGAAATGACCACTTTATAGGGTACAGAGTCAGCTTGTTTTATACAAACCGTCTGGCTTACTAAGACAGACTTGTCTTAGACTTGCCAGCCAAGCGATATGAGCTACTGATGTACGTCTGGAAAATATTTATGATAAAAATTATGGTTGCAAAAAGAATAGCAAGTAAGTAGCTGATCCAGCTGGCATGCAAATTGGGCACAATGTTTATCAGCACAAATATGTTCATCAGCACTACCACCTAGCCCTTCTGGAGAACTGGAGGTACTCAAAGATCTGCCTGACCATTAAACAGTTGAGTTTCCTGCAGCCCTTGACAATAAATATTATTCCCATCTTGTGGAAAATGAGAGAAGGTGTTTAAGCACCTATCATGTAGCTCCTTTCCGCTGCATATTTGCCATCTCAGGTCATAGCTTCTACAGCTTCTCAGGGAGCCTTTCTCAGGTTATCTGGCCACTTGGTGAACACAGTTGCTTTAACAGTCTGTTCTCCTCTGAAGTTTTTTTCTTTTTTTTATTTACCAGTTCCAGACAGATTTAATTTTACTCAGATCTCTCTCTCCCCCTTATCCAGGCCATTATTCCTAACTAAAAGATGCACCCTTTTTCAACTAGCTAATCAACAAGTCTTTGCCCCAACAAGCGTAGAGGCAAACTTCTGCCTTTTCCTTCTGGTGGCCCACTGGCATGTTCAACATGGACCGTGTCTCTGTCTGCGTGGGGCACACAAACCAACACACAGAATCACAGAATCGTTAAGGTTGGAAGGGACCTTTGGAGATCAGCCACAATCTCTCCTGGGTTCTCCTGCCACCTCGAACAGGGACCCATTTCCATTCTTGTTCATCTCTTACTGCTGTTAATTAATGTTAATTCTGCTGCCTCCACCCTATGGCAGGAGGGCAGGGAATCCTCAGATCCCTGAGGCAAGCACCTGACAAGTAGATGAACAGTGATGGGAGACAGAGGGTTTGAGGTTGATGATCCCCCAGCAGCTTTCTCCTAAAAATATACCGTATAAAAACTAATATGTTTTAATGAGTCCTCCAATACCCCTGTCCTTGGCTGTGTTGATGAGCAGAGGGCCCTGATGAAAGGGACAGGAGAGAAGCAGTTTGCTGTCAACAGCCAGTAGCAGATGCACAGCACCCCAAAGAGGTGACCAGCACAGGTGAAGAGAAGTTTGCACGATGTTACGAGGGAAATGGAGGGGTGAAAAGGGGAGAGGAATGGTCAGATCATTCGTCACAGCAAGCATCAAGAGAGAGAGTCAGAGAAATGCCAGGCAAAAAGGTCAGGAGCCAGTAAATATCAGAAGAGCTGTATGGATCAAATCCCTCCTCACTGGGAGATAGAGCAAAGGCTACTCTGTGGGATAGCTTCACTCCTTTTGCATTGATGTACCTACATTTCCCAAAGGAGCATCTTCCCTGGAGGCAGGGAAACTTTTCAGTCTGCTAACATTGCCCCAGCATCTGTGCATTCAGAGACTAAAAGATGGAGGTAGAGCACGCTCAGATCACCAGGCATTACCAATCACATCCTACTGACAAAATTTGTATGTGTTTTTTTTTTTTTCTTTTTAAATCTAAGATACCCCATGGTAATTCAGCTGTTGCTTAAGATGCACGTTCACATGCATGTCTCTTGCTTCCAGCTATTGTTTTTTTGGCTTGCAGAGGATACCAGGAAATGAGGCACTTAAACCTTACTGCCTTTAAACACCGCTGAGCCCACGCTTGCATCTTTCTCTTCTACTCAACCACTTGTTTTCATAAAACTCACAGGAATGTAGTATTTTCCTCTTGTTTCAAGTGTGGCCAGAAGACAAACTAACACAGCGTAATCAGATAAAGTGTTTCCTTAGGAAACCAGGCTATGGATGGCCTGCTAAGGCCCCATATTCTTCCCTGGTAATTAAATAAAATGACCTATCTAGAAATCACACTAACTGCTGATCACGAAGCCCAGTCCCTGCATGAGGGGTGCCCTTTTAGTCTCTCTCATAGCCAGGCTGCACAAACTTGGTCCCTCTGAGTGGGCCTGGCTTGCTGAACCATATATGGGGCAGGAATGGGTCCTCTGGATCTCTCCTGACTCCCCTGATAGTGCCACCATGTGGGTTTGCACCTCTGAAGCACCTTTCTACCCTTTCTGGGTCATAGTACTGGACATGGTGAGAATCTGGTCATTTTGGTTCTGCACTGTCTAGGGATTTCTGGCCAGTCCCAAGAGAGGGGTCAAAAAGGCTGCCCTATGCTTCTTGTGCATCATACTTTGCTGAATCTGTCATAACACACCTAAAGCAATTCCAGCTGGTATTAAATTTAATAGAGTTATTACATCATGCAAAGGCTTGGAAAGACTCCTACAAGTGCTTTTGCTCTTTGAGATGTAAAAGCCCACGTGAACACAATTTGCATTTATAGCCTTTAAGGGAGGCTGTGCTCTGTCTTTGCTGCACTCCTGGCACAGTCTCCTCACGCAGACCCATAGGAACCTGGCTGTATGAGAGGACACCTCGGTACTCCCAAGGGAAGAGAAACCACCTCCCAGCCACCTTCCATGTTACAGATGAAAGCAGAAGGCAATGTCTGGTGAAAACTAAAACCATCAGGCTCTGCTTTGCCATCGGGTCTTTCTGGAAGCCCTCTGAGACCAAATCCATCAGCAAAGGTCAGTCAGCAAAGACAATCCTGCATTAGGCTGTTGCAAAAGGGGCAAGCATCACCATGCGTGATATCACTGAAAAGTAAGATTTGTCTCTAAATCAACAAGCACCATGCTTAGTTATTTCCAACACAAGGTTTCTCGATGTGCAAGGTCTCTTAGCGTGATCTGGTTTCTTGTATTCACCCCTATTCCTGTAATATGCCAGAACAAAATCCACTCTGGCCATCTGATTTCACACAAACATTATTCCTTTGTCTCAACACAGCTTGGACGGCTTTGGGATCCAAGGTCGGCTTTGTGCCTATTCTGCTCAGGTTTTCTAGAAATGACTTTGTTCCAGTGGGTCATTCAGGCTGTGGGATAACTGGAAATTTCACTGTTTATTAGTTTTCATTTTCAGTGCTGAGTGCGTTTTCAATGTTGACTCACAGAAGTGCTTTTTAAAGGAGTAATTGCTTCCAGATGACACACATATTTTGCTCTGAAGGAATACTGCAATCTTTGTTAAGGAGCAGAGCAAGAAAGACTGTTTTCCCCTCTACGAGTGGCTCTTTCGAGAAGAAGCGGGAGCACTGCACATCCTGCGTGGTTACTATAAATACAGGCAAAGCCCAGTTCCAAGATTGCACTCATTCGATACGACATACTTGGTAAAGCACAAGGGTGGGGTGTAGAAGAGTGGCATCATTTTGGGGTTGTTCAATGGTGAGAATGATTTTAGGGGGGTTTCCATCTGGTCCATGCACATTCCTACAAGATCCAGATCTCTGATGCTACAAGAACATCCCTGGAGTAGATTCAAACAAACTTTGATGATGCCAGTAGACCTCTTTGATGGCAGCATGGAAAGATGGAAGTTCTAGGAAAGGAGACCCAACCAAGAAAGAAACAAACCCAAAACCTTTCACCATACTGTTAAGACAGTCTCTTCAGAGTTCATGGTTTGCAGCAAAATACTCTGAAAGGCCTTGCGGAAGAAAAGGTTTTCATCAATGAACTAAAAGTACCATTATTTTAGAAGCCAGTATGACTAGATAATGAAGACCTTTCTAAGTAATGCAGTTAGAAAGACAAATGGAGAAAGCCTGACAGCTGGGGGAAAAAAAAAAAAAAAAGGTAAATGAAGTCCTGCCTTTCTTCCCCTTCCCTGTAATTCTACTCAAGACATGTAACAGCTAGAAGCAACCAGGAGGCACAGGTAGGATCCAGGGATGTGCTCAGTCTTGACTGATTTTCATTGCCCTACATGTTTAGTCAGCTAATTGCCGGGCTTTCTATCTCACCCTTAAAATATGTACACATATATCAGGGTAAGATAAAGAGTTTATATTTAATGGTTCAAAGATATAGTCAGAGCACAGAAGAGAGACAATTTTATCCCTTTGGGGGCATTAATAGTTGTATTGGACTGGCTTTGAGAGCATGCTCTAAATTATTCCTGAGCAGTTTCTTTATAGTGGCAAAGCTGTATCTTTGCTTGGGTGCTGAGCTTATGAGAACGGTGCTCGGCAGTACTATGGGCTGCTTAGTGAAGGCTCCTGAATCTGTTATCCTAAATCCCTGTTTCCAGCAGCATTATTTTCATAAAACATAACTGCTGGATGAAGTGCAGCTCATTTCTCTAACTTGCATTCTGTCCATAATAGCTCAAAATAAGTCTGAGCAAGATTTCACATAAGGCCCATCCAGTGGTAAGAGCGACAGAAAGAAACCACCTGTTTCAGGACACTTTCTTATACTATTGAAAAAGGGAACTTTGGATCCAGACACTGATGAACTGAGCATTCCTACAGAGAAGGAAATGAATGAGGAAAGATTATTTTTTATAGCTTGCTGTTTGTGAAGTCCTGCAGGTTGGTTGGTTTGACAAGAAATTTCTATGGCAATGGACTAGAGTTGTTGCAAATTGCTGGAAAATGCTGATCAGCTGAAAGTGAAATGTTACAGCTTTGGGAAAAAATTCACAGTATAAGTTGGTAAAAAGGAGAAATGTAATAAGATGAATATGCTCTGTTTTAACCTTTATATAATAGACCATTCTATTTTCTATTCTGAAAATGTTAAAAAAAATCTATGAAATATAGTAAATACAAAACTACTAGATTTTTTCAAGTTTTGCCAAAAGAAACCATTTCCATTATGCATTATTTGATTAGAAAGATTTTGGAAGTTTGCTCCATCTTATATCAGGAAAAGATTTGCAAATGCAAAGCTTTCCACCAATTGCAAAATGAAATGATCTCACTGCTTTACATCTAAGAGTAGGCAGTGTTGAAAGCTACTATCCTAATAACACAGGACAAGGCTGACAGCACTAAAAAAAAATCAGAAAAAGTATATCTAGAAATAAACAGTCCTCTGCTTCATAACTCTCCATAATATGTAGGAAAATATGTTCTTTTTTCCTACAGAAACAGATTAAGTAGAACAAAATTATTTCATATACAGCACTTAGTTTAGAAAGACCCAGGAAGCTGTAAATGCCCGAAGCAGGAAAATCAGAGCAAAACCACACTTGTGTCTGTGTTCAGTGAAATTCTGAATTTCATTCTAACACTGCAGCATGTGACCATTTAGTAAGTACCTGCAAGGAAACCCTGAAGAATGCAAAGAAACATAGGTTTAATTTAAAGGCTTAACAGGGTAGGTCAGCCAGAGCTGTGTGAGAATCTAAGTGTGTGTTTAAGCTCTTCTTGCATAGGGCTGTTTTTTCTGAACCAAATTAATCTTAGCTGAAGCTTTAACACACACAAAAAGCTGAGGCACTGCAAAATGTACAGCACTGATGGGAGCAGGCAGCAGCCACGAGTTCTGCACCTCTAAACTCAGTCAGTGTTTGATCTTCTGAGCACTGGATAGTTAAAAAAATAACAATTTGAGACACAATATGGTAGCATTCAACCAAATGACTGACTGAAAGGATTATTGTAGACAGTGATAGGGCCACCTATCACCAAAAATTGCCTGATATATCCTCTTACATATTTTTTCCAGCTTCGCATAACTTTGTCAAGATATAACTGAATTTTTCTGCACTTCGTCTGGTGCAATTAGGCATTTCCTTATAAACAACTAAGATGTCTCAGTGCTCACCCAAAGGAGGTTCTGACATGCACTGTTTTGCCGGTGTTTAAGAAGCCAAACTCATTTTTTTGAAAAAGCATTTCTGTTGCCTCCAGACTATTGAACAGTCTGAGACTAGAATTTGGCAAAGGCTACCAGAGTGCTTTTAGACAGCCTTCCAGGTCTGATCGGCTACAATCCATAAGAAAAAAATAAATAAAAATAACAAAATCACAGCTCGCACATGTCCACCAGGCCCTTGTCAAAAGGCGTGGGGCTAAGTTTGCCGAAGCGCAGCACAACACAGCATGGCAAATTCACACAGGCCAGGACCTAATCTGATTCTTTCCTCAGTCTGACATTTGTGATGGTTGAATCTTCAATTCTCTTACTTTAAATTATGATTGGGCATGATATGAACTACATCACATGAAGCCACCAAAAGAGCCTTCTCACTGAAGTATAAAAAAAAATCAAATCCCTATACCACCAAAATGCTCCTCTAAACATCCATATTTTGACTAGAAGCAGGATAAAAATACAAGCCGTGGGAAAACTATGCCACAGAGAGAGCTTTTAGGAATCATGAATTCCATTTTCTTGTGTCATTAACAGTCAAAGCAGCTACATGTAGGGACAGCCCATGTTGACCACAGTGCACACTTAATGGAGGAGGCACTTTCTCTGCATTAGAGAGGCTCCCAGAGCTCCCAGCAGCTCTTTGCACACACAGTGCTTGGAGAGTTTATGGTGTCTTAATACATAGGATGCACATTGCTTTTGCAATTTTTAAGTAATACTCAATACTTTTTATTTATTGCCATTCTGAAAAAAAATAAGGACAGGGAGAGGTGCTTGTAAAGATCCAGTTCAGATTAATTGTTAAGCTTATTTTAGAACTAACACAAAGTCTACACTTCAAAAACAAGACTAAGTCTTGACAGTGCCAAAGTCTTGCAACATAACCAACTTCAAATGGCAGAAATTCTGCCAGATCTCATATTTTGCAATTTCCCTTCCACATGCCTTCCATCTTAAGAAGCAATTCAGAACCACAGCTACGGGCATGCGTCCAACTCCAGAGACACAAGATGGACAAATCTCTGTTTTAATCCCCCAAAGGCTCATCTCTCTACTCGCCATTTCAGTTATGAAACACCCATTGTTGGTTTTGAAGTTTCTGCCTTTATCGCTGTACGTTTGGGTAGTGTTTGGTTCAGTTGGGAAGGAAACACTTGGGGACCTTCACTGGCACTGACCTTTTGCTGCTCTTCTGACCTCAGTGAGGAGTGGAGGTCCTTGTTCCCGCTCAGATCAGCAGCACTGGCAATGGGAGACAGGGAGCACTGGAGTCCTCTTGCTGGGATCTCCCTCTGGGGTCGGTCTCTGCAGCTGCAGCCTCTGGAGCCACCTTCTCTGTGTGCTAGAATGTCTCAAAGACTCTCTAAACTTGGGTTTGCCACGGTGGAAACTGTGATTTGAGCACTGCAAGACCCTCAGGTGGAAGCGTGGAGATTGACAACATTCAGATACCTTTTAAAGTGCATAATACTCAAATTCTGAATGCCGGCACTCCGTATCCACCTCCAGACTGATGAATTTCTTAGAAGTATGCCCTGATACATAACAGCAGCTTGCTTAGATGAAGATACTTTGAGGTGGGGGGATTAGCTGTTCTGTATATGATGCCCGAGAGACTTCATTCTGCAGCCTCTCAGCCTTGCTACGAGGCAGTAGATGGACTGCAGGTGAGCGTAGGCCCAGAACATGTCAGTTGTTCAGTGCACCGTGCTCTGAAGAGACTTCAGTCCATTCTGCAGCCTCTCAGCCTTGGTACGAGGCAGTAGATGGACTGTAGGTGAGCGTAGGCCCAGAACGTGTCAGTTGTTCAGTGCACCGTGCTCTGAGGACACGTGCCAGGGGTGGCCTGAGAACACCCTCTTTCAGCTAACAAGCTGGCACCAGGCTCATTGCCCCGCTCATGTGGCAGGCCACGTTTCCCCCAGGTTTCCTCACAGATTCCCCTCCAGGCAGGGACCCTGCACCAGAGGGGCTTCTGAACCTAAGAGGCAGCTCTGGCTTCCCCCATAATGTGTTTTGTACTTCATATGGATAACTTTGTCTTTAATGACTTGAGGTGCAGCACCCAGGAACGCCGCAGCAGGACAGGCTCTCCTGGCCGCGGTCCGGCCCCCCACACCAGCGAGGCCTGGCCATGCTCCAGCTGCTCCTGCCTCATGCCGGGGCTTCCAGGTGAGGGACTGGCCCCTGGCTGCGTCTCCCCCATGAGAGAACCCTGAGCCATCCCCCGAGCAACATCCCGAGCAGCGCCAGGAGCACCCAGGGAGGCGGGAAGCAGGCAGGAATGTGACGTGCACCAAGAGCATGTGTCATCAGGGACACACGGAGGGTCAAGAAGCGCATTTCTGATATTTCTCAACTTTCAAGGTTTGGAATTTGCAGCTTAACTCTCTCAAAGCGCCAAGTGCATACATACAGACTGCATAAGATTATTTGCATTCTTTCGCCCAGCCAGAGATTGAACGTGATGCACTGATTTCCTGACGCATGGAAACACTTCGGGATCAGAGGGACTTTCAGGAACAGCTTTTGCAGAGTTACTTTTCTAGGACAACTTTTTAACCCTTTCTAGGACAGTTGGCTAAGCTGCGAAGCTGAAAAGTTATCTTAACCACAGGTGGTTTATGAAGGCCTGTTTTCAAGTGCGAGCTAAAGAGAACTTCCAAATAGCCTGCAGACTCACACGTTCCTTGTGCAAGGGGCAAGTTGGCGGTTGCAGTTACACAACAGTGACTTTAAAAAAGAAAGAAAGAAAGAAAGAAATGCTAGAAGGGGCCAGTGCCAAGGCATCAGTGTCAAAAAATTCCTTTTCCTACTCTAGCATGAGCATGGAAGATTACAGTTTTGTTGCACTCTTCCTCATCTTGCCTTGTTTTTTGTCCTCTAGGTCATCCCATTACCTCCATGTACTTCAAATCAAACATGCCAATTAAAAATGAGGATTATTAGAAACAGGATTTTTTTTCCCTAGAGCAAATTAGAAAGCTGGACATTATATTTCTTTTGAAAATTGTCGACCCATTACCAGGCACAGCACAGAGCAGTTGGCAGCACACGCAGCCACACAGTGTTTTGCTGGGCTGATACAGCAAAAATCAAGGAACTTGTGTCTTACACCCAGCTGCAGACGCAGTAAGGGCTCTGGGACGGCCCCAGCTTCATGCAGCTCACACCAGAGCAGCTGATTCTCCCAGACAGTGGAAGTGCACAATTAGGTCACATTAAACATTGAAAAAAACACAACAGTTGCACATGACAATGAAAAGTGGGCGACAACGGGAAATGGCTCCTAGCTGGCAAAAGCAGCGGTACTTCTTTTCTGCTAGAAGTTCTCAGCTGAAATATTTGGGTGAACACAGATGCACGAGGCCGCATGGAGGCCGCACGGAGGCTGCACAGGATTGCATCTTTTCCCGCGGAGGTCAGGCAGGCAGGCAAGGCAGCCCCGCGCTGGGGCAGCTCCAGGGAGAGGCGGCACCTTCTGCATGCACCAAAGCTGAGGAGCCAGCGCTCGGCCTCCCTCCAGCCTCACGGCTTTAACACAGCCCTCCCCTTCCTCTGGGAGGCATCACTGAGGAGGCAGAAAGCGAGACAAACGCAGCCCATCCCACCTACAACATATGTCCTGCCAGCGTCGCTTAACTTAGCTCAACTGATTTGAGTTTTGCAAAACAGAAGCAGAACACAGTTGCTGTCATGACCATCAGCCCCATCAGAGGTGATGGACACTCTGCCGCTTGCCACGAAGCAGCTACACTGAAGTATTTCTATTCCATTGCTGCGCCAGTGCTACTCCAGCACTACGACAGGTCCTGAGCAAGGCCCTAAAAAGAAGGTAACGTGGTCTGTGGCAAGAATGCATCAAGACCTACCAGCACCCTGAGAACACCCATCAAAAACATTAGTCTGTGTATTTAGCTCCCTTGAGCTGGCTGCCACCAAAATGTGTTAGCATCACATCTTGGAAAAGACACATGGTCCCAAGACCCTTGAGCAGGGTTGTCATCCGCAAGATGTAATCTCACCCTCTTTCAGAAAGGCCCTGTTTGACCGACCACTTCAGAAGCCAAGAGTGGACTGATAATTTCCTTCTTGCAGCAGATTTTTCTAGGAAGAAAGGTGGCCTTGGAGCAGTTGGGTTGCTTGTAGAGTCTGTGTGTTGCAAAGTCATTGTTAACTTTGCCTGTGCTGCACATCCTCATAATGTTACAACAAACAGCGTGCCTCAGAGAAATCTCACGTGGAGCTCACAGCCCGATGGCACAGCTCCCTCAGTACATGATTTAACAACACAGTTCCCATAGACTCCATTTTTCCATGTCTACACCACACTTCTTCTGCATAAGTATTAATCGTCATAAGCAGCGGTCCTGCTGCATGCATCCCCTCTGTAGAAGAGCATCCTCTCCAAACATCTCCTTGCTCTACTCTCAGACATGAGAGCAGCAATTCTCCTGTGGCCTGTTTAACTCCATAGCTGGAAGATGCCCAGAAAACACTTCAGCACAGAAGCAGCACCCTGTCCCACAGGAAGCCAGGGAAGCCCCATGGGAGAGGAGTAACCAGAGGAGATCAGCACGGTGATTTCATTGCTCCCGCAGTACCTGTCACCTGTGCCCAAGAGCCCGAGCGCACACCAATGCACACTAACAGCAAAGCTGGCAACTTAAAAGAAACAACCAGCCTCCAAAACACATTGAAACAGGAAATATAATTTAAACTCCAGTCCAGGATAAAGTAAAGCTGCTCAAGTTACAAAATTGTCATAAACCAGATTTGCAGTTAGCATGCAGTGGCACAAGAGCACTGTACCATATCTTGCCCACAAAGGGGACACTGGTGGACCACACGCTGACCCTCCTGTCAAGCAGAAACACGTCACGGGTGCTGCCAGCGTGACCCTGGGGCTGGGGCAAAGCAGGCAGCACCGGAGGAGTTAACTTGCGTGGCTGCATCACCCCTGGGGATGTTCCCGGAGCCGTGCAAGCTCCCTCTCGCGGCTGCTCGGCCTCCCGCGCCGAGGTGCAGAGGGCAAACGCAGGCATCGCTTCTGCCCTCACAAGGGATGAACCTGGTGCCGCTGCAGCGCCCAGAGCCCCTCGCCTGCTGAGGAGACGGCCGCACGTTCACCTTCCTCAGCAGCAGCTTTAGCCATGAGGGATCTGGTCCGGGAGGTGTTCAGGGAAGAGACCGTGCTGGAAAAGTCAACCTGAAAGCGTCTGGGCTTTGGACCGGCTATTTAGAACCAAACCTCAACAAAGAAACCACATTCCAGAAAATAACCCGTGATCAGTTAAGAGGCTGATCCTAACCCTGTTGGGAACACTGGAATAAAAGAGGGGGAATGTACGACACCTGGAAAGAACAAAGAAAAAGAGGGTGAAGTGGTTAAGGTCACTTCTTTTAGAACAGAATCATTATGGTTGGAAGAGGTCCTTCAAGGCCAACTGTAAACCCATCACCACCATGCCTGCTAAGAATGCAACCTGTCCCTCTCAGTCTGGCCCATTTTTTTCTGCAGTAATTTAATTCGTATGTTCTGCATTTCCAGTGACGTCTCATCTACCCTAAAGTGCTGTGATACATTAGTATAACGTGGTAGGTTAAGACTGGAAAGTCTTCAGACCACAGACACCCAAGAAAAACAAAGATTTCTTTGCTGTTCCTGCAGTTCTCTCACATTGTTTGACAAAAGTTATTGGTGGCTATTTATTTTTTTAAATGAAGAAAAGTAGTGAGAAAATAACTTTGTGGCATATTGGACTAGCAGATTGCTCAGACATTGTACAATGATAATAAAGCCTTTAAGACTCTTTGATTGACACCTACAATGAATGTAGCTGTCAAACTTTTGTGCAGAAATTTTATTTTGCATTGACAAGCTATTTCACTGGACGGGGTTCTGCATAAAAGGAATAATTCACATTGTTGTGGTGCTGCTATTTACAGAGCATGGAGGACAGTGGAATTGTTACAGTATAAATATTAATATACCAGTTTCTTCTGAACTACATTAGTTTGATATGCGATGTATGCCCCATGTATACAACTCAATATAGGGACGGAGGCACTGCTGTGCAGCAAGAAGCGGGGCTTGGACTGCCAGGCTGTGGCGTTCAATCACTGATTCATGCGGTGGCCTTTAAAATGGCACTTAGTCATCCTAAGGCTTAATTTGGTCTTCTGGAGGATAATACACCAACATGGACTGCTCCACAATTTTTTTGCAGCTACTGTTATCGCCCCAGACCGGAGAGGCTGCGGAGGCTGCTGCTCGTTGCACAAGGCCTCATGCACCCCAGGGCCTGCTCAGAAAGTTGACAGGCTCAGCCCAGCACGGCAGGTGCTGTCCGACCATTGCCTGCATGGGTTGGGAGAAATAACTGCCGCAGATTGGCAGAACACATAGAGCTCAGCCCCATGCAACACTGAATGCATCAGCCTCAGAGGAAAGAAAACAGCAGGCAAAGCAGAACATAAAGGAGAATTATACATCTATAAATATATATATATGCATATATATATAAGGATGAGTGTCTCACAGTGCATTGGCTATGCAGTAATGCCTGGTAGCTGCTTGTGCATCTGAAGCTGGAGAGCCCAGAGAGTTTCCCTATTCCCTGGGGCAAGGTGAGCAACTTCTGAGATTATCTTTCTTGGCTATTCTTAGAGCAGCACCGAGGCGGAGGTGCCCAGCACGGTGCTGTGTGAGCACGGTGTTTACGAAAGGAAATACCCGCAGCTCTGCTGCTAATAAAACCACCAGGCTGCAAGGCAGCCCCGCTCCCTGCCTTGCAACGCTGCCTTGCAAGGGGAGTTACACGGAGGGCTGCACAGCACAGACCTGGAAAAGGCCGTTACCCAGCACGAGCGAGAGCAAGCGCGCGAGAGCAGGACCGGTTTCCTTCCTCCCTTCATTTACTTGTTCACTTGCTTTGTAAAATAAAACCCCGAGAAATTCTAGCAACAGGAAGCTCATCTCTACCCCCGAAATAATATCTCTCCTTGCAGTGATGCCAGCTGGGCGAAGGGTGCCAGAGCACTGCAGAGCTCGTTTGGGTAGCAGAGCTTTTTATATATATATATATGCATGTGTGTGTGTGTGCATATATGTATATATATCACCAGGAACGAGAACAGGAGCATCGTGTCACTGTGACCCAGGCAGGAACGCTGTCCCTGCCCGGGACATCAGCCTGTCGGGCTGTAACCATAACACTGCTGTGGAGGATAAGTGTCAGGACAGTTACCTTGCGCATGGACACAGCTGGATTAGTGTGGAACTGAGCAATTTGCTGCTGTCATTTCATAATTTTTAAGCACTCGAACCTGCAGTCTTGGAAAAACTCTCTAAATGCAGTTAAAAACTCTCTAAATGCAACGTAGTGACACTTTCTGGGAAAAATATAAATATAGGCTTTATTCTGCAACAGGTTTCATATACCCATGTTTTGATGACATCTCCCCAACTTTGCTGCAAAATCAAGGTACAGACAAGAACATCTGCTCAAACTGAGGCAGTTGTTACTGTACTGCATCCAGACAACTCTCCTTATCAAGAAAATACGGCTTGAGGATTGGCAGATACATGGTTCTTGCATTTCAAAGGGAAATATCGGTATTCACATTTTACCTGTGGTTTGGACAGGACTGATGCCCCAGGAGAAGGTGCCCTTGCACTGCTGCCCTTCACTTTTGACCAAGAAGGGTTGGGAGGATGCACAGATTTACCATGAGAGCACTCACACTTTTGATAATGTTGTGGCATTTCAGTCATTCTCCAGTCTTGGCTAATGGAAAGAGGACAACGATGAGTAAACTTGACCTGAATAAATGAGTTAAGCAGAGGTTTGTCTGGGCCCTGCTGCTCCTTCCTCAACACCCTGCGGGACTGGAGGCATCAAACCCACGCCATGGTCTCAGCGCAAGCAGCAGGATCGGTGGGGAAAATACAGAAAGCAGCCACTGGCAAAACCAGCCCACCTTTGGCAGGGAGGCATCTTTTCTGTAGCTCTCGCAGACTGTACAGCCCTCTCCTGGGGGGTTTTCGGCATCATTTTCCCAGTACAGAGAATTGCCCCTTTGGCACCACTTCAGAGAACAGCTCCAGATCAGTAGTAGTAGACCCTGAGAAAAGGATCCCCATGCCTATTGCCGAATACTCACAAGCACAGAGGAGGAATCAAAGGCAAAGTTAGCGCGTTTCATCACTCCTTTCCCCTTAGTACACCCCATTTTCTCACCCCAAGATTCAAGAGCAGATCCTCAACCTGTCTGCGCACCAAAGCACTGGAAATGCAGTGCCTGGGCTGGGAGAAACAGCAGCGTCTCCTGCAGAGGCCAAGGCTCCGCACAGTAGGGCAGTCTGTGGAAGCAGCCCAAAAAACATTTTTGTTTTGCCGGACACAAGTGCTTAGTTAATGATTCACTAAACAGCCAGGCAGGGGATTAAGGCGAGAAGTGAGACAGCTTATTCCCTCCCCTGCATTCCCCCTTAGTAAGGGCTAGTCAAGTTAGTTGGCCCAGCAATATGTGGAACTTGTGTTGTATTTTTCATTAGTAGACTCCCGATGCTTTACACACTCACCATCTCACAAATGCAAAAATTGAGGTGACGTCTCAACAGACACCTATAGTGCCACTGTCACCACTTAGATCTGAGCCCCGGGTTGGCAACCTGCAAAATTCTTCTTCTGAGATGCTCCTGCAATGGAGCTTGGTTAAGCAGTGCTCCTTGCCATTTTACAGGAGGTGTTTAGGCAATGGCAAAGTTGTTTGCCTGTTTCAGCCTGTGATACAACTTCAATATGCCTTGTGAAACACACACTTGCACAGAAATCTGAGGAGGAAAACCACATAACCAAGAATTCAGTAAAATATTTTTTTTTCATTTAGAGCAGGCAACGTTAACAACATGGTTTTAATGACAAGAGGACTTGGTAATGTTAATCAGTGGCAGCACACTTGTTTTTTCTATACAGAATTTTAGGTCATTCATTATATAGATTGCTAATCTGATAGAAAATAATAATTTGGGATGCAGTCGAGCCTGTGCTAATGGTATTAAAGTCCTGTGATTTCCATATGCAATTTGAGAGACAGCAGCATGAGGTCAGGCTAATTCAGAATATAAGGTCTCCTCAGCACTTAATTGCTCCGGGTCACATGCACCTTCTCACTTAGCCGTTTGAAGAATCACCTGAATATCACAGTGCTCCCACAAGGGACTGCACGGAACGCCCCAGCTCTCGTTGCTTTTTGATTTAAGAGTCACACAAGCACATAAACATAAGTGATTCCATGCTCAATAACTAAAATTAAAATTCCCACTGCCCAGAGTCTCCTGCAAGAATGCGACTATTCTGTCTGAGAAACCACATCCTGTCCCATAGTGTGTTCAGATGGATTCCTGTCAAAAGGCACAGCCCAACTTAACAACCATGCAGGACTGTCTGACGATCTCTTGGAGCCCAGGGCAGAGACTCCTTTACAGTCCCAACAGTTGGGTCAAATCTGGAGGACCTGTAAAATTTTGCAACGCTTGGGAAAACGTTCGGGACTATTCTTTTAACCACAGCGGACATATGGGTGTGTTCATAGGAAAATGTAGTCAGATTCCTCTAGGGAAAAGCCCTCTTTCCCCCCCCTCAAAACTTTTGCTCAGATGGAGGCAAGGGCTCAGCCTCCAGCATCACCTGGGTGGAGCAGCAGTAACAGATTCCCAGGTCCATCCCTGCTTCGCTCAGAGGGCATCTCACTGACGTTTTGTCCTGACACTTAGGCTGACAGAGCTGCCTTCGCCTTGGAGGCCAAACCTCAGCTCTGGGCTGTGCAAATCCACCCAGAGGCTCCTCGAGAGCCACAGCAATGACAGCAGCGGGAGAAGAGCAGCAGGGAGGACCTACCTGGTCATGGGGTAGGTACAAACATCTGTTGGGGATGAGGCTCAGGGGATTTCACTGTAGGAAATAACTTTGGACACCAGGTCGGCATCAGCTCGAGGAACAGGCAGAGCCTTCAACGAGGAGGCTGAGGCCTCGCATGGGAGCGGGCTCCATCAGACAGCGACTCTATTTAAGGCATGGAGTTGAAGGTGCTGTGACTCAGATTGCAGAGCAGAGCTCTCTAAAAGCACCTCCTAACTATATGCAATATGTAAATACATGCCGTGGGCAGGAAACCTATGAAATAAAAAGGCATTTTTTAAATATTTTAAACACTCCTTTAAAATAATTGTAACTATTTAAATTGACTTAAGGCAGGTTAATAGCAACTGGCAAGAGACCCAGAGCTAGATAGCCTCCTTCCCTCAGCTTGCTTTCTGGCCACTTGGCAAATGAGGCAAATTCCACATTTGTGTCTCAGTTTCTTCATTTTTACAGTTCCATCAGGCAACACTTTACTGTTTACTGAACTGCTTTGAGATTGGTTGAAGGAAAAGAAGTTGTAAAGTTCGGTATGATTCTCAACAATAAACTACTGGAATATTTAAACTGACAAGGCATAAAGATCCCTGTATTTCTAGTTTAGTGTTTATAGTAAATTAATCTGCTATGAAAAAAGCTGGTATGGCAGCAATGAAGGAAGAGCATGGAGCTCTGCTCAGCCACGCTGTGATATGGGCGTGCAGGACAGAGCTGGGAAGGGAACAGTCGCTTTCCGGGCCCATTCCAAACATCTCTGAAGAGCATCCAAGATGACCCTGCAGGACTTGGATATTTACCCATCGTGTCCGCCACATGCCTGGTGCCGGCCAAGCTGCCGGTCTTCCTATGCCCAACTCTTCCATCCCCAGCCACGGCCTGGGAGCATGGACACGGGGAAGCAAACGCCACGAGAGCCATCAAAGCAGCCACCAAAGGAGCGGCAACGTTGTGGGGCGTGCAGTATTCATAATGGTCTCTTAATGGGGGGATTGAACTTCGGCCAGTGACGCGTGGTGCCCAGTGCTCAGGCAGGTAAGGCTGCACGTCCAGTCACTGCTGTTGAAGTCACCCAGCTTCAAACAACTGCTGCTTCTAAGTGCGATCTGAGAAACCACAACTACGACTTGTTCAAACAGTAGAAGAATGTGGTATTTTTGATACCTGCATGCACCAGTGCCTGCAACAGCTGTAAGTGCTCAGCTAAAAGGGAAATGGTGCTTTCAGACAAACTTCATTTCTGATATTAAGAAATTTGATCCATGCTAGAAGGTCCATGAGCTATAAAACACATACATTACAGATGCAATTTTAGCCCTAGCTGTCAACATAAGCTTTGGACCAGTGACACACGAATACGAAATAGACTCTAACCTATTAGAGTCTAACCTGGAGCCATTTACTCCTGCTTTCTAACGTACTGAGAGAACAAAACTCACTGGCAGAATCACAGCTTTCTAAAGAACAAAAATCAATCCATAGAAGTGGTGGAGAGCAAGACTTTGAGAAAAATAACAGCAGAAGTAAATCCTCAAATGAATCAGAGGAAACCTTTGACAGCAATTGTGGCTTCGGAGTCTGAGAAAGCAAAGAGCAGCGAACGAAGAGCCTCACTTCCAGACACGAGTCTGGGAGACTCCACTGCTGGGGCTGGCATGGAAGCTTCACTGGGGGATTATCACCCCAGTGCTTTCCAGCAAGCACACCTATGAGAAAAGAAAAAGTTGCCCCGTACACACCCAGCTGATTAAATGGATTCCTCATCATTCAGACATTTTCCAGTGACTTTGAGATCAAGCACCATCAGCCTGAAGGAGTGAGAAACACCAGCTCCTCACTGCTTACCTTCTGCCAACCCTGCTTCCTTCCCAGTCACGAGGATGGGTCTCACTTACTGGTCCTTGCCTGAAAACTCACCTCTCTACGGTCTCAGACAGAAGGAGATGACATTCCCCTCATGGATTTAGGAGAGGTGACAACCAGGACAGTTTGAGACAACCAAGGCCCTAAGCAGAGAACAACTAGGCACGTGCCAGGAGCCTGGTACCATTAGGAACCAGAGGATGCACAGAGATGCGAGGGATCTGGAAGCAGGCTGTTGCTGACCACAAACACCAAAACATCTCTGCTTATTCCCACACTTAAGTTTAGGAGAATATTCTCTGCTCTGCATCACATCTTTTGGCACATCTCTCTAAAATAAAATACTTCAACCAACCGGACTCTGACCTTTAAGAAGCCAAGCCTGGGGATTAAAGTAATCTTTATATGGTCAATTTGGGGGCTTCCCATCTTTAGGAGGTTTTAAAGCATGCAAATTATGCAGAATGCTTTTATAAAACAAAATATAAATTAAAAATACCCAACACGAAAACCACAGTAGTAGGGCTCTGTGGAGAAATCAAAGCTTCCTTCATCATCAGAAACAGGCTTCAAAAATTCAATGTAAAGATGGCATGTTTAGACCTGTATTTCCAGTGTTGCTAATAGAAAGATTGTTTGGCTAATTCTTTTTTTTTTTTTTTGCCATTTTAAGTAAAAAATACTGGAGCACTGCCATTCATCTTAATGTGCCTTCTTTCAGCTTAAACTTTTCAAGTGTTTACCATTAAAGGATATTACTCTTTCATATGATATGGATTTACAAATCAGAGATTTTGTCCCAACATGAGTAGTCTCATTATGAATGGAAATGCAGGTATGTCCCAGTTTATAGAGCAAACTCCTGATGTCACAGCTACTAATTTATAATTAAAGAAAACCCACACCATTCCTGGAGAATTTCTCTTGCAGATCCATTCAAAATAATCTAGGCAAATTCTACATAAATCTTAACTAAATACATCTAAAAAGAAAAAAAAATCCCAGCGAGCATCACCAGAACAGAGGGCCTAGTCAGTTTACATTTCAACAGATCATACAATGAAGTAAAACAAATTACTTACACTGTTTGTCTGCATTCCAGCTTCAAAAAAAATAAAAAAAGAAAAAAAAAAAGAAAAAAGCTTTATTCTTAAATATGTCTACATTTTTAGTCAAAATTATATGCATAAAGCGCAGAGACATGTAGGACCTTGTTCAAGTGATAACATATGTAGATGAGTGGCAATGATTAATGCTCCCATGACCTGTTTTAATCTTCCTTGCGATGCTCAAAAGCCTTTCTATTGCACAAGTGATAGCTGGGATCATAATCAAGACTCTCAGGTGCGTGTGCATAGGGAGAACACTATCTACCATTAACAAATTACCTAGCGGCCCCCACAGCTGATTTAATTTCATTGATTGGAAGCTGTCAGACTAAACCTTTGACCATCTCAATAGCAAATTAGTTGAGCACGAGACCTTTGCTGTGGCCAAATATGGCTACTTTGGGCAAACGTGCTCCAGGAGGACCATGCGTGTCACTCTACAAGCATTTGTTGGCGTATGGAAGCCCAGGGAAGACGCTCGGGCAGGAGGGAGCGCTGGAGGGCAATCGGCCCTGGTTTGCTGAAGACACAGAGGATGGCATCATCGGGAACGTGACAGCAGGACACACAATGAACACAGGCAACATAGTGGGCACGCGGGCACCACCGGCTCGTTGGCTCTGCCGAGCCAGATGGGGCAAGCAGAGAATAATGGAGACTCACACTTTTCTCCAGCAAATGCTAAACAAAAAAATCTTATTTGGACGAGTGACGCATCTCTAACAGAGCACAAAGCACAACTCTGTCCCTTAAGGACCGTACAGCCTCACAGAGAGGGCCCAGGGCAGCACTCATCTTCTGCAGGGTATTTTGAGGAACCAGCTGAGCACGCTTTGCTTCTGTGCAAACAAAAGCCCATCACATAGGTCAAAAATTGCAAAAGTTTTACAGGCTGGATGATTAGGGAACTAGAATTATGGGGGGAAACCCAAGCAATGAACACTCTCCAGCTTCAAGCACTGCAGACCCTTTGCTTCTGAGCCTGTAACTGCTCCAAATAAACCAGAACATCCCCTCAAAACTTTTCCTCAAGTCGCCTGGTAAATTCACAGTAGCTTTTTACCTCAAACAACAGCATTTAATCACTATAAAAAGCAGCAGGTAAGTTACACTACACACAAATAATTAAAATCTACAGCTTCAAATAAATCTAAAAGAAACTGCAGGCAACATGCCATTCCAGACCTAATTGGCACTTCCATAATTCCCTAGAATCCTCAGGAAATTCCAGTTATATCAGTTTTCTCCCACGAGTTCCAATACCTTTTAAACCATCATGAACATATCTTACACACCTTGTGGCTTCTCCAAATTTGAGGGATCCATATATTAACCAACAATAATTGCCCAGTAAGTTGTGGGAGGGAAAAGACTAGAGAAACACGTGCACAAGTGAATTAGCTTAAGCAAGATCTAAAATGAAGGTATAGTTTTTGAAGGCCATTCTGTACATGAAGGCACTTAAGAGTTTTAACTCCTTTTTCAAATTTACTGATGCATTTGAAAAGCTTAAGCAAAGGCACTTTAATTTCTTTGCATGAATAAGGAAATGAGTAAAAATAAAAATTTCCATGGAAGAGCATCCTCTCAAGTATAACTTCAGTAAGCCTGAAAACAAACAAACAAACAGAAAAAAAAAAAAGGAGAATATTCCCTACATCCGTATTGGAAAGGAACAGAGTGCTCTTGCAAGCATTTCCTGTACACACAGGGGCATGCACTTTGCTTGGCCTGCATCTGCAACAGATGCAGTGCGCTCACGGAACCCGCACTAAAGTCAGTCTGATGACTCAGAACAAGTCACAGAAGGGTCATATTCCTGGGAGCAATGTCTGTTTGCACTGACCATTCACATGGGAGATAACACTACTACCTCAACTGAACCCGAACAAAAGATGCAGTTAAGTATTTTGCAACCTTATGAACATGGTGAGCAGAGTTATCTCCTCTGAAATCCCACTATACCTGGAAACCTTGACAACGGCATCTCTTTGTAAGGATGAAACTGCAGTTCCAGGTAGCTGCTTTACTCGCTTAGTCACATCCGAGTTGTCCAAGCTTTGGTGAGTGGTGTCTTAACCACCTTTGATGTTTACGTCTTCTCATTTTCATAATAAGGGGTGTTACAACTAGCTCTTCAGAGCTAGTTCAGAGAAAATAGTTGAGTCCTGGAAGGCCCAGACTTCTGTTGTGAAAGGTCCTTCCCAACAGTTTCATGCTGTTCGAACAGAAAACAAAAGGTTCCTCAATATGCAAGATACAGTAGGAAGATTCTGCAGCTTTAGGAAGAAATTGAAGCAATTAGAACAAACAAAACTCACCTAATTTCAGACAGAAATGCAAAGGGTAACTTTGTGAAGACACACACAGTACAGAGAAGGTCAGCTGCAAGGGTTCCCATTTTATTGAGTGGCTTTCATTAGAAAATAAAACAGCATGTAAATATATGGGTTCAAAGGCCTGATCTTCACAGATATCTAAACAAATTTCAATAGCCTCTAAAGAAATAGATTGTAAATTAATATAGGGAGAGAGAAAAGAAAAATGAATGAAAGAAAAATCTTTCTAAACCTTTAAGATTTCTAACAACTGCAGGCAAAGTAGAAAAAAAGAGTTCATTGGGTGTGAGTAGCAGATATGGCTGTAGACAAGCTTTTATCAAAGCCAAGCTCAGACACTAGACAGTGCGCCAGAATTAAAAGGGAGGAACACTACCCCAGGGAAAGGAGATGACTAAACTTCAAGTGGAGAATCTGATTACTTGGCATTGTACACTGTGGCATTCATTCTTGCTGTTAATTAGAGTATTTCCCAATGGAGAGAAAAAGGCATGATCTAATGCCGAGAACCATACACCACCCGGACATAGTGCAATGAATCAAGCTTCGCGTGGAGAAGATGATTTAAAATCTATATCATGATGTCTAAAACACCAATGCCTACTGACCGGTGTTATGGATTAACTAATTGCATTACTATTCACACACACACACACAAAACCCACTGCTCTTGGATTATAAGCTATTGGGTTGCAATGGACATGCTGAGAGCCAGACACTCTCTTGAGAACCCAGAAGCAGCCCTTTGAAGTGACCTTAAGAGGACAGTTAACAGCCCAGAAACTCTGCTTACACAAAGCTGAAGACAGCTATCTGCTCAAGGAGGGCCAATAAACGGGTGTAGAGAAGTTACTAAGAAATGGTAGTCTGAGGAGAGCACTGTTGATTTATCATTAAACAAGGCAGTTGTGCAGAACCTTGCAACTAGCAGGGACATATCATGGAGGAAAACTTACTGCCAGAGCAGCCCTGCTGGGACCAAAGGAGCTGCTCCACAAGCTCACCTAGGGAGGAGCCAAGCCAGATTTTCTCCTGGGAGCTTGCAAACCTCACCTGCAGAAGGTCTTGGAAGCTCCATGACTGCAGAGAAAAAGGAGGATTGGACACCAGGTGCATTCTGTGCCTGAACTGAGGTGGGGATCAGTTCTTGTGTCTGCCCTTCTGCGTCCACCTGTGCTAGGGGTCTCCCCAAGGAGCAAAGGAATGCCCAGCCACATTCAAAGTCTCCAACAATTTTATTCTGTTTCTTTACATAACATTACGTGGCATTGGAGTGGCGCGCAAATTTGAAATGGGACCTTCAATAAGGGGTCCGAATTGCCTGACACTAGTGAAGACCTCTGGGCAAGCTCTGGAGGGCACCAAAGCATGCAGTGAGATAGGCAACGAGCTCCTGGAATTGGCTTCCAAGGCATCTACCACAAGCAGCCAAGTAGTGTTTCAACTCAACCTTTCTGGGCAACTATAGCTGCAGAGTGCTTGCCAGCTTTAAATTCCTGTGAGGGATACCAGACATCTGATAAATTTAGGCGGTCTTAAAGTGATACCCATCTTGGAAAGGGTTCATTCCCAATTTATGCTGGAATGATTTAGGAGTACCTTCTTTTCTTTCTTTCTCCTCCATGCAAAAGAATCTAGAGGAGGTGACTTGGAATAAGTATTAATAGAGCTTTTCAGTTTGGAATCAAGACAAAAGGAAGATCTTAGAGAAAAATAACTAAAATGATCTTACAACCTTGTGGCTTAAAACCTCCTGTTTGCAGAACACTTCCTAGGTGCCTTTTTCTCAGGAAAATAAACACTAGCAATATTCATCTGATGGTCAGACACAGCTCTGACATATTAGGACAGTTTAAAGACAATAAAACGTACATTTGATTAAAAAGACTCAACTCATCTGGACAGTTAAAAGAACAAAGGGTGAAGATAACACTCCAACAGTGCATATGCCATGCAGAGGAACAGGGAGGGGAGCACCTTTATGAATATTACTAAGGCATAGAAGTATTTGGCTCAAGTATCAGGTATATGCATACCCGTAACATGAATGGTTATATGAGCAATCACTTGAAGAAGTCTGGCTTTTTTCTTCTTGACATACAATGAAACTGAAGACAAATGGCGTATAAATAAAAACTGCGTGTTTCAGTAGTACAGAATGATAACAATCTCAGCAATTCAGTGGCTCGTGCCAAGAGATTCTCCTTGCACGCTACTTGCAGGTTAGCTGCTTTATCAGATTGGATGCAGAAAACAAAATGACAGAGGCAAACACAACACCTCGACACAGAGCTTGCACAGAGAACACCGCTTAGAGCGGTAAGAACCCAAACTGCATCTTGATAAAGAGGCTGGGTTAGGAAACGAAGGGCATGAGGCACTCAGCACTCTACATCTCCACACTCTCTGAGCAAGAGCAGCTGGATGTGTTCAGACATTTCCAAATAATACAGACTAGTTCTTCTACTATACCACTTACCAGTAAATGTCAAAATATGCCTCAAGGGAGTCAAAGAGCATCATTCTTATTTTACTAATGAAAAACCTGAAATGCTAAGTGGCAGCATGTGCAACTCATCCTCATCCAGCAACTGTGGTTCTAAGCAACCTTTTTTTCTATGACCTTGAACCAAAATCTGTACCCTCTCTTAAAGCTAAGATGAATTTATATATTCCTCCTAACAGACGAAAGCTACAAGTAAAACTAATGCAAAGATTAGAAAGCCTATTAACAGCATTTACTAATCATCTTGGTAAGTTTTCAGATGAACCCTACTGAAGTTTTACCACCTGACTTGCTCAACATCATGGCACATCTGGTAGGACAGAAGGGTATTTCTCAAGACTTCCTACTCCCTAGATGGCAACCAAATTCTCCAATAGCTACGTGAGAACCCTTTCTCAAACAGGACCTGTCAGTGCTATTCCTCTCACACCGGAATTATCCCGGTAACTTTTGAGGAGCTCAGATGTGGAGCCACTCAGCGCTTCTCACCCCACCAGCTGCTTCAGAGGCGAAATGGCACCAGGAACCCTTCCCATGAATTCATTTGTCCAGGTATTCTGGATTCGGTGCCACCAACATTGCTTCAGTTCCTGCTTTGCAGGAAACCCCCATGTTGCCTCTCAGTATTTGACTTGGGTGACCCAGCGAATGTTCCTGTGGACAATTAGAAACTTAGAAATCATCCAATATAGGTACAACATCTTCTCTACACAGCTCATGCCATTGCAGGCTGCCACGCTCACCCGAGGAGCTCTCCTGTATTTATTCTCTGCAGCAAGGCGTTTTGTCATCCTGCACAGCCAAGGCTTTCCTGGATGGATTTTTTTCCTTCAAATCTCTCTCACAAGAGGCTGATTCTAGAAATTTTCCTTCAGATCACTGGGTGCTTTGAAACCGTTTTGAGATATTCATCTTCAGTGCAACGCTTGCACCTTACTTACCTAAACACTGAATATATCATTAGTACTGTGATTGAAGTCCATAGTAAGTTGAACAAAATTATAGTTTCATATTTCAAAAACACAGCTTGTAAAAATCTAATTTTCATAGCTTACATCTATTATTAATTTGTTTTACCAGAGTTCTAGACAATTAACCTCTTGCACGTTTCAATGAAGCTAAAAGCACACGGGTAATCTCGTAAGTAGCTGAAAATATCATTTAGTTTTCAGCATTTTTTTTCATTTAGTAGTTCAATAGTGATGACAGCTGGCAAAAGGCTCCAAACTTGTATAAGGTAGCCTAAATTCATTTTCAGGAGTGAAACTGTAGAAAAGATATAATTAGCAAATTAAGAGAACTGAAACAGTTCAACAGAAAAAACTCAATATTTTGAAGGAATGTTGTATTGTCTTTGCTGTGCCCAGTTACAAGTGTTCACTAAGAGAATTTTGGTTAGTTTTTAGAGTCTATAGACTTGGCACTGACTTGTTTTAGGAGCAGCTCCCAGCAGGGATAAGGAGAGCAGCCCTGTTTAAAGGAAAACAGCTATGTGTATTCCTCATTTGTGCTAACTGGCATCATGCTCTAGACCACACACGTCACGTAACAAAATCATATGCACTCAGCCCACAAGCCAGTGGGACAAACTTATGATCCCACTGAAAAGCCACTGAAAAGCCACTGAATTAAGAACTTGCTGGAATTCAAAAGGAGATAAAACTTCTAATGAGAATTATTACTGATCCTTAGGTATCTTGGGAGCTTTGCTGATGTATTTCAAATGGAAGAAAAGAATGGTCTGGGATAAACATGAGCTACTGATAAGTAACTGATGAAAACTAGCCCTTTTACACGTACAATAACTAAGTATCTGTAACAATATATATTTACAGTTTGGCTTCAAAATGAACTCCTTACGCAACCTCTTGCTCCCAAACAAACATAAAAAGAAAGCAATATGGTCAGTTACACCCCATTTATTAAGACAGAGGCCATCTGTTACTCAATACACTGGTTGGGTAGCAATAAATCACATTTTTTGTTCCTTGCTCTATTAAGTTGCAAGCCAGCTTGGCAATCAGTTAACAAAGACAAATTAGGCAGGGGAGGAGAAACGCTCGAGCTGCTGCAGCGGGTTAAGAGCCACCAGGCCGCGAGGCCTGGACCGAGGCAGAGGCGCTGGCCCCGGGCGCGCTCCAGCTCCTCGAGTGCCCCGCGGGGCTGCCAAGGGCTGCTCCGATGCCAAGGGCTGCTCCGAAGGAATGTCGGGAAAACGTCCAGAGAGCGGCTCGGCACCTCTTCTGTGGCCACGTGCCAAGGCCTGCACCACCAAGGGATTCTTTCCCCCCCACGCTCCTCTCTGAGCAGTGACCAAATCGTTTTGCAAGAATGAAGGCTTCTGGTAAGAAAGTTTATAGTGCAATCTGGATTAATTTGTGCCCACAGTGTCATTACCCATTCTCCCAAAACAGTTTAAATATAATCACGTAAGAATTTACTATCTATAAAGGTCTTACAAAGCAATGCTTGTGTTGTCAGTAACTACATAGAACAGATTTTAATACATCCCTTCATGCTTCTGCAAAACTACAGGCAGGAAAGAAGTGACAAAGCAGCCAAATGCTTCTGCACTTTTCAAAAAGCTGTTCAAATTCTCAGGATCCTAAAACTTAAATCTCCCTTATCACACAGGAAACTCGCACAAGACTCAGTTAACAACTTCTCACCAAAGAGCAAAACTTAATATTCCTTCCTCTTTCCCCACTTGCCACCGAGCTGTAACTCCTGCTAAGACATCCTAGAAGTTGCTTTGCTTCAGACAAGGAAGTCAAGATCTGCTTCCACTTGTCAGCCTGTGTGCTTGATAAGTACATTTGTAGCAAGAGTTACATCATTGCCATACAACCATGGGTTATTTCTGCTGAAGACTGGGGAAGAAGGCAAGCACCAAGAGCTTCAGCCCGCAAGAGAGATGTTGAGTTGGCCCTCGGAAACCTCTATGTGATAACAGCTGTATTTTTATGCAAGTTTACACAGCAAGCATTCATTCAGCTTGAAGAGTATATACAAAATGGTTCCTAGATACCAATGAATTTAGGCACATTATGGAGTTACCATCCAATAAATATGCTCGGAGCTCTGCACGTTTAGCCTCGCACACAGCTCTGCAGCAGATGTGACACTGAAGCACGGGCATCGCCAGCAGTTCTCAGCAACGTGGCCTGCACCTGCAGAACAGGGCAAAGCAGCTCTAGGTCACAGCTCAGAACCTTTGCTTGCTTCCACAAAGTGCAGAGGCAAAGTTTAATATGGACTTAATGACACGAGTGGACGTGTTGCCAGCACAACCTCTAGCAAAGGCTGGTCTTACCCAACACTACAACTCCGGTCGTCCAAGGAGCGAAGGCTTCTGATTTAACAACTCTTGGTTTTTCAACTTCCCCTTGCATATGATTCACCTGTCATCTACAGTAATCAACACTCAGTCTCTTTGAGTCTTATTTTAGGTCTTATTGAGTCTTCATCATCCCCGTTGAAGTGCTATTACTGACAACGCAAGTGGGTATTTTCTGTAAGAAAAAATACTATATTTTAAGAAAAGCTATTTATGGTGGCAGTAAGTAGTAAATATAGCAAGCATGTTAGTTAATAGAAGCCTGGGGAACTAAGTGGTGAAGCATATTCAATTCCAATCTATTAAGTTAGTAATGGTTCTAAACAATTATCACTTGCTTTTGCAAGTGCAAAAGTCTTTAGTATATTCAGAGTTTGTGATACACAAATGCAAAATATGGCTTTGTGACTTATTTTTCTCAGAAGTTTCATTCTCACAACAGCAAGTTATTCAGATCACTTGTGTCTAATGTCCTTAAGAGCATTTTCAGTTAAGCCTTTAAAAGGGAGGAAGAGAAAGATAAGATAGGAAAGGGGAAAACTACACAATGCCTTATATTTAATAAAAAGACTATTTCTCCCTAACTAAGATGACTAGAAAAATATATTTCTAAAAATATTAGAATTTAATGTTTTTTTTGTTTTGTTTTTTGTTTTTTTAAGTTTTATAGATGATGATCCAGTTGCATAGTAAAATACTCTAAGCACTATATTTCAATGCATTTCTGACATTATTCTATTTACACAATTTTTCAGTGTTAGATAACACAATATGGAAGCTACAGTTGTCATAATTTCTATCTCTTGGTAAAGTATGCTAGAGCTGCTGCTGGCTTCCTAAACTATTAGGATGTTTTTATTTATGTGCCACACCACAACAGAGCTCTGCTCAGTGTTCAAAGAACTTAATTCCTACATAATTTATCATCTTGCTATTTTCAAGTACAGTCAAAGACCTTTGCAAGATCTTGTATAAAAATAATAATAAAAAAAAAATCCTGTACAGAAAGTGCTTTCTATAGATTTTTGCAGGAGAGAATCACTTCCAAAAAATTACTTGAGATTACATAACAGATAGCTATTTGCACCTTAATCAGGCTTGAAACATGCTAGCCTACCTTATTAAATTGAAACTCACTGTTAAAAAAATCAAAGCAGTTTTGTGTACATCTTTTGAAGAGGACATTTACAAGTTTTTTGTTTGTTTTTAAAGAGAATCAGAATGTTGAATGTTGAAACAGAAGGAAGCATCTCAATACCTACATTCTCAACTTACCCAAGTCCTAGTGTCTTTAAAACTGAAGATAAATGAATGCACTGCATAAATATTGGCACTCCAACTCCAGTAGCCAGCACTCGACGCTACTACAATTAAGAGAGCTTGATAGGATATTTAGGCTAAGCACATTAGCAAGTTACTCTCCTGCATACTCAGTGAAGCAAAGCTTTTCCAAAACATCATCTGAAAGAGGCGCTTGTGAAAGGGTTGTGTGTTTTAAGGGACCCTCTCTGCAGAAAGGGTTGTGTGTTTTAAAGGACCCTCTCTGCAGAAAGGGTTGTGTGTTTTAAGGGACCCTCTCTGCAAAGGCTCCACTTACACAAATGCAAGAGCAAACTCTCCAAAATGATGGTTTCCCTCCTCCCCCCCAAAGCTTCACGAGGTAAAAACTGCTCAGCCCGTGTAACCCGACCGTGTTAATATTGTTATAGCTAGAATCTCTGCGGCCGGTTTATGACAAGCAAGAGCAACAGGTGTAGGCAAAAACCAGACCCCTATGTTGAGACAAAGCCTGGCTGCAAGTTGGCTGTAAAATACCACTATTAAGAGCAAGCTACACAGTAAACTCATCTGGACTTGAAATCCAACTGAGGGACCAGTGATAAGGACACAGTGAAGGTAGACTTGGGTGCAATTCCATGCTGGTGATTTTTCTTCCTTTTTTAATGTATGCAGCTATGCTTAGAGCAGATTTTAAACCAGAAGTTGCATATCCAACGACACACACAGTTCAAAAGTTAAGTGACCGTTTGCACATTTGTACACGTACTTACAGAAACTTAGTGATAAGTATTTACATATTCGGAACAACGCTTCATTTTAACAGTTGAAGTACTTTAACACATGATAAGCGACTACAAAGAACGCATAAAGGGATCACAGAGTTTCCACGAGCATATTAACATACGTTTTAAAGTGCTTTCTGGGTGCTTCAAATGAACTCCTTTCAGTAAAAGCTTCTACATAGTAGTGCTGTTCCAGTCATTACAAAATTATTTCAATCACTTCTCTTCAGGTGCACTGTGAACTCAAGAAAAACGACGACACTGTTGACATTAAAGGTTTTAGCCCTACCAACATGAACAAATACATTGCTTAGGTTTCAGATGCAGTTCTCAAATGCTTTGGTTTATGGTGATTTGGGATAACCATTTGCTAGAACAGAGATTGCACCTCTCCACTCAAACGTTTCTGCTAAAAAAAATACCCCAACATAAATTGACAGTATTCTTTGGTAAAAAGAGGACATTTGACCAATTTGTATATATGTACTTATTAAAAAATAGTCTAAAAGTGAACAAATGCCGCAGCTGTACTGTCAATTTACAGGAATTAATAACAATTCCTAACTCTGGGGGGAGTATCAGAATATTACGACGATTTATATAACCCGCTGAAACACTTTCAACAACCACTACAGGGCATCAAGATTGCTTTGAAACATTTCTTTCCCAATACTTATCCTTTACGCTGCAAAAACTCCAAGTGTTCTATGCCTGCAGACAAGTCCATTGCTTTGCAGCAGCCATGGCAGCATTACTCGGTGGTGCACGTGGGGATGCTCCCGATAAGCAGTGTAACACGGACCAGGAATACGGTGTGCTGAACAACCAACGTCCAACTGCACTAAGTACTAGGAAAGCCTCTTAAAAATGCAGTTAACTGCTACAAGTTAGGTGAATATATAAAAACAGAGCAGATATACAAGTATAACACTGAACATACTGTACTTTATTAGCACAAAAAGCCAGAACAAGGCACAGCAAGCAGAAAAATACATCAAGAGAAGGGTTAGTGTAGCGTACAAGAGTGACGTTTATTGTACTTGCAGCCAAGGTGTTCCCTACCTCGCACAGGTCGCCGCCAGGGAGAAGGAAGTTATTACACACTGTAGCAGCTGGTAAAGAAACTAGGGAGCACTCAAAATTGGTACAAACAGTAACAGGGACAGGGCATTCCAACAAAATTTTAGTGCAAATGTGTCTGGACAGAACTGTGCTAAGTCCCATCTTTGATTAAATAAGTAAATAGAACTTAGAATGTTGGTTCTAAGTCACTTGTTGAAACTATAATCAGTGCATATTATTTCAAAAACATTTTAAAAAGCGCTAATGGCAAAAATATTTACAAATAAAGTGTAGCAGTACCTTTGAAACCTGACATCTACTTCAGACACCTGTCAGGTTTATAATAATGTCCCGATTATAATAATTCAACCACTGGTAACTTTCTCCATAAAAATATTAAATGACTTTAAACACTTTCTCTTCACCTTTATCTTCGACTGTAAATTATAAGTAGTCAGGCCACCGATTTCTCTTTTAGAAAAAGCTAAAAAGACTTTTTTTCCCCCCCATGGCAATAATCTACTTCTGTGTTTAAATTAATAATTCACACTACAAGATATTAAGCTGTCCACGACAGTGTTACTTTTGCTAACAATGCCACTTAAATCCCCAAGTGTTTTAAGCAGAATTACAGTACTGAGCAGGCATATTCAAGTCTTCGTGATTAGAAAATCTTATACACTGAAAAACGCATGATTCATTCATTAGCATTAAAACCCCATCAAGTCTTACTGGATGGCAGGACACCCCTGCTTCTAATAAACTGCTCTCCATTTTGCAGAAAATACTCTTTTTCCCTGTTCTCTGGAAATTTATATTTATGAGCTAAATTAGTACTTTGAGTAGCAGAAAGGTAGTGAGAAAATTCTTTAAAAAAATACTTCAAATATTAGCAAAAATGCTCCTCTAATAACATCTTTATTAGCCTAGCATGAATGCCCCATGGAAAATGCCTCATAGTTTCTTCATCCAATTACTACAGCTATAAAAGGGAAACAAAATATTTAGAAATTAGCAAAAATACTTTAATTAGGCCTAAATGAAAGACGTGCAGAATTGTGTCTGCTTATTGTTTCCAAGAGGCATCACAATTTAGTCTGATTAACAGCAGGCAGCATCTGACAGGATACTAACACTGAGCTTAAATAGGATATAGCAAAAAAGCTAGACGTCGTCGGTGCACTTGCTGCAGTTAAACTGTAACACACACACACGCACACAAAAAAAGAGCGTATTCTGTGAGCTTATTGGGGACTCTGGGTTCCTTTTACTTGGTTTTAATGGGTTCCCGCTCCAACCATCGCACCCTGACTTTTTGCTTATAGTGATACTCCTTTAGAAAGTCTTGCAACATTGAAGGTAGAGGAAGGTCATCGATGCCGTCGTACGTAGTGCACCTGCAGATCACCGCCCGGCAGATATACTGCAGGCTGAAAGGGAAGGTCCTGTTCAGGGACACAGTGAGTAACGGTTCAAAGAACATGCAAGAGCTGGGGTCCTTGTAGTGCTCCAGGAGGCCCGTGACCGTGGAGGAGTGGAACACGCAGGGGTCGTGGGCGTCGAAGCTGAAGTTGTGGTTCCACTGCTCGATGCGCGCGTGCAGGGAGCGGTTGTAGCGGCGGAAGCTCACCGAGAAGAGGTAGTCCTCCTGCGCCGAGTCCCTGAGCAGGAAGGTGCCCTCGGGCTTGCCCTCCAGAAGCGCTTCCGCCTCGTAGCGGTCCATGACGCCCCAGTAGCAGGGGTTCCCCGTGATCTGGAGCAGGTCTGGCACGAGGCAGTGGATGTAATCGATCTGAGTGTGCACCTTCCACGCGCCCTGCCTGCTGACGTGGCCGTGGCTCTCCCCCGACGCCTGGCGCTGCTTCTGCCTGCGCGACTGAAGGCAACGTCGTGTCCTCTTCCGAGTCGCAAGTTCCTGGCGGTGGCACGTTTTTGTCCCCCGTCAGCTCAGTCATACCGGGGGCTAACTTTGGTCCTAGTTTATATAATGGATTAACCTGTGCTGTAGCTTCAAAAGTGTGTATTTGGGCATTGGGAGGGGGGTCAACCCCTTCTTCGATACTGAGTCTACGTCTCTCTCTGAGCCTGTCCTCCTCATCCTCTGTAGAGACCAAGGAAGGATCAAACGTATCAAAGAAGGTTGAATGTGGACTCACGGGAGCTGTGTGTTGCTTAATGAGATGCCACTTCTGAGCCAGATCTGAGCCTGCAGGAAAAGGGCATTTCTCAAGCATTAGTTCAGAGAGATGGATTTTTCTTTTGTTAGAAAATAGAGGTTTGGATTGTTTGCTGTAAGTTCTCATGGGAAAACATAGACCAACAGTATCTTGTAGACGCTGCCGCAGAGAACGGCTCCCTACTGTCCTGTTTGATACCGTATCCATATCATGGACGGAACTCACCCCATACCTTCTCTCCCTCCTCTGCAAACTGCTTCGTGTTCTGCCAAACCTCTTCTCGGTATCCAAGGAGCTCTGGGTTTTGGTAGAGCAGGAATAGTGACACAGTTTGGGTTTCGCCTTGCCGAATTCTTTGAAGGGCTCAAGCCTAACTGCAAAGCAATGTTTTCTCTCAGAGGGCTGCTGGGCTGCTGCTGAGCCACATCAGTTATCTGGACAGCTTTCTCTTTAACTGACGAACAACTGCTGGAGTTCACAAGTACATTTTCATTCTGGCTTCCACCTTCATGACTGAAGAGGTTCTGGCATCTGTATTTGAAATTGTTCCACATCTTTCCCACTTTATCCATGGATTAGATGATCTAAATTCAAAAGGAGAAAAAAATATTAAAACGCAACCTTTGAAAATAAGAATACATCCTCAGTTATCAATTAAGTTATGAGGCACAGTTTCCTTAATCAAACCTACATTTGAAAAGAGTGCCCTAGTTTTTAGGCAGTTATGTAGCATCAACATGCATCACATAACATCATTTGGACACTTGGAAAACCAGCAGAAAGAAAATGTTCGGGAGATTACAAACATCTTATTCAAGAACAGGCTCTCCCATTACTCTATAGGATCATTAAAAATGTCATTAGGACTGCACTGAATTTGATGGACACTCTGGATCACACAATCACAAGCTCTTCATTTTAGGTGCCATATGTACAGTATGACTCCCTGATGAGCTTCCATGGAGCAGCAATAAAACAAGCCCTGAAAAAGAACAATTCAGATCACCTCCAAACAGGAGAGCAGTTAGTGAAACCCAACAAGCTCGCTGCCAATTTCCCTGTGCAGCATCTCAGAGGGAAAGCTCCAGCCAACAGGTTTCAAGCTGTACCTGACTGTGGAGGGAAGGTACTACAAATGAGGCATTTGACAGGAGGGAAGGCAGGGAAAAAAAGGAGGAGACCAAAGACAGCAAAATACCAGGAAAGCTTTATCATACATTAAAAGCCATAGATATAAAAGAAAAAAGTAAGCCTGGTGGTTACTTCTTAGTAAGTCGTGAAAGAGTCCAGGAAGCTGTTATATTTAGCCAGAGCTTTTAAAAAGAAAGCAATTCTGCAACAGAGACACGATGACAGTGATTCACAAAGATACAGTAAAAAGATAAAAATATTAGCACTGTGTTTTGTGCCTGCTCCTTTAGAAACCAAGTTTGGTAATTTGAACAGGGCTGCCAAAACACAGGACTGCCCTAGGACACACAGAAACAGGTTAATTCTGTACTAAGAAAAAGTCAGGCTGTGCCAAGCTAAATTAGATCTAATTATGTTCTGAGAAAAGTGCTAAATTGATAAAGAATTAAGACATATCACCTTATTTAACCCTTAATGGAAACTGTGTTTTAGGGATACGTATTATTTTGAGGAACCATTCCTCTGTTGCTGCAGTCCTCCTTCTGTACACAACTAGGGACCTAACGCAGGGAACAAGCCCACTGGGTCTCACGAGATTATCGGGAGGATGATAAACAGGTAGGCAGTACTCAGACCCCATCCAGAAGTCCCTCAAAATACAAGCATGGCCATAAGCCTATGATTTTATTAGGGTATCTACTGAGACTGAGAAAAAGTCAGCTTACATGAGAATCCTGATAAAGGGATCGTGAAGGTGAACCACCAACCAGCTGCTGTGAGAGCAGAAAGCAAGAGCAAAGAAATTTTTTTTAATCTTTCCCTCTCCCTCCCTTCCCAGATGCTCCAACAAAAGCAGCAAGACGGGTATCTATATCTAACGATATGAAATAAACCTTGGGACCTTAGTGTGGATCAGACAAGTAGGTAAAAGGAGAAGGAGGGATAAAAGGAGAAGGGGGGAAGTCAAATCCTCACATTCTCTGGAGACTGCTGGTACAGGTTACCTAGAACACAGTGCTAAGAATAGAATGAGCAACAGGCAAGAAGTTATTAAAAGGGGAGACAACATCTAAAGTAAGTTTTAGACAAAGAAAAACTTTCAAAGAGAAATGGTATATTTAAAAGACCTCAGAGTGCTGTGCAGATGCACAAGTGAGAGTGTGCAGAAACACAAGCAATGTCCTTCAGATTAAGAAATATTCTTGATTTAGGCTTTTCTTTAGCAACTCCAGGCCAAACTGGGGGCATATGGAGAGCCTGCTCTGAGCTGCAGAATGGGCTCAGCCCCATCCCCTACGGATCTGTGAGGGCCCTGCAACCACCCTCACCCCATCACAAGCACCATGAAGTGCCTCCAGGCACCTGTGGTGCCTCCCGCCACATCCACACGGACCAGGAGGCAGCCCCTGCCTGATGGCCACCAGCCTGCCCCTACAACAAGGCCAAGTTCCACCTAGATTTCTTTCAAGAGGTATATCCATTTGTTTCTTCTCCACTACCCGGCCATCAAGATATACAAGTTTAAATTATTTTTGCAACACCTACTAATGCTGTCAAATTCAGCAGTAAACTAGCAAAGAGGCTTAGCTTTTTGGGGCTGAGGGACATAAGAGAAGGGACACTAGATAATAAAGATGGACATCTTTGTTCCCTTGGACAATCAGGCTAAAAACAGCAAATATCTTTGAGATAACCAACCAGAACTGCATTTCTGACCACATAATCACACACAATTTAATATAACATTTATTCTCAAGTTGGTCACCACTACTGCAGTTAGTCTGGACAATTAGGTTAGAATGTCTTTAGACTGCTATAAAGGTTGAAAGTCATCTAATTCACCCAAGAATCCAATACACACGCCAACCCCCTTCCTCCTCCCATTCCACAGATTTGGAACAGAACACAGCTGGCACTTTCCAAAAGTTTAAATTTAAAGGTTAACTACTCTTTGGCCTTACTCAAGAGAATATGGATACCCCTCTTACCCAGCAAAGCATATGAGTCACTGTATCTTGTCTCAAGAATATACCTCAGCATGAGCCTGCTAGGTTCCGTCTCTGAGCCGCGGACAACATGATTCCTAAAAAAAAAAAAAAGAGAGAGTATTACGGTAAGCTGTTAGAATACCTTTTCGTTTAGATATTTAAAATTTATCACCGATATCAAAGCGCTTTTAATAAATAAAAATACAACAATATAATTATTTATTTTTGTAATTATATTTTAAACATGTACATAGAAGAGGCTACTCATTTTATACTTGCTCTGCCTATTAATATAAATAAAAATCTTCTTTTTTTTAAAATGCTCCATTACCACATTTGGGAGACAGAATCTGGGGGAGGAGCAGGGAATGAAGCTCGAGAGAGGAGTGAAGCTGCAGCACCTGGATCAGAGAGCCAGGCACAGGGCCCTTACCCAGGCCTGCAAAAGAGCTTTCCACCCATGGTGGTGCCCAGCCCGGAGCCGTGGCTCCCAGACTGCGGGTGGCAATGCCACGAGATCACCTCACGCTGCCTTGTTTCCAGCTGCCACCTCGCATCAAAAGGCAGCTAAAAATACCCACTTCTCTAATATTACTTTTCCAGGTAAGCAACTGTTGCACTTGCCACCGGGATGGTATATGATTGTGGAGCAAGAGGAATATGAACCAGGATTCTAAAAATGGGAGAGTAAGTGGAATACAAGTCCTTCATTAAAATGAGTATGTGAGCACTTCCTAAAAATAATAAGCACATTGTTTTGCAGAAATCCAAGAGCAGTTTAGGGACTTAAAAGCATGTGCCCACATCAGCATCAGAATTATAGCAGGAACAGAAGACTAACTTGCTTCTCAACCCAAGAGGAGTAGTAAGGAATAGAATACATTAATTTATGCTGCTGATTTACATGGAAACGGAAAGAAAAATATTTTAATATGGTATGAATTTACAGGAATAAACACCATGAGGATGACGAGTCACATTCAGGTACTAATGAATATTAGAAGCTAATTTTCCTAGGCAGAAACTTCAAAGTAATGGCAGAAAAGTACTAAGCATTTTCCATTTCTACTCACCTGAGAAGCACTAAAAAAACCCTAAAATACCCTTTAAGCCAAGCCCTATGATTACCATAAAACAGCTCCAAAGAAGTAGGTTCCTTCCTAAAACACAGAGTTGCAAGTACAGAACCTTGGTTTAATTTTAAGTTTATGCCAAAGGCAAGAGAATTTCATTTCTGCAACTTTAACATTTATTGTATATCAGTTTCTTCTTTTCTATTATGTTGCTAGCAAGCCTACAATATACAAGACAAGAAGCTCTATTATATTTGATTCAGAGGAAAGATCTTCACAGAGCAAAGAAGATGCAAAGTTTCTAGAACCAGGACCATACACTTCTCAGTGAGCACCACACACTGTCAGGTCACTTGGGCTTCCAAGGACACACCTTGGACTGCAATTTGGAACTGCACTCTGAATAACCAGAAATGCCTCGGTTTTCCTGAGCACAGGTGGCAAAGGGGCTACACACCAAATATTTTGGCTAATGGCAAGTCTGAAAAGGACAGAGACGCTTTTCTTAAGTGTCAAACCAAGCAGTGCCAGGCAATCTAATGATTTCCTACTTGCTTAAATTAAAGTGCAGCAGAGTTGCAGTTCAACAGATTTCCTCTTGCAGCACTAACGTTGATGTACAAATTACCTCTGAAAAGGCCCTAAAGCCATCCTGATTTTTAGGAAGTAGCAATGCCAGTGGTTATTTTGCCCTAATAAAAAAAGAGAATTTAATTCCACCAATGAATTAATCAATTCTCAGCTTTTTTTTCCTGGGGTTCCCAAAACATACTACATCTCCAGAAACACAGCATACTTATTGCAAAAACAGGAGTCTCTGAAGTTCATTATTTCGGTATTTTCACATTACGACAGCGTCAAAACACAGACAAACAGTTCTAACAAGTCAAAATATCGAAAAGGTGAAGGGGGACAGGAAAAAAAAACACACAATTAAAAAGCCTACAAACAAAACAAGCCACAACCTCTGCTCCTTGTGAAAAGTTTAATTCAAGGCTAGGGTGAGCACACGCACATACACAGGCCAAGCAGGCCGTTCAGTAACGCGTGGTACATCACCTCAGACCAGAGGTGCAAGCAAAAGGAACAGAGACGCTGCACATCCGTCTGGATCGTTCCTTCCTTTGAAAGGATTCACTTAGCACTGACAAGGGAGCCCCAATTATTAAAGGCCTTCCCTTCCCTGGCTGGCTGCAGGGCTCAGGGTCCTGTTGGCACCTTGCCAAATGCCACCAGCTACCCCTCCTGCCGAGCCGCTCACACCAGCTCTCCTTGGCCTTATCCAAGGTTTGCTCATTCAAAGGAACCCACCTGAGGGAAGAAAAGAATACTAAAGCTTACAAAGCTATTTCCTTCCTTCCTGTACACAATTCCAGAAATAAAGAAGTACTGCTCTGGAGATAAATCAAACGGAGAAACACACAGGCACATACATACACACCCAAGGCTTAAGTGGCCACGTGCATTTCTCTACACACATACACAAGGAAGCAGTCACCTATGCAGTCTGAAGAACTGCTCTGGGGGGCTGCAAGAGTGTTTTTGCTTGCTTGCTTTTTTAAGACAAGCTGATGTACACAAGTTCCTCAAGGTTTCATAAAAGCCTTATTAGGACCAAAAAGTACATCCCCCCCCCGCCCCCAACTTGGAAATATGGACAGGACACTGTGCTATAATTCCCCTGCCACACAAAATGGGCATAAATCAGCACCACATCCAAAAGAAGTGGTTCCAGCCTCTTCCATGCAGACTAGCTGCTGGCACGGGGCAGTATCTACACTCCACATGGCTGCTCAGTGAGCCAGGCCAAGGGACTGATGCAGATGGAAATGAACTGCCAGCGAGACCCACTTGGGGTGGTTCAGGACTCCTCTGCAAACGCCAGCCCTCGTGCCAGGGAGGAGCTGGTGAGGAGGTGGCCGGGGCAGGGCTGCTCCTGCCACAGCAGCACCGGCCCCTGCTGCTCAGGGCGCTCGCAGGTGCCTCCTGCACAGGAGAGCCTTGGTTGAGGACGATACTTTTATCAAATATGCAGCTCTGGCTGCAAAGAAGGATGAGGACTGTATTTATGCCATTTCTTTGGATGTTTACATTAAGAGTTCAGCCGCTGAAAATGTTTATTTCAGAAAAAAAACACTGCACTGGCTGGATACGCCCTGCTAAAGCATATACCAAAAGCTGCAAGTTTCAGGCACTAACATTTGGCACAGCGTCAAGTCAAAGGCCAACACTGCTCTTCTGCCATTGTTCAAGCCCAAGGTGGGAAGCGACCTCGTCCCCCTGCTCGCTGCAGGCTCAGGGGGCCAAAGGCAGCCCCAGCTCCTTCCCCAGCAGCTACGCGCTGGCAACGCCGGTGCCAAGACGCTGCTCTGAAGGCTTCCGAGCTGCCGGGCAGGCGAAAAGGGGCTGTCCCAGCACCTACACGTGCCACAGACTGCAAGACTTACAGAACATCATACAGTTGCTATCCATTCTTTTCTGCTCACAAATTCCAGAATCCCTCAAAGAGAAAAACTCAGAAGAATGGAATATGAACACCACTATCTCAGAGACAAGTATTTTTGAAGCGCTCTTTTCCGTTTACTTAGAAAAGCCTTGCAGATAATATAGCTAGAATTTCTCACTATAAAAAGAATACTTGCAGAAATACACATAGCAAGCCTAAATTTCAGATATTAATAGAGAAGTAATGCTGCACACCCCTGCAAAGAACTGCACTTGACTGATGGATACAGCTAGTGGCAGAAGCTCTCTCTATAAAAATCTAATTAATAAATAAGGCATTTCAAGTAAGTAATCCAGGGAAAGGCATCACCCCTTAATCACTTAAACAGTATCCCAACAGCCACTGGGTACAACGTGTAAATCCACACAAGCAACATTAAACAGATTCTTTTACACTGTCTGGACACACATAGGTAGGAAAGGGAGCACAACTTTACCTTATAATTTAAGTTGTTTTGACATATGAGAGAAGCCCAAGTCTTGTGCTGTTCTCTAAAGACAATTCTTAGATCCAGCACTCTTTCTAGAAACAGGAACTACTGGAACTCCAAGACTTCAGGTCAAGCTAGGAAGTTACCTTCTGAAAGTGACAGTCTTTCCAACAGTGAGCAATCTAGTAGAAAGAAATACTTTATTTTCTTTCAATAGAAAGTTTAAAAACCTCCTTATAAAGGTCATTGTTAAGAAAAGTATTATGAGAACTGAGATAAAATTCCCAATTGTATTCACATTACTACACTCAATTTTGAATCCTCAGTATGAAGATGCATTGCCAAGTATGACCATGTATTCACATTACTATACTCAATTTTGAATCCTCAGTGTTGTATGAAGATGCATTGCCAAGTATGACCTTTTGACTTTTGACCAGTAGGGACCTTAAAAAGAAAATTCACATCCTTAAATATAGTGAAACAACAATTATCGCATGACCTATTATTTCTATAGGACTGCACAACAGCAATTTTAATGCAATCATCCCTCGGCATTGAATAAAAGTGGAAAACAATAAAAACAAACCAGATAAAGCACCATTAACATAGTAAGGTGCCTGCAATGAAGAGCACTGTAGATGACTCACTAAGAGAGCGTCTTCTGTTTAAGTCTCCTAGAGCATAAGCTGCCAGTATATTTTTTTAAAGTTTGCGTGGGCAGAATAAACAGTTCCAGTGAGTGCTCCAGTCGAGCATGGCAGCCCTCCTGGTGACCTCTGCAGAGCCATAACTATTCCGGGGAAAAGCGCCTCCAGGAGCTCTCCCGGAGCCAAACACAACTCCGTCCTACATTTAGGAAGACTAAAGCGTATCCTCCTCTAGTAAGTTCAAAAAAAAGTCCGAAATTCATATAGAAAGTGCTCTAACTCAAACATGATTCTGGGGAGTTTTCCCAAGCTAAGGGAAAGCAGACGTCAGTATATGCAACCTCACCAAATGTTGAGGGATTCGGAAGCGAAGACACAGCTGTGACAGTGTCATATGGCAGGTCCCCGACTAGCTCGGCAAAAGCAGTCAATTCAAGATACTGAAAATTGGCCATTTTGCAAGCAGAGAGGTCCTGCTTTAGAATCACCTTGCACTGTTTTTTCTTAGTCTAGGATTTCTCACATATTTGACATTATTCCTGGCCTCAGTAGCCCAATATCTCCCCCCATCATCATCCCTACACTCCCCTCTCAGACCTACAAGCTAATCTCTAGCTCACAGAGCTCTTTCAAGCTCCGAGCTGCTCCTCATGTTTATTTGCTATCTAACCAAGCAAGAAAATAGATTTTCTAATATGCACTGACTAGTTGCCACCACTTGAAGTGGATAAACACAAATTTCTATTTCTATTTTAGAGAGAGATGTATGGTGGTGACTAAATAGGCAACAAGCAGCACTGACATGCACAATTTACAAGCTTTCTTAAAGAAAAAAAAAGTCAATTTCACTGAAACTTGAAAGGAAGACTAAGAGGTTCAAAACTTCCTAGAAGTGCGGAAACTGAAGTTTCCATGACAACATAGGCTATGATTTATTAGGAATCCCAATATTGAAAGTGCACATTATCCTGAGGAATTGCTGCCTACACTTAAACTCTCTTGCACTATGTCTTCCATTCAGTAATTCAGTTGTTTGATTCCAAAGTTTCTCCTGCAAGGAGTCTATATCCAATGAGGTGTTATGGATAGCATGTGGGGTTTTTTTGCTCCCTGTTAACTTTACTGGAGCAAAGCATTTGACAGTAGCAAGGTCACACACACTAAAAGCAAGTTCTACTTTGCAGCAGCACAAGTGACATGAGGGGAAAAAAAAATGAAAGACATCCAACTCTATAGCAAGACTATATTAGTGAACGACCTCAAAAACTTCTTCAAGCTCCCGTGTGTCACTGCAACACTTGAAATGCCATTCAGCTTTAAGTTATTGGGGGGAAAAAAGTGATGGAAAGGCCTGGTACCTTTTCCAGCTACAAATACGCTCAATATCAAGCGGAAAAAATGGCCTGAGATGGACCTACAACTTTATAATACGTCCTTCAGATTTGGTGATGTAGCTCCTCATTTTTTCCATGCCAGAAGCTGCCCAAGTTAGTCTCGTCACTACAGAAACGGATTCAAAATCAGCAGCACACTGTACAAAATAATGCACTTGCACAAAAGCAGCACGCTCTGCGAAACCGAGGGGTCAACATGCAGCACAGCTGGCGAGCAAGGAGTTAAGGCCCCGTGCGGAGCCTCCTCCAGCTGCTGTCAGCAGTCAGGCTTGTCAGGAGGAGCTGGGGCCGCCCTGACAAGACTAATGGGCAGGGAGCTCCTCCTTCCCGGGCCGGGCAGGGGTAGGTAAAACACAAACCGTGCAAACACCACCGGGAAGGAAGGCGCTGGAAGGCTGCCAGGAGGTCCTGCCCGTTTCGTGCTTTCCTTTTGATGCCAGGCAGCTCCATCCCAGCCGAGGCCTTGTTAGAGCCATCAGAAATACCTTCGCCGTGAAGCTTCCTAGCTGGAAGGACGCTGCAGATCCCTGCCATGGAGCGCTGGCCAAAATCCTCCCGTGTGGGCTCGCACTGCAGCACAGCCAAGCACAACCACTTGAAGCACTAAATAGTTAAGGAATTGAAAGGGAGGTTTTCAAAGGCTTGTGCCTTAGGAAATCAAAAGTGACACTGGGCCAAACCCCAAAGTCAGGTTAAATGCATTACTTTAAAAATAAGGGCTTGTACCTTAGGAAATCAAAAGTGACACTGGGCTGGAAAGAGCAATTTTGGCACAGACGACCTTCTGTGCCTTGCACGTATAAAACATGTGCAAACATCTTTAAAATACAAAGCAAATTACATTGGATCTTTAAGAGGAAAAAAAAAACATTCTGGAAACTAGCTAGAAGTAGGCTGGATGAACCACCTCAATCAGGACTTTCAGAAATACAGATACACATTTTGACTTTCAACAGGAATCAGGAGTTCAGTAAAATGTGATGCTCTCTGAAATCCTGCCCTGCCTTTTGTTTGTAAGATCAAGAACAAGTCAAAAGTGCCTTAAGGCATTAACCTTAAAGGTTCAGCCTCCAAAGCAGGGAGGCTCCCATTGCTCCCCTTTTTTAAGTAGCAAAGGGAAAAAGTACATATCAGTCTGTAGCTTTACCAGCAAAGTTTTACATTTTTGAACCAACAAATGTCTAATTACACATACATCACATCAATACATCTTCAGTTTTTCATTTTTTGTGCCAGCAAGACAGTTTAAACACAAATATTGGAAAGCTGAAACTGCATTTCCTTAAAGCAAGTGCTCAGCAGAGACTACATCTTTACCTCTGCCAAGTTTCACGTTTTAGCACTTTTACTTCTTTTGACTTTTTACTCGAGAATTCTAACGGTAGACAGTAGGTCAGATATCTCCATAACTCATAGTTTCAGATTTATGTTTAAGAAGTCATTCTTGCACATGGCCTTAACTTTCAAACAGAGAAGTATTAATGCTGAATTAGAGTTTGTGAAAGCAGAGGTTATAATGGAACTTTTGCACCAACAAACCAGTAGCATCACTGCTGAAATCCTGGGCAAGTAGCATGGAAGCTCTGTTTTTAATTGAGCACCTTGTATAAACAACTGCACCATCCTTTTAGCTGCTAGTGATGTTAATCAGTACTAACACCAACATCTATTAGTAGCCCTTAAAAGGCAAAATGAGATTATAAATTAATAAGCTTAGAGTTACTGCTCTAACCAAAAAGAGTTGTTCAAAGTAGTAACCAGGCAGAAAAATCATGGTCCTCTGCAGTATTTGTTGCCCTTTTGTATTCTAGGACCTTGCATAAACAAGACATTTATTAATGATTTAGAGGCTCTTTTGATCTTTGCTGGTGAAGAACTAAAGAGACTTCCACATTTCTAACAGAAAAACACTGTTATTTTTAATGCTATGCAGAGATGGAGTGCTCGTGACTTGAAACACAGAAGTGGTTAAATCTCAGGGTGCAGCACAGAAGAAGCAAAAAAGCTAACTCTTCTCATAGCCACAGTGTAAGAGTATCACTGTGCAAAAGACATGCATCAGAAAAAGAACAACTGCTGGTAAGCAAGTCGGGTTTGTCCTTTGTCTTAAGGAGCATCTGCTACTTTACGATCCATTTCAACTGAGGAGTTACCCAGAACATAATTATGTTACTACATTAGCTGTAAGAAGCTGGTTTCCATTTCATAATAAGATTCAAGGAAGCAATAATTTTATCAAGATGCAGTTATAGCTGTCTTCTCGGCCTTACATAATGCAATCAGGTACAGTAAAACTCTTTGAATAAAATGCTTATTCTGGCAAAGAAACATCTGTGTATGTTAACTGAGGGAGCCCCCACAGCACGAGTTTTCAAGTGTATGGGTTTGATTAGCTCCTATATTACCCTGCAAATAAGTTATATAAATTCTTTGCCTTTTGATGTCATCTATTTAAAGCTGCCAGCTATCTTCCCTGATGATGATTCTCATCGTTGCACCAAGACCTAGTCCTAGATTAGTAAGCCAGTGTACAGCTACTGTACATTTCTCAAGATTAATGTGAAAAGAGTCCATTACAGTAGCTCGTGAACAGCACTCCTCAATGCTCAGCAGATGCAACAGCTCACTCGGGATTGAGAGGGCACAAAGTATCCCATGTTTGACATGGGTCTGAGAAACTCCAGGGTTGACCATGAAGAACAAGAGGGAGTAGAAGCAGCTCTACCAGCAGCACTGAGCTGCTAGGGAGGGTTCAGACATTGCCGTGAAAGCTCAAACCCTCACTGTGAGACCAAGTTCTCCTTATGCTAAGAAACAGTTGTTTTATTAAATCAAAGTCATAATTGCACAGCAAAAAGCTAGAAATGAAGACCTCAGACAAGGATCACCTAGGAAAATATTATTTTAAATTCAGAAATATCAAATCTAGATTAGCCATATAGAAAAATTTAGAATTTAAAATGGTCCATGAGCCATGTAACTGCTAAAAGGAAAAACTACTATGAAAATTGAAGAACTATCCCTTTCATTTATCCATAAGGAAGATTCATCTGTTGCTTGAAACCAAACCACTTGCATAAGCATATTTAAGGAAATATGAAAAAAACTACTGAAATCATTCATTGAAAAATAAGATCCTTAAGCATCCTGTGTGATGAAAAGAATTAGTTCTCGATTTAGGAAATACAAGTTTCCTTAATTTATCACCAGACCAGATAGCAGTTTCCACATCTAGCTGTTGTCATATAGTAGACAGAAATTCCTGAATGGAAAAATGCACAACGTGATCACAAGAATGACAACTACAAAAATCTGTTTCTTATTAGTAAATGAAAGCTAAGAAGTTTTCTGAAAATACTTTTAACAATCCACAAATTAAGCACATCACAAAACATCAGATAGAGCTGAAAGGGATGAACAGCTAAATCGGTTTTGCAACTTTGCACAGATCTCAAACTCTCTGCTACAGATTGGCCAAAGATTCTGGTTGGGCTGGGGGCAAGGAAGAAGCAGCAGCAAAGCCCAGAACACTCTGTCTAGCAATTGAGCTGGTCCCATAAGCACTGGGATCTGTGGCAGAAGCACACAGCACTAACTAGCAGGTAACTTAAAAATCAGTTGTGATTTTAAGCAAAACAAACAAATACACACATAAAGGTGCATCTTGTGTAAGAACTCCAATAACCTGTCAGATCATAACTTTTTTCACCAAACTGTCTGTTCTCTGCTATATTGAATGAACACAGCTCTAGTGAAGTTTATGCTGCTGCAGCAAGTTTTTCTGCTTCTAGCTCAGAGGAAGGAAGGGCGGTAAAAATGAGGGCAATTAAGACTGAGGGAAGGTTATTTCATATAACTTCAAGCATCTACAAAATTGGCATGCATTTCTGCTAATTAAATTTGGAGAAAAATTTGCTTTACAGAGGAAATCCTTAAAAAAGTAAAAACAAAAGGTTACTTAAAGCTCTACAGTATCAACAAAGCCATCTTTACAAGCTTGAAATATATACCTCAAAAGCAACAGTGAATATCTTTAAGTTTTTTATTAATGTCATTAACATCGCCTAATGCTTCCCATTATCCTATCACATTCAGTGGCTTACTGCAGCTTCCCCATTTGAGGCTGATTTTTCAAAGGTGAGACTGTTTTAGGAGAATAAGTGTTCAAAAAAAAAAGTTATATCCCACCTATCTTAAAAGCAAACCAAAAACCTACCATCCTTTTAGAAGTACAGATAAATTTAGTACAGTTATAAATCTCTGAGAGGAGAAATAAATAAATAAATAAATAAAACCCCAACAACTTTAGGTTCATGGTTTTAGTCTTTCCGGACTCCTGCTGAGTTCTCCAAGGAATCAGAACTGGGCCTCCTGGATGACTGCCACAATATTGAGCTCTGCCCAAACGCACAGACCCTGTTCTCTCTCCCTCCAGCCCACGTCCACGGGTGAGGATGGAGAGCAGAGCCCTTGCTACGCTCACCAAAAGTCTTGGAAGAGCCACCGGCAACGCAGGCCACGAGGACACCGCGGGCGAAGGTCACCTGCTGGTTGGTGTTTGGAGGCACTGGGGTGCTGAAGGGAGAAGGAAGGAGGAGGAACAAGCTCGGGGCGAGCAGGGTGCCACCCCAGGCCGGCCTCAAGGAGGCCTGTCCTCGCGTGGCGGCTCCCCAACGGCCCTCCTGCCCACAGCGCCGGTTCCCAGGCCCGTGCGCTCCCAGCGGGACCTGCCAGGGAATCCTGCCGAGCACGCGGAGCGCGGACGCTCTCCAGGGCATTCCACACAAACACCAGCACGCGCAGACTGAAAGTTTTCAAAATGGCAACCGGCTGAATTTTGGCAGATTATCATATAAAAATGAAACGCTACATCTCTGCCAGGGATCATCCGCTGACAAATTTCGAGCCTATGTTCCAGTTCAGAGGTACACTAGCATATTTCAAAGAAAAGCTGCCATAAAAGAATGGAACAGACCATTATTCTAGTTTTGTTTCTGGAAACAAACGAACAATTCTGGCTGAAAGCTTTAAACAAAATTAAATCCAAGGCAAAGATAAAGCATAAATTATGCCAGACCCAAAAGACTAGAGTTCAGCAAAGTTATAAACAACTGAATACAGCATCTTTTAAAATTTTCTAAGGCTTCCTATTTTTAATGGAAATAAGAGATGAAGGAAGAACAGCAAGGGGAACAAGGACTCATGTATTAAATCCCATTCTCAGCTATGTACTTTGCTACAGCAGTTCACAGCAGTGCAACAAAATGAAACACTTTGGCAGCAATGCAAAACCACATCATTCAAATAGCCCATGTAATGTTGGCAGACTGACAGATGAGCAACTAGATTCTTTGAGATTTGTGCAATGGCCAATGTCATGCTCAGCGCCATGACTGAGAAACGGGACCTAGCAAACTAAGGGAAAAACCTACCTTCCTCTCTAAAAAATACCCAACTATTCATTTGTTTACTGAGTACACAAAGACAAGAGATCAGGTAACACACCAGCCCTTTTGCCATCTCCATTTCCTCGGGCCAACATCACTTCAAAGATGGCTCGTGCCGACCTCAGCAAGCCTCAGAGATACTGCACCGAACATGGGGAGCTAATGGCACCAAATGATCTCGCCCATTCTAAGAACAGTGAGGCGCAGAGGGGAAGGACAGAACCAAGTGACACAGACAATATGCAGAGATGACAACTCTGCAGACTAGGTAAGGCTTTTTAGACAGTCTGGAGAAGAAAAAGAACCCTACCACCATGGTGTCAAAAAAAAAAAAAAAAAAAAAAAAAAAAAAAAAGACCAGGAGCATTTTCTTCATTCTTCTGACTGTTCTCATCTCAACCCTGAATATCGTATTTAACTTCAAGTCATACATAAATAAAAACAGGAATAGCCATGGCCGCCAGCTTTTCTACTTCCAGTTTCCATTGCTCATTTTCCACTGTGGTCAACTTAAAGCTTCTAGAAGTATCACAGAACTAAAAAGAATACACTACTTAGAGCCAAGCTATAACTGGAAGTACTTTTGCACATAGGTAGGCCTAGTCCACAGTTATAATTTCTTCCCAATACTGGTCGATAGATTTGTTGGGTTTGGACTTTTTTGTATGGTTTGTTTATAAGGCAGTTTGTGCATTCTGATTTATTTTCCGCGTCCACGTGACTCCTGCTGCACTGGAGTCGCAGCGGGTGGAAGACGCAGCGAGGCGCGGGTCTGCGCGGCTCCACCTGCGGCACGCAGCCCAGCGAGGCCGCACCGCCCCAGCACCACCGCGAGCGGCTGCGGGGCCACCGAGAGCCCCCACGCTTCAGCTCTGGGCCAGCCCTCCACACACACACGCAGGACTTGAGTCCCTCTCCTTCTCCGCCACTATTTTGCAACACGCTTCCTCGCTGCTGCTCCTCCTCACCTGCTTGCTTTGCTGCCTGCTCCCTCCCAGCTCAGTCCCAGCTATGCATTGGCCTGGTCTAACATATTAAACATATGCCTGCAAGCCTTCCTGACTAGTAATCCTCTATATGCATGTACATGGGCCCCAGTGTTAGCTCCTGAGTTACAAAGAGGCAGTTAAATTGCATTTCACTCCCTGTTCTGTGACAGGCATCCCAGGATTCAGGTATAGATCTCCAAAGTCAAGAAGTCATCACCAAATATCTTTCACTAAAGCTTCATATGGCATTAGTGATACACATACCTTCTAACAGAAGAATCCATTATCAATAACCTCTCAAAGATCACACCAAAATTTCCAAAACCTGCTAGTGCACAATCCCTTCCTATCAAGTAAGCTAAAAATATGGGTCAATTCCAAAATCAGGGAATTATGTTGGTAACAAATATATATGCACAACAAACTGATGACGTACCACGGGGCCTAAGCATCGGATGGATCTATAGTTAAAGGAATTGCAAATGGAGCTAAGCTCTACCCTGTGCCAAAGGGAAAGCTTTGTGTAAAGTCCTGCTCCAAATTTGGTTTCCACCACCACCCCAAGTCCAACACCAGGGTCTTTGCCAACATCGCTGCAACTCCACCGTACAGGCTGCTAGAACTGAGCCTCAGGGTTTCTGACAGTATAACAACCATGGTTAAGATGAAGGCTGCTTTTTTCCCTGTCTCTAAAACTCAGCTACATTCAAGGTATTTATCTCTGGATCACTTCTTAGTCCTTACAGAAGGACTGCACATTGAGTTTTAGGAGAAATTACTGAAGGAAAACACCCTTCAGAGCAGAGGCATCAGCTAACTGCTGTTACATGCCATGCCACGGGTCAAGTGCATCTTCCTAGCGCTGCAGAGCGCTGCTCCTTCCTCCCAAGCCTCTCCAGGCTACCACACACTGCTCACAAGGCAGCAGGGCCCGAGAGAAAACGCTACTAGCCAAGTAGAGACATCTTCTTAAATCAAGAACTGTTATTACCTTATTATTACCTTACTGCCCTCTCCAAATTCAGAATAAGTTGGAAAAAGACACGGGACCGTACTTTACAGATGACATCCTCACTGTTGGCAGGAAGCTTGAAATTAAAAAAAAAAAAGGAAGTAAAATTTAATAGAGCAATTTTGTAAGTTAGATGTATCTCAATAACCTTCTCACTGTACTAAATCAAACTTGTATATCCTTGAGCAATAGCTCACAGCAGATATACAAATTAGTCAGTAACAAAGAGTTCTGAAAAGCTTGCTAGAGCATACCCCTCTGACTTTGGCAGAAAACACATTTTTGGACTCATTTTTTTTGTTAAATTAATCTACAGTTGCATTCTTCATAGAAAGACTGCTGGAAAAACTCAAATTGCTGGAAACATGAACTGTAATTACTGACCCTCATCAAGTCAGCCAACATTAAATTGCAAAGTAGTTTTTTTGGCATTAAAGCTATAACCTAATTGTACAAAGAGCGAGTTGGGGAGTAACAGAGCAAATGAAGCCCATTTGTGACAACTCCAAAAATGAGATATGAGCAGTGAATTTACTCTTTTTTCTTCTCCCTCTGTATCCTGAACATGAGTAACCATACTTTAGATTTGCACTGCATGACAAAAAAGCCAAACTAATTATTTCCACATCTCTGCTGTGCCAAAGATTTGTCAAACATCAAGCATAATATTCAAACAGTGGAATATAATTCTATCAAATTTTGTAGTAATGAACAAACTGTAAACCACAGCTGCACCACAATTTTTCTGCTTACATAACAATGTTCTCTTTTCTCCAGAATGTCCAGGTTGACTTTATTCACTTTTGTTATTTGGGATTTGGACAGAAGAAAAATTTTAAGTGCCTTTACATTTTTTAGCAAAACAAAAAAAATGCCATTACAGATGTTCCATTAAGACATTTGGGTGAAACTATACATGCCCTTGTCAAGTATGAAACTCTTATTATAGGCTTTAAAGCAAATGAAGCAGCTGAGAGATTCTTGAACTACACATGGACAAACTGTTAGCAAGTCACTGTACTTCTTAGCAGTGTTAAATGATTAGCTTATCACAGTACAAAATTGATTCATCTCTCAATTTGAGAAGTTTAAGAATTACAGAATTAATATATAGGCTAAGTGAATCATTTTCAGTCTCTGTTTCTATGCTGCCCAGTAGCAGCAAAATAGTTAGCCACATAACAAACACTGCAATTTCATAAAATTACATTTACTGAGCTTAGAAGCAAGAACCTTCAGAACTAAGACCACAATCAGTCATTCTTAAGATCAACCAATGGAGTAGCATTACAAATCTTCATCTTATGGATGGTCATCCATCACACTCAACAAGGATGTATTTTCTCTTCAAATAAGCCAACTGTATTGGTGGGGAGAGGGATATAATTCCTCTATAGTTGATTCCCAATGAGGATATCCAAACATCAGGTACACAGTGGGGGGGTGGGGAGGGAAAACAAAAACAGGAAACCCCAGACAAACACAAGGAGAAAAAAACAAAACACACACACACACACACAGATATCAGTGGTCTTGGGGAAGGGAAGACCCAAACAGTACTAAAACACCAAGTTTACAAACTTTCAAACCACTTAAGTTAGCCAAAATTAGGCACTGGAAGCTAGTTTCTAGACCCAACCTGGAAACAAATTTCTAAGCTTAATCAATGAAAAGTCAGTTCTGCCTGGCTTGCATACATTTCCTCTGGTCTACAGCAGAACAAAATGTCCTTTCAGCTCCAAATCCAAGTGTCATACTAAATCCCAAGTCCAAATCTTAATCAAAAATACAGAACGACAACTACTGCTTTTGGGAAAGAAATAAGGCCCTTCACCTCTTATTTATTCTGTTCATGACTGGGCACAAGGCAAATATAAAAATAAAAGCTTGTTCAATGCTGTGGTCATCAGTCATCCACTCAAGCAACTCTGAGACTTAGCTGAGAGCATTACTTGACAGTCTTTGAATTTTAGTCACACTCCTTCTGACAAAAACATTAAAAATCCTTTAACAGATGCTTCACTCCCAAAGGAGATTGAGAGAACAAAACCACGTCATATGCATATAGGACTGATACTCCCACTGACAAAAATGCTAAAATCCTCCAACAGATGCTTCAGGCACCAAGGAGCTTGAGAACAAAAACCTTTCCATCTATACTAAAAATCGACACTGGTCAATTCAGGTTGAGAGAAGGCAGTTTTCTCCCTTCTTACAGGACAATTATTTCAGTATCATAGAAATTAAAACTTCTAAGTTGACATATTCACAGATTTTCCCTTTCCTGCTTCAGTAAGAAGTATTTCAGCAGGCCAATTTGCAAGAGCTCTTGCACTTATTCAAATAAATTCTGCTAGAATCCAATTCAATCAACATAAAGAAACCACTAGTTTACAAACTACCTTGCTAATGCACAGAACTTTTAAAATTTTAACTGACATTTAAAACCACTTCAAAATACTAGATAAAAATAAGGAACTTGGTTTCACATGGATTTTACCAGTGCACAATATATTAAACTTCCAAAACAATACAGATTTTCTCCAAAAATGTTTCATTGAATATCACTTCAAAAGGTAAAGTAGTCACCAAAGGAAGTTACCAGCCAGGGTCATAATCCAACATGACTTTTAGCATATAAGGCAGGTTTTAAAAATACAAAATTTGGATAATTGTCAAATTAAAGTTTTTTTAGACCACCCTATAAGCTAATAAAGTCATCAAGTACCACCTTGGCCTGGCATGTCAGAGGGTGCACCTGGTTAAGGACCATTCAGACCCATACGTGCTGCAAAGGAGAGTACAAGGATAGGTGACGTATTTAATAATACAAGTCCAAGATCCTCTTCCTGCGCCAGTATTTTGCAATTCAGGCACTTTCAAACTCAGGGGTAGGTACCTTTGCATTCTCCAAGATCACATTAACAACAACACACCTCCTAATGAACCCTGTTAACTTGCCTTACATCTGTGACTTCCAGTAAGAGAAGCCCTGCTGTCAAGTTCCTTGTCTTCCTTCAGAGACAAGACATCCAGATTTTAAGCAAGATATTTATAAAGCAAACTTCTCTGGTAGATGAAGCACCCACACTTTTAAAGATACAGCTGGCCTGATACTAAAACCGTGAATCCAATCCAACACATTTGTCACCAATCTTTAAAGGACTGTCTAATGACCCACAGGGTGGAAGTCCCCACCCACGCACTGACCAGAGCTTCCCGAAATGGCCAGCGAGATCCTAACAGCAGAAGCTCTGTTTGTTGGAGCCAAGGGATTCTTTTCTTACATTAAGGGTGCAGTTAGATGAGACAGGCTTAAGGGAGAGCAAATCGCTGCAACCCGCAGGGGTAACATAACAACTACCCGACCAGCTCCTTCCCCGGCACGCTCCGCGGAGCAGCCCACTCTCCGGCCATCTCCTTGGCACCTCCGTTGGCTCTCCAAGACGCGGAGCGAACCAGAGCGGCATCTCCCCTCCGCTGAGGTCACCATCTCTGCAGCCTCGGCTCACTGCTGCTCGAGCGGTTACATGACGTGGTTGAATAAGAAGTTGAGAAATTGCTTGGCAGCTTGAAAATACATAGTTATTCTCCCCTTCCGAGGAAGGGGTAAGAACAATGAATGAGAAATGACATCTCCCAAGTCTAAAATATTGCAGGATACAAGTGAATGGGTCCTTTTACTGAGCTAATTTTAAATGGAAAATATGTTTTGATAAAATCACTGGGTTTACTGCTCATCCAGCACACCTGAAGTGCACATCAATTTTAAAACGTTATTTGTGTATTTAATTGAATTCTAATATCTATGCAACTCGTGTAACACAAGTTAAAAAAGACAACTCACCATTCCCTAACTGAAATGTGAGCATAAAAGATCTGAGAAACAAAACAAAGCATGAATTAAGCAGTATAAATGCTTAACCAAAGGTATCACACAAAGACACCAAGCCATCAGAGCCGATTGAAGATTAAAGATAATCTGTAAGCCAAGACTCATTCATTTTATGCATATGTTGTTTCAAAAGACTAAGAATCCTCTTATTATATTAGTAGAATAATAGAACACTTCCTACTCCATAAAGGCCAGCCAAAATTTAAAAGTTCTCCAAAGCTTAAATTTAGTAAACGGGTACCTTTTCCATCAGCAAGTAAGGGAGTGAATCAAGCTCTACCTCAAAGTCACACTGCAAAAAAAAACCCAAAACCTAAATCAGATAGGTATGAAAGCAGATGTACCTAAGCAGACAGAATTCAAGGCATTCAAAGTTAAAAATATTTCAGAGGCTGAGCTCATGGTCTTCAATTTCTTTTCAAGCAGCAGGGTATTCAGGAGTCTGTCCTAACAGACACACTCTTACACAAAGTCTCATCTTACCTAGCCAAGTTTCTTGAAGAAAATTAAGTCAAACTGCTACAATCTCTACCATCTAAATTTTGCTATTTGTTTTTAAGGCCAAATATTCTATGAGACAATCTTGATTAGCTTTTTATTGTCGTTTTCATCAAGTCTACCTAATTCATTCAACTGCACTCCTGAGCTCCTATTAAGTTAATGGAATTATTTACAAGGTGCTAAGTACCAGGTCCTTTTATCCCAGAATTACAGTTCTTAATCCCAGGATTAACATGTAGGTTGAACTATGGGGCCCAAATGATTTCATCTACGTATCAGACTGACTTTTGAATTACTAATTCATCCTGCAGAGGAAGAGCAGAATATATATATATATATATATATATATTTATATATTTAAAATCAGATTCAGTATTACTACCATATTTAGTTTTTTTTTTTTTTTGGACAATCTCTGAAGTTCCACCTTGGTAAATACTCCAACTCCATGAAGCACTTCCAAGCACAACAAAAACTTCAGGCTATAAGAAACTGGTGCCTGTAGTAATAAGTTTGCAGTAATAAGCAATATAACAATATTCCAAGAATGCTCCGAGCACCTTCAAAGGGAACAGAGGCTTGTATTATGGAAAGGTCTATATGTTAACACGAGGTTATGTGGTACACTGAAATTTAGCTTCTTATTACACATTGCACAGACCCAAACCTTCACATGGTGGTAATATATCAGCTGATAACACAGTATATAACCAAGCAATACCCAGATAGTCAGGACAATGCCTTGTATGGCCATATAAAGAAAATACTATGGAGCCATCAAAGAAATATCACTTATCTGAGCAGCCCCGATCGCTCCCTGGTTTCTTATCCCAATCTTTCAAAGAAAGGCTTTAAACGTTGTGCAGCTGTCCAACATTAAGGCTGAAGAATTCAGCGACGACGGCTGGGTAGAAGTACAGGCAAGAAAGAATCCACCACCATGCTACCCAGGAATTTGTGACCAGCTAGAGGCACAGAAGAGGCTCCCAGCTGCAAATTACTTTAACAAAATATGAATAAGGCTTCAAGAGTAGATAAACCTGTAAAATTACTTTTTTTTCTTTCTAGATAATTCTTCAAAGCAGTTTCCACTATATAAACTATCACAGCCTATGCATAGCTACATTGAGTTTTAGCCAACCTCTCTCACAGCCAAAAATACCAAGCACCACCACGGCACACACATTCTTACTGAGACTTTCAGAAGGTCTGCATAATCTTAGAACCATGAAGTTAGTGAGCCATTCGTGTTTCCTGAAACCAAACGGCGCATTAGATGATTCACCAATTAGTGTATTCATGAAGATTTAAAAAAAGCAATCAAAACTTCATTTTTGTTGAAAAAAATGAGATGTCCAGCTGTATGCATGGAAAGAGCATGTGGGTTTTTTTTTTTCCTTTAACTGAAGCATCAGCTATGTTAGGTGGTGAAAAATATTCAGTGTGTCAGAGTTAATTTATAGAGCTGACAAAGTATAAGGGCTCCAGAAGGTATAGCATACATTTACAAAAGTTTAAATATTATACTTTAACTAGATATAGCTCAGATTAAAATAAGCTCTCAAATAACCAAACCACAGGAATATGCATAGTTTGAGTGCACTTTATTTAACAGATGAACTATACACTTGTTTCAGACTAACGGCATCAGAAAAGTCAATAATTCTTCCAAGCTCCATGAATGAGGATGCACTTTTTAATCCCGGAAGATGATCTTAGAAGACAGCGGGCATCTCAACAGGGCGCAGGCCACGACCACGCGGAGGATACGCACTGCACATCACTCACTGTGAACACACACTGAGGCCCTACTGAGGCCTCCAGGCACTGCCTCGACATGAACATGAGGTCCTCATTCCCCATCAAGTTTGATGAAACCAACGAGAAAACAAAAAAGTCAGTCTAGAATAGGTATTTTGCAAAAAGCTGTCTATCTACCCCATTTCAGGAATCAGTGTCTTCAGAGTTTATGAAATCACTGCAAAGGTTTTATTGTCACTTTGGTTTTGGGAAGACTTTTTGTTTGTTTTCATTCCACAAAGTCAGGCACACTTCAGCAATTTAAGCTTTTCAATGAAGAAGGCAGGGCATTTCTTGGATTTTATATTTGCTTTCACTATTTACAACAGTGAATGAAACATCACTTTAAGGGAATCTTAATACAATAACCTTGCCTATTTTTAAAGCCACCTCAATCTCAGGAGGCATTTAGTAAGAACTGGGCTATTTACCAACAGGGCAACACAGAATCAGGTTATTTACAAGTATCAACAGCAATCACCACTATTCTTAATGTTTTCCCTTGATTGGGCTAAAATTCATTTCTTACTGAACTGCAACGTTGAGTAGGTTTAAACCTGATGAATGAGAGCAGAAGAGCTCATGACAGACCACCTTGCACTATTAGCCCTTTAGGAAAACAGGTGAATTGCCACAGAATCAGCTGAACAGTCACTTACTAGGACCTTGCCTCAGAGTGACAGGTTTCACATGTTTCAAAGAAGACTAGAAAAAAAAATCCTGCTAATAAAACACATTTCTTTCCTAAACCCTTCCATCTGCTCTCTCTCTCAGATGTACCTGCTACCATTAAAAACAAACAAAGTTACAGAGGAGAAATTCTAGATATTCCTGCAGGGTCTGAAGCAGCCATTTTTTTCAAGGCTCTTACATACATGAAGTCATGCCAAACTATTGCCTAGTAGTCAGCTGTCTGAATTCACCTATTCACTCTACTGCTAATATAATACAGAGTAGACAAAAAACATTTGGAGCAAATGGAAAAACCAAGCAGCTCGACCTATCACCCTTCAGAAACGCTCTGAGACTTCAACTTCTCTTTCCTTGTAGTTAGCTTTGGACTGACAAACCATACCTCCTGAAAGTATAGTTAATTCACTCTACCATAGCTATTAACATATAAAAAACCACAGGAGACAAAAGTCAAACCTATTCTTATACAGGCCCTATCACTAGGGCTGTTGCTTTGGTATCAGCTCTATTCAAATATCCTGGTTTATAGATTAACAACTGTCTGAATTAGGAGATTGCCAACTTGGAGACGTGCCTCATCTCAAAGAGACGCGTGACCACCTGAGCCAGGCCTCAAGATTCCCAGGACATAACAAAGAAATTGCTCTGGTGTCATCCGCAGGCACAGGGGAGAAAGAGCTACGGGACCTTCATCAATCCAATGAATTGCATTTTGGAGACACGATGTACCACGTGGTCATTGGCGAGTGACACAACCCCGATTTTCCTTCTGGAAACGGACTTGTGAAAGGACATTCCCCCCACTGATAACTTGTTGGGGCTCAAAACTTCTGGTGGACATAACTGGCCACCTCAATGCTGCACAAGTATAATTTGTGGGCAAGAACACGGCCGGAAATACTCTTACAAAAAGAGTACTACATTTAGGAATAACGTCCCCCAACTGTAATTAGCCAGGGGGCTTACGTGAAGGGGAATTAGGAGCTATGTTATCACGACTACATTAAAAGTAAAAGCACTTCCAAAAAGCCAGGCTCAGACACGGATTCAGTACTGAAGCTCACAGAAAAGGGTCTACTGACTAATCAATCTCCTTCCAGTCTCAGGACGTAAGGCATGTGATATTAACAAAAGCACAATTAAACTACTCTACAGTTACCTTTTAATTGCTAATGTACTTAATCATCTAGAATATTTGCCATGCCGCTTGCAATTGCAGAAGGGTCTTTATAGCCAGTCACCCAGAAATAAGGGCAGAAAAAAAATGCCATAAAAGGAAATTGCTTGTCTCAAAGAGAAATTTAACTTTAAAAGAAAGAGAACACAAAGACATACTATAATATGAAAGCTCAAGAACACAGATCCCTTCAACATACATGAAGTATCTGTAGCATTCAGACACCCATGGAGGAAAGCAGTTTGCAGCCTTGTGCACAACCTTTTAAAGTCAGGAAAAAGGATTTCCACTCCGCTTTTCATATTCAACACACATGCCCAATTCACCTGTCTCCTAGAGGAGGCAAACCAACCCCACACGAGCCGCAGTTGCCTTCCGTGCCGTTTCGGGGGGCACATATTTATTTTCAAGGGGGGTTACACAAACGCAAGCCCCAGGGGCACTTCCCAGGCACAGCTCTCCACTC
>NW_010576717.1:620338-670189 GCF_000705375.1 Tinamus guttatus
GCGCTGCTGGCGAGCACGGGCTGCAGCCGAGGCCTTGCGGCCCCCGGTGCCAAGAGACGATGATAAACCCCAAAGAACGATAATAAACGCGAAATAACAATAATAAACGTTGTGACTGTGTTTGCGTGTCGTTTCCTCTGCCATCTTTCCCGGGCCTAGGCATGGCGTTTGTGCCAGCCCTGCCTTGTCACGCTGTGTCCCCTGCAGCCTTGCCACATTACCCCATGTCATGTCCCCTCTGTGCTGTCTCAAAGCCTCCCACTCAACGCACATCTGCACTGGCAACCCTGGCCATGGCACCCTGGAGCTTTCCACAAACTGCCAAAAGCTTTTAGGAGCGTTCCCAAGTCCCCAAGCCTCCCACTCAATGTCCACCTGCACTGGCAACCCTGGCTATGGCACCTCGGGGCTTTCCCCAAGCTGCCAAAAGCTTTTAGGAGCGTTCCCAATGTAATTTCCGTTTTTCACAAGACGGCTGTTTGGCCTGCTGCGATAGCTTCCCCCTGGGCAGTGCCCCAGTGGCCCCAGCATGGAGCTGGGAGAAGTCCCACACTTTCCTTGGAACCGGAAAGGGCTGCTCAGTGCTTACAAACACGGATTCCTGAGGAAAGTTGTTTATTATTGGAGGGGATTGGCGCCATGTTCACAATAGTTTCCTCTCCTTCCCTCCCTGCCGTTAGCAGGGAACAGGCTCATTCCTTGGCTGGGGCATGGGTGCTGTGCATCTAACTGCATCAAGCAACACCACTGCCCATCGCTGCTCCGGAGCAGAAAAAGCACCCGGGATTCCAGATGATGGAGGGCATTTCTTCTCCCTGTGTCTGCTAGGGAAGTGGGGCATTTCCATGTGAAGGGTGGTGTCTAAATGGGGGGACCAGACAGCATGCTCGAGGGCAGAGCTGCCATTCAGAGGGACACAGGCAGGATGGAGGAATGGGCTGGACAGGAGCTTTAAGGCAAGTGCTTCAGCAAGGCCAAGTGCAAAGTCCTGCGCTTGGGAAGGAAGGATGAGCCCTGCACCTGCAGCGGGACAGGCCGGGGAGCAGCTCTGCGGGAAAGGAGCTGCGGGTCTCAGCAGGCAGCAAGCTGGGCACGAGCCAGCGGCCCGTCCTGGCAGCCAGGGAGGCCAGCGGCGCCCGGGCCGCGTCGCCGGCAGCATAGCCAGCAAGCAGAGAGAAGCGTTGAGCCCTCTGCTAGAACCACAGCTGCTGCCAGCATTGGCCACGAGGAAGTCATCAACAAACCGGGGCAAGTGGTCCTCTGCCGCCGTGGGGGCGCATGAGGCTGGAGCCTCACTTGCCCTGTGAGGAGAGGCTGAGGGAGCAGGGCCCGGATAAAAGGTGGCTTTGGGGACACTAGAAACCATTTTTCCCATGAGGAAAATCAGGCCATGGAATGGGTTGTCCAGAAAGGCTGTGCAATCTCCATCCTTGGAAGTTTTCAAGACCTGTCTGGGTAAAGCAACCTGGCATGGACTCACAGCTGCCCTGCTTAGAGCAGAAGGCTGGGCTGGAGTGACTGGTGAATTCCCTTCTGAAGTCCCTTCCAATCCATCATCCTAAAACACACGGTACAAACATGTTACTAAATTTCATTGGCTCAAGGGGCATAAAATGTCACAGACGTATTTTAGATGAATTCTGTCTACTTTCCGTGACCAACATTGCTCCCTGATCAGCGGCGTCAGCAAAAGTTGCTACTTTACATCTAAAGAGAGTAGTAGATGGTCACTCAAAATAGGCTTCTGGGTCATTAGACAGTTGATATAAGCAAAGTGCTAGAAGTTTAGTATGAAGAATTTCCTCCAAATCTAGAAAAGGATCTAGTGTTTGCAACTTCTTGCCTCCGTCATAGCCTTTTCTAGAGCAATAAGAGAACAGTCAGTGCTGGAAAAGTTTCTTGGTCAGTGTGAGGCTGTAGAACAGTCTCCCATGGACAGCAAGAACTGCTTCACAGCTCACAACCTCCTCCTCTAAATATGCAATGTGCTTTTGTGACCTTGCTTCCTGCACACAAAATACAGCCTAGTCTATTCATTACCACTGGGGAAAAAGAAAAAAGAAAAAAAAAAACCAAGATGAAACAGTACACTGCACCTTGGAAGAGGACAAAAAAAAATATAATGAGCCATACATAATGGATGCCAGTTGCATTCAAAATGATACTGATGAGGCCAATGCGTGATTCTACATCTCTAGAATAGAACAGCACTCATGAAGGATTCATGTGCATCCTGCTCAGATGCAGCTAGGATTGCCCCTCGGCAGGCCTATATAAACAACTGAAGGAAAAAGAAGAAGGTTGCATGAAACAATGGACAATATATACGTGTATATATATATAACCAGATGGTGGCAGGATCATTAGTGTAACAGTTAACATCGGCGCATCACCAAAGAGGTTCTGCTTCAAAAGCATAATTTAAGATTAAACCCACTTCTTTTTTCTGCAGTCCTGAACCCCCTTGTATAACAGTTCAAAGTCTTTTTTTTTTTACTTCAACTTTCAGACTGTTTCCCTTTAAATAACTTCTGTAGCAAACTAGCACTCATTTCCAGTCATAGCCTGTAGTAAATATTTTTATGCTAGATAGTTACAGACTTCTAAGAAGTATAAAGTTTATTAAAATAAACCCCCAGATTTACTGTATCTGTTGTTATTCATAGAGCAAATCCTCTTGATGTTACTGTTTCTGTCAGGATTAAGGTTCAGTTTTAGCTAGAAAAATATCAGCTAATCCTGCATCCACACAAAGGCCATTAAATATTTTCATCTGATAAAGCAGTTATTTTAGTGCATGTGTAAAGTCTGACATCCCAAGACCAAAATGGCTGGTGAAGCAGAGCAAAGATTTCAAGCTGCTCATAGAGTGTAAATCAGCAGAAGCTGAAGGAGCTCCAGAGCGCCATCAGACATCCATGTTGACTGCTCTCCTTCAAGCTTTTCCACACAGACTGGAAGGAAACCCTTACTTCAGGGTTTGCCCCTTACACAAATATGGGAACGATGCTTCCCTAGTCAAAAAAGGAGCATCTCAAAACCGAGTCCTTTTGTGCAGGAAACAAAGCACTAATATACTACAGTGAAACAGCATCGCATGCCCCCAGTTGGGATTAGACCCATTTAATTGAACTCCCATCTACTCACTGTCAGACCTTTTCAGTTTATCAAGCTGAATTAAGGTCTTCAGTTTAATAATTATTTCGTCTTCCTCAAACCCAACTTCTTTCAACTCTGCTTTTGCAAATCTGCTTCTCTAAAGAACTTCCTTCTCACTTTTATTTCCTTCCTTTTATTTCCACAGCCAGCAGTATTTTTCAGGTCTTTTCTTAATTGCCAACTGGATTAACCCCTTCATGGAAACACAGAGGGAAAAAAAGAAAGAAAAGCAGTATAACAGAGCAAAGAGATGAATAACAAAATGCTGTGTGATTGTAATGAACCGATGCTAGCAGCACAGCCAGTATTAACTGACAACCTCTATTCAATTTTGGTCAATCAAGTTACTTACTGTTTGTGAACCTAAATGTGGCACTCCTGGGGGTATAGTGAATTCTTTCATTATACTCCATTTTATAAATCTAAATAGTTCATTGCTTAAAATTGGCAATAGGGGAAAAAAAAAAGCTTTTAAAGCTGTAGAAAACTGCTGTTCAGAAGATGACATCTGAAAGGGAGTTTCACTGCTGCCACAGAAGTTTTGAGAGCTGCTCAGATTTTCTTTGGTTTTGCTTTTTAAATAGTCTCTCCTGACAAAGTAAATAGATAGCTTTCTCCTATTTCTGATTCTCTAACGATCTATGTGGTCCAGGAGTATGATTACAGGACTGGGAATTGGGGCTCTCTGGCTTCCACTGTGACTCTGGAAAACTCATTTGTGCTGCATTTACAGTAGAGCAGGCCAGGGGATGTAATGTGATTTGGTGCATGCATCAGCATTTGGGGAATTAGTAGAATTCCTTATTAGTTGCACCCAAATCCCCTCAGGGCTCAAGGGAAAGAACAACTCTGGGATATAGAAGAGGGATTGTCCGTTCCATGGGGATTTTCAGAAATTCTCAGCTGCCTCCACATGCTCACCCAGACGCTCTGGATTTTGTCACATCAAGTACACAGCTAAATCAGCAAATGTAAAGTCTTGGCACATGCATACAGTCTGACTGCTTTAATTGTGTTTCAGCCTCAGCACTTATAAAAATCAGAGCCTTGCTGTCTCATCCTGAAGCCTGAGCAATGAATGTTTGCCTCAGAATGTTTTAGCTCAACTGCACTTATATATTTGCACTTATATATTCGCATTAAAAAAAGCCTCAGTGTGAGGCTTTTTAAGCCTTAATAAGTCAACAAGTGCAGGGCTACTTTAATGATTTCAAATCTTCCTGTTGACTGGTTGACTGACCATGGTCAGATGCAGTTGCTTTTAGGCAGCAGGCAGAGAGGGGCAGATATGCAGCTGCTCCCACATGATGCCATCTATGTGGAGCGTCTGCGCCACAGAGTGCGATTAGGGGAGCTCCAACCCCCCGAGCACCTCCGTAAAATCCACCATCTTAAGAGGAAGGTGGGCCAGATGATCTTCTGAGGACCCTCTCAACCCTAATTATTCTGTGATTCTTCTCCCATTTTGAACACACTCAAAAACTTCATTTTGATTTTTTAGACGATTTATCAGGCAGACCTAGAAGTGTAACTGAAAGACTGTTAAGCGTATAAGCTGCCTTCTAGATATTACCTGCCCTCTGTGCCAAGCATACTGTTATAGGAGGGTTCACTCCATATTTTGAGATCTGTGCATGGACCGTCGAGAGAGCGGGTAGTTGACAGGATCATCCCGAGGGAATTCTACAGCAGAGCACCGCAGCCTCCCTCCTTCCCTCGGGGCTGCCGCTCGCACCAGCTCTGTCCACGGCCTGTGCTGCTCCTCCACCATCGCAGCTGAAGAGCAAATACACAGTGATTTTGCAACCAGGGAGCAAGGGTCGTCTTCATCTGATAAAAACACCTTCCATTCTGCTCTGCTACTCAGCCAAAGAGCCAGCAACCCAATGCAGGGGAATTATCAACTGCCTCGGTATTTGAAATTATCTGTGTGCCATATATTTCATTTGGGAGATCTGAAGATGGGATAGAGGAAAAGAAAGAAAATAAGGTGCTACTTACTATTAAGGAAAGAAAATTTCCTAATATCCATTTATTCATGTTGAAGATTCAAAAATATTGTCTCCACCTGTAGAAATAGAAGTGAAACTCTGGGGGTTGTTTTGCAAAAAAAAAAAAAAAAAAGCATTCTTTAGCACTAAGCACTAACTGGTCAAAATACAGATATAAATTAAACTTATATGGAGTTTTTCTGCAAAATCTAATTCTTAAACATATGCCTAGAGAGAATTTAGAGAGCAGAGAGACTAAAGGATCAAGAATTTTTGTAGGAATATTTTTTTTTTACATTTGAATGAGTTTTGTGTCTACACACAGTCTTGAAAAGCATTTATCATCAAGGGTTTTCTGCTTCAACTAATCTAATATCTTTTATGATTTCCTGTGCAATCACAATTGTTCTACAATTAAAAATCCTTTGCTTGTTGCCAGTCAATTACGTGCAATAGGTCTGCATTTGGTTTGACAGGTTGTCCATCAAATCATGGCACTGGCTCTCTCAGAGGATTCAAGGCCAAGGATTTCCTTGCCATTACCCTCCAGTCAGAAGTAATCATTTCTGTTAGTTCTTAAGCTAGACATCTGCACACTACTTCCCAATAACGGCAGAAGGGGCAGTCAATTGTTATCCCAATTTTAAATTGTTCATATAAAATGAATTAATCAGTTACTCACCTGCGATGTTAGCTTTGAGAAGAAAAAGCAGGCAAAAGTAAACCACAGTGCCCCAGTACCAAGGGTGTAATGAATTTGGGATCAAGTTGGGTTTTTTTTGAGTAAATTTTATCTCATGCGGTTTTAAGAGAAATAAACATGTTTGAATTAAAAAATTTGGTATTGTGCTGGCACTGCTAAAAGCCATCTAGCAGTACAGGCAGGCAGGAAAGTCCCCTGAGACAGATGCCTATATTGATCTCCTCCCTTCTGTGTTGCTGTTCATGATAGGAGATTGTGCATGTGGTGATTCAGGCTAAAGGAATCATTTTTAAGACCAGGAGAATAAGCTAATCAGCCCTGGGGTGCAATGGCTAGAAAGTTACTGGTAGCTGAGGGAGTTTACCTAGGTCTAGATCAGTCTGAAGAGCAGATACACATCAAAGGAAGCATTTCCCCAGCTTTTATGTAGCTAGTCATCGCATACCAGAGCAGTGTGCTTTTATTGTGAGTTCCCAGATTGGGTCGCCACGGGATTCCCTGGAAGGCCGGTCCCTTCCCTGCTTCCTGCGTGCGCTGCTGCGGCTCTGACTCACGCCGGACGGGATGGGATGGGACGGCCCTGCAGCTGTGGAGCCGTCACTAGCCGGGTCACAGCTGGAGCCCTCCCCGCATGTGCATCCCGGCTGGGAAGGGCAGCTCCTGCCGTCTGACCAACTGCTAATAAACTCGGTTCTCTAGAAACCGGCAGCAGTCACCTTCCTCGTCTTTGGAATAATATGGTGTTGCCATCTTGGCTAGAAACAGGAAAACACGTCAACTTTAATCATGTCTATATCTTTATATCCAGAGGCAGTGCACCATCACTAAGGCAGATACATGTACATATATGCACATTCTTCTCATTCCTTTAAAAAAAATGAAATGAAAGGGAACAAGCTTGCCCAAAAAACAAACAAACAAATATTTATATATATATATAGAGAGAGAGATAGCATTTAGAATAATTACCAATAGAAGGCTTTGCAGGGCTTATTGTATTCCTGAATCCATGAATTCCTCAAACAGGGCAGTGCAGTTGGATCACTGTGCTGAGTTAGTGACTAAGACGCATTAGAGCAGGCTCACAGAAGAGCCTTCAAATGTCTAGAGAAGGGAACACATTCTTTACCATGAGGTTTCAGGAGTTCAAGCTCTTTACCTAACCAAAGGAGAGGTCATGAGATGACTTGATTGCAGCCTGTAAGTGAATATGCAGTGAGCAAACTAAAGTAATGAAGGCTCTCTAGTATCTGTCATGGAAAGGTATAACAAGAAGAATCAGCTGGAGGTTGAACCTCATTACGTTTAGACTGAAACCAGGGTGTTTTAAACAACCTGAAACAGTTCAACAAGGATTTTGTGATCTTTATCCATCACTAAAGTCAAGATTGCTCGCTTAATACGCTGAAATATACACAAGAATTGACTCAAGGCGCTCCTGTGGTCTGTGTTTCAGATTATTGAGACGGTCCCTTCTGATCTTTGAGTCTTTTCAATGGCCAGACTACAGCCGGCTTTGACTGGCGCTCCCGGAAGCTTTGATGTTCTTCATCTCTTGCCAAGCGACAAACATAAGAATAGGAAATTCCTTCCTGACTTTGCCGCTATTAAAGAAAATCAAGGGCATTACTGTGTGTGAACTTTAGAGCAAAAAGCTTCTCTGATCAATACGAGCAAAAGGCAGTTCTTCTCATCAGCAGTAGCAGAACGAACACAGAAAGCGCAGTTTCACAGAGAGAGCGTGACTTTGTCCTGCCCAGCTTTTAGCTCCCTTGTGCTCCGAGAAGCAACTTTGGACAAGGAAGCAGGACAAGGACTAGACAAGGGTGAGCTGGAAGTCAGAGTGTTAGCTGCTGTGAGTAGGAGTGATAACCGTGAAGTGCTGTGCCGTGAAGGGCTGGAAGGAGGCAGGATGGTATTTGCCTCTTTTCTCCCTCTATTTCCTCCATGAGGAAGATGTTTTTATCACACCTGTAAGAATTTTTATAAAAAAGGAACATGATTCTTTTATCACTTGGAGGGCAGCCTTCATCAGCCGTGGGTGGGCACAATGAGTCCCCAGTTCTGTCCTGCTTGTGTCTCTGCCAGGTGCCCTCTGAAAGCTTTTGAAGTAGTGGGCCAATTTCAACTGCATTTAGCACAGGTAAAAGTGTCAGAGATGTGATACTCCAGTAGGGTTCCAGAAATTCGTGACTGGGGATAGGAAGAGACAAACAAGTTCTGATTCTGAGGCAGAAGCTGTTAAAGTTGAGACCTTTTCTCATTTCCGTGAGGCAGCACAGATGTGTGGTGTGCTGTGTTTGCATAAGATACTCCTTACATGCTGGCTTGGCTGAGCTCTGTCACGGCTGTCATCACATCAGCCTTTATACACAGGACTAGCTGGATCCACATGGGTTGGTCAGCAGGGCCAGTTCACACAGACAGAGCTTTTCACTGGATAAAGTGTTTGCAGGGTCCAGACCTTAACTTATAACCTTCCATTAAACCATATCAACTGGCTTCGGTGAATGAAAGGAAGAGCCTGATTATTTTGTACATGGTCTCCTGTGTAATTATTTACACATCTGGAAGGGAAATGTAAACTGTGATTGTTCTATTCAATAGCACTTTACACTTGGAAAGTATATATAAATAAAGCATCTGCTTGATGTATCCAATGAATTCCCTTGCTGTATTTCCCAGAAAAATAACAGTCAAACCAAAATAAAAAATCTCAAAACTGTATGTGCTAAATTAATATGCTGTAATATTTCCAAGCCTGGTGGTAGTAGGTTCCTTCCATGGTGATAGTCTCAGCATGCACAAAGTGGAGGCAAAAGCAGGGGAACAGTGTGGGAGCTCCTGAATCACTCTGCTCTCTGTGCATCCGTCAGCCTTATTCCTTGTATAGCCGTCATGAAGCCAAAGTTTATTGTCTTGTTGTCAATTCTGAGTCCACATAATGGTGCTTTTATCAGAACCACTTTCCTTTTGCTTTTTCATATTCACATTATATTATTGTTTGTTGTGTTCTTGCACACATTTATTTTGTCAGCATTTTTGTGTTTCAAATGTCTTACTAAAGTCAGGAAAAATAAACAGGATTACGTTTGTTGATTTGTAAATTGAGGAGTTACTGCTGGATTAGAATGAAACTTGAGATGCACTTTTACTGTGCCTGGGGGAGAAATGGAGTGTAGTACTGATAAATATGTAACTCCTAAAGCAAAGAATGTGCACTGGGAATTCAAATAACTCTTTCAAACCATTCATCAAATTGGGTGATAGAAAAGAATCCCACCTGTGTCTGCAAGAAAACGGGATACATTAGCCTTGGGAGGATTTTTTATTTAACATGGAAAAATTGCTGAAGACTGGGAGCTAGCACAGTTGATTCTCCGTTATTCAGGATGTTTGTGAAATACAGTCAGACTTTGCTGTATGCAGCATCTCTCTATTTCTAAAATATTTCAATTACAAATATCTTCAAAGTCGAGGGGAAAAAAAGTGTTAATTCCCCAGAAAAAAAGTAAATGCAGGCCTAGGACATGCAGAAATAGATCAGAAGTGCCATGGCCTCTTCAAACAAAATTCACAGAATCACGGAATGGTTGCGGGTGGAAGGGACCTCCAGAGATCATCTAGTCCAACCCCCTGCTCCAGCAGGGACACCTAGGGTATGTGGCACAGGGTGGCATCCAGGCGGGTTTGGAAGATCTCCAGAGAAGGAGACTCCCCAACCTCTCTGGGCAGCCTGTTCCAGTGCTCTGTCACCCTCACAGGAAAGAAGTTCTTCCTCACATGGAGATAGAACTGCCTATGTTTCAAGTTGTACCCGTTACCCCTCATACTGTCACTGGCCACCACAGAAAAGAGCCTGGTCCCAGCCAGTATAAATCTGTTCAAGATATTTTAGAAGCGTAATGTAACTTCCATGCACTGTGTAAGACTTCACAGTTTTCTGTATTCTGGTAGGAACAATTCCCACTCTACAACCTCCTAGGCCTTTTTACCAGTCTCTCGACTTTCTTCTGTTCTCAGTACTTCAAGTCCCGGTCTCCTTGTGTCCCCTGGATGTCATATATCCCTTTGAAAATTCATGCTGTGTCAGTATGGACATCTTAAAGAGCTGTATCCGTAAGATGCAGGCTCTTTGAGACAGGATAGTAGAACGTCATGGACAATAATAGATGCTCCAGACTACGAGGATGCCCGGAGTCTATTAAAAGAAATCAGATCATATCCCTTCTCAGGTCATGCACACACCCTTGAATGCAAAGCAGTTCACTGGGGAAACGTGGGGAATCCCTTTTTCCAGAGGGTGGGTCATTTTCCTGAAGGAGGACAGAGATCCATTTATTTTTGGAGGTCGACACTCTGAGGAGACAGGGCTTGGAAGAAGAGGATCGGAGTGTGGAGCGGGCTGCTCCCTCCCACCTTGGCCTGCTCTCATTTTTCCATGTTTATTTCCCGGGCTCGTGGCCAGCTCCGGCGCGTTCTGCCAGCAGCGGCAGCGGCAGCGCTGGGCATGCCCGGCACCGAGGCCGAGCCGGGGGCACCGGGGGCACCCGAGCGCCACGAGCCACCGAGGCTGCTTCACCCGCCCGGAGCTGCTGCCCAGGCTGCTTCTCCCCAGCCCACCTCGCCCTGGCCGCTACTTCTCCAGGTAGCCCCCGGCTAGCGCTGGTCCTGCACGAGGAACGACCTGCCCTTTGCAAGCTCCGCAGCAGGGATGAAATGAGGCAGTGTGCACGTTCTCCCCTCACTCCCTGCAACATTATCAGTCACGTACGAAACCTTAGTTAGTGTGTCAGGAGTTATAAAACTGAACCACAGCAAAGCAAAATAGCAGGCACTCCTTTAATTTTTGCTAAAGTAGCAGGCTTCTCTGCAGACCAAGTGTCTCTGCCCTGTATCCCAATGTCTGTGAGTACCATGATGATACATCTATAGCATTAGGGCTCTCCCAGGCTTGGATGAAGAAGTGCTTCTTCTGACCTAAGGATTGCCCTGGAAAGTCAGTCATCAGCAGTGTGATCATCTGATGCTGTTTCCTCATAACCAGGTCTTTTCAGATGGGAGCTGGAAAAACACTCCTCTTTTCCCACAATCAGACAAGCAGAAGTACTGGTGACTATTCCTAAGGTAAAAGCAAGGACACATAGCTATTACAAGGACAATAACTATTTTTGTTCTTCTGCTGATGCAGACAGAGACCTCTGCAAAGCAAAAGTGGACAATCCCTGGGAAGTTAAAGGAAGTGCTGAGACTTGCCTGGTGCCTCTGGATGCCATTGTGGCTAATGCAACAACAACAATCCTGACATGGCACAGGTTTAGGAGCAAGAGCTGTGGAACTCTTCTAAGAAAAGGCAAGGCTGCATTAACTGCACGGAACCAAGCTGCAGAGAAACGTATCCAAAGCAGGTTTTTAATTTGGTCCGGTTAGGCATGACTAGAATTAGAGTGTATCTCCAGAAAAGAAGGAAGTGAAATAGCCTTATACATTAGTGTGTGTGTTTTCCTATGACTACTGTCTAATCACTGTGGCTGAGGAAGAGTCTGGAAGCCAATTCCTTGCTTTCTCCTTCAGTCCCCTGCTTTCTTCTGCCTGCTCCTGTGCAGCTGAGCTGAGGAAAAGATTAAGATGTCCTGGATTTTCTTGAAGCTGAGTCATTTGAGTGGTTGGAATAAGAACAGCTATGATGCTTATTTGTCTACTGTTGCATACTTGAACAAGCTGGAACATCAGCTTCCTAATTCAGTTGTTGGTCTCCAGATTTGTACAGGTTTTAACAGCTTTTCTTCCTCCTGAGGAAGGGACAGGCAGGCTCCGGGTCGACTTTGGGCCCTCCAATGCAGTGACATTCCGGGTTGTCATCAGTGGAGCAATGTCCAGCTGTGGTCAGTCACCAGTGGTATTGATATCGGAGCCAATGCTGTTTAACATCTTCATTAGTGACCTGAGTATTGCGACTGAATGCATCCTCAGCAAGTTTGCAGATGGTGTAAAACTCGGAGGAGTGGGTGTTATACCAGATGGTTGTGCTGCTATTCAGAGTAAACTTAACAGGATGGAGAAATGGGCAGAGAGGAAACTCATGAAGTTCCACACAGGCAACTGGCAGGTTCTAGAATCATAGAATCATAGAATTGTTAAGGTTGGAAGGGACCTCTAGAGATCATCTAGTCCCCACCCCCCCCTCTAGGTGACACGCAGGGTCACCTAGAGCACGTGGCACAAGACCAAGCAGGTTTTGAAGAGAGACAGAGACTTCGCAACCTCTCTTGGCAACCTGTTCCAGTGCTCTATGACCGTCACTGTCAAGAATTTATTTCTTTAGGTTCCTACAGAACTTTTGGTGCTTCAGTCCGTAGCCGTTTCCTCTTGTCTTATCACTGGCCACCACTGAAAAGAGGTGAGAAAAAAGGGTCCTGCTCCTGGGGAGTGGTAATCCCATGCACAAGTACAGGCTGGAGGCCAACCAGCTGGAGAGCAGCTCTGCAGAGAGGCCCTGGGGATCCTGGTGGACACCAAGTTAAACGTGGGCCAGCAACGTGCCCTTGCAGCCCCGTAGCCGTTTCCTCTTGTCTTATCACTGGCCACCACTGAAAAGAGGTGAGAAAAAAGGGTCCTGCTCCTGGGGAGTGGTAATCCCATGCACAAGTACAGGCTGGAGGCCAACCAGCTGGAGAGCAGCTCTGCAGAGAGGCCCTGGGGATCCTGGTGGACACCAAGTTAAACGTGGGCCAGCAACGTGCCCTTGCAGCCAGGAAGGCCAATGGTATCCTGAGCTACATTTGGCAGCGTTGCCAGCAGATCAAGGGAAGGGATCCTTCCCCTCTGCTCAGCACTGGGGAGGCCACATCTGCAGTGGTGGGTCCAGTTCTGGGCTCCCCAGTATAAGAGACATGGACATACTGGAGCAAATCCAGGGAAGGGCCACATAGAGGGTTAAGGGATAGAGGCATCTCTCATAGGAGCAGAGGCTGAGATTGCTCGAACCGTTCAGACTGGAGAAGAGACAGCTCAGGGGGATCTTACCAATGTGCATGAACACTTGATGGAGGGAGTAAAGAGAATGGGGCCTGACTCTTCTCAGTGGTGCCCAGTGACCAGATGGGAGTCAACAGGCACAAAGTGAAGCACAGGAAATTCCACTTGAACATAAGAAAACACTTTTTCACTGTGACAGTGGTTGAGCTTTGGAACAGGTTGATCAGAGAGGCTGTGGAGACTCCGTCCTTGGAGATATTCAAAACCTGACTGAGCATGGTCTGGTTGGCTTGAATGGATTCTGCTTGAGCAGGGGAGCTGGACCAGGTGATCTTCAGAGCTCCTTGCCAACCTCAGCTATTCTGCGATTCTGTTAGAGAGCCTAGTAGCACACAATGCTACAAGTAGCATTTGTGAAAGGAAAATTAGAAATATCCTAAAATGAGAGACAAGACAATTTTTATAAGGATGAATTTTGTTCCATCTCCATCAAAGGCATTAAAAAGTACTACACCATGCCCAAGCACCTCCTGAGACTGCAGGATGTTGTCTTGATCCTTCATTTACATTCCACATTAAATGGACTGTTCCCTGGTCCACTCTCTACTGCTTACATGCTTGTCCAGCTGCAGAGCATCCCAAGAGTTCTTGGTTCTTGCAGATGCAAGGAAAAAGCTATATTTTAAAATATTTTTCTTTGAAATGCATTTATCCATGCTATGTAAGTATGCTGTAGTGTACTGTTACTAATTGGCGAGGAGTTAACATACTTGCATTTTGTTAGCAGTAAATAGCATCTACCACGGCAGAGGCTGAAGGTTTTAAAAGTATATGCAGATGATCTGCAGAAAGTGATTTGCATTTTCTGAAAACCAGGTCTGTTTTTAAGGTATTTCAAACTGAACACATAAAAGCAAAGACACTCCAAATCATTAGTTACTTTTGAAAATTTTATCTAGGGAACACTTTTTGCAGTGCTCATGGTGGAGTCATTAATTTTCACTGAGTAGAATGTAATAACAAACCAGGCCTCCCCAATGGGAAAAAGCAAACCACTTCTAGGTTTTCTTTTTATATATATTTTTTTACAGCAATAATAAAATATATTATTATGCACTTCCAACTATGGATGTTCTCCAAAGCAATTTGATATAAAAACCCAAATCATCTGACTGGATGAGTTTTTACAAACAGATTGTTACAGCAGGGCAAGCCAGGAATGTTATTAGGTTGGCCTGAGGCATGGTACTATTCCAGAGAAACTGGAAAACAGTTAAAAATGTAGAGTGTTCCACTGTTCATCTCTCAAAGGGGATTTGTGGCACCACTAAGAGATTAAAACTATTCCTATTCAACCAGCTATATTCCCTATAAGACTTTCATTTGGGCCTCTTTGGTCTGAATGTTCTGCTTTATTTCACTGTGGCAGAATACTAATGTGAGCTGGCTTGTTCTGTTGTCTGGGCTTGTTTAGTTTTTCCTCCTTGCTTCAGCTGCAATGCATTTGCATAGTTTTTCAGGCTACAGTAACAGTAGGAAAAGGTTGGGTTGCCACCTAGTTAATGCCACCCAAACAGGCTGCTAGGTTTGCATTTTTAGTGCTGGTTCCCTGCGATTGCACTGAGGTATTCGCAGTCACTGCCAGGCAATATTCAACGTGGAAGGCCAATTTTCAACACTGATAAAGCACTTTGCAGCTGTAGGTGCCCTAGTTCTTTAGAAAGAGGCTAAGCAAGCTGATGTGGAGCTCAGGTGCCCGTGGTGCCCCATATATCCTCAAAAAAGATGTCACCTCTCATTGTGTGGGACATTGTCCTACAGCCCTACAAATACTGATGCCATTTTTAAAAAGCCAAATTCTTACAACAGAATCCAGTGTTAAGGGAATCTGTGTTTATATGCATGTAAGTATATACAAATATAAATACATATATATAACTGTAGGTACTGAAGTTTAGGCTTTGTCTTTAGGCAATAGCCTATAGTATGAAACTTCTTTTTTTCTTGATCCTGACCTATGGGTTCTACAAAGTAAGGTGTACAAATAATAAATGGCTTCATCTTTGTGAGGAGTAGAATGTAATTTGGATGCAAACAGGTAAAGGATGGAAAGCAGATGGCCAAGGTTTTGAATTTAGGTATGGGAGACCTACAAAATTGATTTAAAATACTTTTGCATTCCCCAGGTTTGGGGTCACTTGACTATCAGCGCAATCTTAGCATAAACTGAGGCAGCCAAGAGGCTGCGCTGGAAGAGAGCGATCGGAAAGTCCTAAGGAGCCAGAGACTTAAGCCCAGGCCACACGAGCTCTGCCACAGCGCGTGCCAGGAGGTGCCGTGGGACCTCCCGGCTGCAGCGCGGCCGCGGCCCTTGGAAATTCCCACACTCGCGGCACAGTAATTCTAAACTCACTCTGTGGTTTCGGAGCACGGATGTCAGACCAGGGATTTAGGCTATTTATTCTTGTAATAATCTGATTATAATTTGTAATGTTCTGTGGTAATGGCTACTAATGTCATTTCTGAAGGCTAACTGCTAAGCTTAAAAGAATGGAAGGAGCAGTGAAACAGTTCAATATGATGTCAAAACACCCGAATGATTTAAAAGAAATGATCCTGTGTGTGAGTGTGTGTGTGAATGTATGCATAGATAATAATCGACATCAAGAAGATAAGCAAATGTAAGAGAGAGTGTGCCTCAAATTTTCTTTTAACTCTCCATGAGGAATGTTTCCATTGGGGGAAAAATGCAAACTGAAAAATACAAATAAAGCCATGAGTGAAGAGAGCTGTGCAAATGCAAATTAAAGGCAAATGAGAAGAAAATTGATGCAATACTAGTCATCATACAGATCATCTGAATTTGGTGTCACTTACGTCAGGGTAAACCAGGTTTATGATAAAATTAGCACTTATTTCATGTACCAGGACTGTCTGGACTTACTACAGATTGAACATTAAAAGATATAGGTCTTAGAGCACCACCTCAACAAAGACTTGAAGTTTTTTTTCTTTTTTAAAGTAAGTCCAAACAGTAACTAAGGAAGCTGAGAAAGGTTTTAGATGTGGATTTCACACACTAGAATAAATAGTGATACTTTGGTCACATCCATGTTTAGTTAACTAGGTAGTAGGCAACTATTTTCTAAATTGTTTTTCCAAGCTTAGGCTCTTTAGAGCAGGATGTATTACCCTATATTGACACTGGCAGAAAAGGGAGCGTAAGGGACAAGCTTAGACAAGCTACCTGGTGCTCAGGTAATAAATTCGGCAAGGCGAGCTGCTCTGTCCCCCTCCTCACAAACCCACGTGTACACGCACCAGGACTAGGCACTCTTTGATCCCCTTCTGTGTCACCCTGGATGGTTGCAGTGCCAGCAAAAACAGTGAGCTCTGGGGCATGGCCATTGCTTTGCACAGCCCTACTGCACTGTCTTGGCAACTTTTTCAGGAGTCTCTCCAGCTGCTCTTCTGGGCTTCCAGTGGGTTGATAGGATCACCTTTTGGTAAGCCACCCTGCCTGCAAATTGGGCTGGACGTCATCTCTCATCAGACCTTCCCTTCGGCAGTATTTCTGCTTCCTAACTACCCAGACCAATCTTACATTTAGGGTAGAGGCTGCTTGTAGGACATGTCTATCAGGACCCACATTGGCTTCAGGAATGTGGACATAGGCATGTCTGAAAAAGCAAGCAGCAAGTTATGGTTGTTTTCAGCCTGTTCTGAGGCAAGAGGAGGCCCCAAGGGTACCTCTCAAAGTGTAAAACATTGACCAGATTAAAGGCGTTTTAAAGCACAGATTAAAGGAGTCCTTATTAGAGCACACATTAGAAGAAGTAGGACAACTAGAACATTTTCACAGGATGTGCTCAGGATTTGTTTCACAGGATGTGCTCACAAGAATTGTTTCAAAGAGCAGTGGCATATGACTAAAAGAGCCAGTATAAAGTGTTTTTGGGCATCATGTGTCTCTCATCTTCACCACAGGTTTAGCTTTGCATGGACAAACAGTACAATTCCAACGCAAGAGAGGTTTCATTTCCTATATAGCTATGCTGCTTAAAGGTCTGCGTTGTTGGACGCAATGGTGCAATGCAAGACTCTCCCGCTCTGACCTGAAGACCCCTCATCCTCCATGTACTGAAGGCCCATGCGAATTAATCTGCACAAATTGCCCGAGCGGGAGCACATCATATGGCCAATAATGATAACTGGTTATAGCGCATATTTTTCTAAACAATCCTATTGTTGCTAGTCAGGCTACTTACCTTAATAAAGACCATTTTCATAGCAAAGAAAGGTATTACTCTTTTTCTGTTATTATTATTATTTATGACTCACAAGGAGATAGCCATTTAGCTGGAAATATTCCCAAGCATTATGTAGCTATAAGACTAGAATAGGATTTACTTCTAGAAACTTAAACATTCATGCCAATCTCTCCTTAAACTTAAATGTCAAAGTAGCATATCTCTAAGCTAGCTAACTCCCACTGACTCCAGTGAAATAGATACTAATCACAGTTTGAGAATTTGAACCTAGAGTATAACAGAAGACAAAATGTAACTCACATAAATGCATAATAGAAAAATAATTATGACATTTTATATATATATTTATATATACATGTAAAGCTTGTAGTGCTGTTGTAGTAAATAATTCATACTTAAATATTTCCTTTAAAAGAATTTATAAAATTTTAGAATTCAAGCCTGGGATAGACCATGTCATTTATACAGTAACAGCCTCCTAAACTGATTTTAGATCAGTACTATTTACAAAACTGGTATGATTTTTAAATAGTCCCTATTTTCTCCCGTATGTATTTGGTAATACAAGCCACAGAAATACTGACTTGTTATCATAAAAGACTGCTGATTAAAAGTTCTAAAAGCAGGCTCAGAAATTAAGTTTGTTTCAGTAGCTGTTAGAGACAACAGACCATTGTCTGTTATTATGATCATGATATTTATGAAGCTTTATGTTAGCTAATAGTTGTGTGAAATCCTAAAAGAAATGGGCAGCAGTCAGCATTTAACTCTGTAAAAAGAGAAGATGCGACCCATGAGGCTGATGCTAAAGTCTGGCAATTTTCTTTGTTTTGGCACAAAATACTGTGGTTATGAACACTCTGCTCATAGGTGCAGACTGACACTGAACTATCCCAGTGCCTAGATGACCCAAAATAACTGGTGTTTTTGAGTGAGCTGGTTTAGGAGGTATTGGAGTTACCACTGAATGCAAGTAGCCTTGCGTGGATCTAATGGAACACAACAGCTTTGCAGGCACCTTTGCAGTCTGTCTTTGCGAGATGGAAGCATTCAGATAGATTTTCACACGTTTCTTCATCATGTGTATCACATACCAGCCTTCTGAAGGGTATATTGTAATCTTTGGACGGACTGCTGGGTCTCATCTTTGGAATTTCCCTAGGCTACCCAAGTGATCTAGAGCTGCCCATTCGGAGCTGCATCGCACTCCATCTTTCCCAGGTTTTGGCCTACTCTTTCTGACCAAAAATTACCATAGTGCCATCTAGTGCTACTTTGCTGGTCCTTGCATGCACTGAACAACATTTTCTGAGGACATTGCTTTCTACTCATTACTTCCAACTCTAAACACTCTGAAATCCTGAAACTGTGATTCATCTCCTCAGGAACATTCCCTCTACCCCTTTTTTTCCCTCAGGCAAGTCATACTATAGATTATATATATTTTTGTAACAGACCTTGCAGCAATGCCATGCATTAAAAATTGGCACTAAGCAGTGTGACTGTGTGGAATGGGGAAGGAGCTGGAGAGTATGCTCGCAAAGAGCATGTGTTCCAGTATCTTCAAAATGTGCAACTTTTAAAAATAGGCATGAGGAAGTTTCTCAGGAAAGAGAGCTTGGATGCAGGGCCTGGTGCATTCTGGCGTGGCCGGCCTGCGTGTGGGGTTGGAGAGTGCTGGAGAGGAAAGGAGGGGCATCCTTGCATGCAAAGGTGACCTCTAAGCACTAGGACCAGCCCAAAGAGTGAAGGAATCAGCACACCTGGGGTGCACTCTCTGCTGAAATATCCCTAGGGATTACTGCACCCTGGGAGATCAAAGAGACTTCAAGGCTGTTTATGCAGTTTGATTAACTAAAATGTAGTTGATCTGTGTAGTGATTGCCTCCATCAGCTCACACAGGCCTCATGCAATCCTAGGCTAGGAGCTTTGAGAAGAACTTGGCATAGACATGGGGCACCTGTCCTAAAAGTAACTACAGATGGAATGAGAGTTACCTAGCAGGCAGCTACCAACTTTCTGGGACCCAAGGCAAGGCAGTGTGTTTTGAGACACCTAGTGCCATAATTTCTTAAGCATTTTTCAAATAGCAATATAAAGAAGGTCCCAGTGAGAAACTGATGGGAGATGAGCACTTAGGCACTTTGGAAAATCCCACAGGTTCCTGCCTACATCTCCAGAAACTTTTAACTCTGATCTCAAGAGCTTCTGCGATCAAGTAAATCTGTTTTGCTAAATGTGCCACAGACTTTGTGCACCGTCATACAATGTGACTGAGTGCCCGTGTGACTAAAAGTAGCTGCTCTTGCCAGATGTTCCACGGGTCTCCCCAGACAGCTTATTTAAAGTGTTGGCATCATCTATCACTAAGCAGTCCAGCACCAAGTGGGCCAAATACTATTTCTGTTTTCTTGAAGAGAGCTTTAACGTTGAAGTGTTTATCTGAAATAGTTTGAGGCCACGTCCATGATAACAACTGAAGGGTGAATGATTTCAGATATTGCAGGTTCTGTTGAGAGCAGTGAAGACTATTCCATGATTCCTTTCACCTTGCAGTCGTTGCTGTTCAAGACCTGTCCTGGGATTGCTCTTGAAAAGTCCTACTGACACTCCTGGCATTCTCATTTTCATAGCACCTTCAATACTGATCTAAAATTAGATTCTGTTCCTGAAATGAATATGTTGTTCTTCAACCCACAAGCTGCAAATTGAACAGTAAATTCTTGTCTCATAGACTTCAGGCTGAATTAGCTTGAGGTAAGGTAGGAAGATTTACTTTTTGCCACATCTAAGGACATAAAGCAAGTTATAGAACCTGTTTTCCATGCAGTCTCTTTGAAAGTTACTGTTACTTATTGGTTAATGCAGAGTAAATATTGCCTGGTAGCAGGGTTCTAATAGGTAAGAAAGGTAATTATATAAAACTCTTTAAGTTAATGAAGAAATCAACTCAGCATACAAATCTGGAAATATTGTTGCTAATCTTTTCATATAGGAATAGGCACAAACCTCCACCTACTTGATATAAATATGTATATCTTATCTTACATGAGTGTATTCGTGCCTGTTTGATAAGCAGAATAGAGCCAGCAATTTTATAGAAAGCCCCACACCCTTTTTTTCCCCTCTGGAATATCTCCAAGCAAGTCACACTCCTCTAAAAAATCTTTGGCCCTGCATGTGTGAAGTTTTACATGCTGTGAAGAGCATCATTCATTTATATGGAGCTACTCACAGTGCAGAACATTCAGGATCTGCTCAAATGTCATCCAATTTAGGACCCTTGTTTGAAATACACTTATGTATTCTTATTCTTAACCTTGCTTTCTAACGGGCCCTTTGTTTCAATGGAGTGACTACAGCCCACTCTTCAGTTTTTGTGTATCCAACACCTTCCCTAGCTGTTATAAGATTACTCCAGCCTGAATTTGCTGGAACATGTCACAGTATTCTGTAAATTGTGCAAGTGGAAAATGCAAACCAGAAACCTACCTAGTCTGTAGTTTTCAGAGATTAAGAGTATCAGTACATTATCCTCAAAATAATATTAGCATATATGTATAAGTTAATGACAGATAAAAGCATCGGATCTGATTAAAAGGGTCTAAAAATTCACTCAGCATAAGTAAGGACATACCCACATGAATGCCAATCATTTTCATTTGTCTAGCATTATTCCTAAAAAAAAAAAAAAGGGTGATTGGAGAATGACACATATACCATCCTCCTGAGTCTGCAAAAGATAATTCCAGTGTCTGCTGCTGCCCAAAGCCTTCTCAAGTTGCAACAGAGTGAAAAATGAGCAGAGTTTAAACTGATATGGGAAGACACTTTACCATGTAAGTCCTATAGGATGACAGCAACTCTGAGGTCTTGCTTTGAGGTCTTTGAGGTGACTGTGTAAGCTATTTCAGAGGTGCCCACCATCTATCTTGGATATTGCTCAAGTCAGAGAGCTGAAAGCAAAGATCTATAATTACCACCTGACTGTCACCCATTTGGAACATATCACTGAAAGTGAGGAAGAGACTGACACTGTTTAAATTGGGGCATGAATTTTTCTTTCTGCTCTATGCTAGTCCCGATAAAAGTCTCCGTTTTAGGATTGTGCTAAATAATACTCTTAGCAGCCAAACGTAAGTGAACTATGTAGATTTTATTCTTTTTTTAAGTTCAGGATTACACTCTCCATTGTGTCTAGAAAACATTTGACACATTTTTGTGAGCACAACATATTATACATAAAAATGAGCTGATTGACAGTGTCACAGTTAAATACAGTACACAACTGTCTCATTCTTTTAAATGTCAAATAGATCATTAAGAGATTGAGATAAAACAGGTGTAGATCAATTTTTCACTGTCAAGCAACAAATATAACTTAAGAAACAATATAGAAACAGAAGGCTTTAAACATAGGTATTTTCTTCGCATAGGAATTCTACCAGAACATGTTAACCCAAGGATTTCGGTGGCTTGTAACTTGGCATTTTTACCCCATACAAAGTAGTATTTTGCATACCAACTTCTCCTCTCAAACAGTTTTCCTACTGCTAAACCTTTAATCTGACCTGGTTTCTGTCAGGACTCTGCTCTACTCTTCTTCTTTTTTTTTTTTTTTTTCTACTCTCAGGACAGACCTGAACTAATCTGCTCCTTCGTGGGTGAACCTGAACTTGTAATCAAACAAGAAAAGTAGGAACCAACCCCTGCTCTGATGTGAGTGCTGTCAAAGGATTACAAAGATGAAGAAGAGCAGGACAAGGGAGCAGCCAAACTCTTCATCAGTGCTGAACTAGCCACACACCTGAGGCACAAAAGTTTAGAAACCTACGCAGCCCCTAAGGTCTTCATTGTGGCTAGTTTGGATGGCACTGGGGTGCCCCCTTCAAACTCTCCCTCGCCCCCAGAGAACCTCTTTATCCTTTGCCCATTACCCTTCAGATTGAAGACGAAGGTGGAAGGTGGTCACTAGATACCCCCGCTATCCTTCAGGTTAGGGCCAAGGCACTGCAGGACCCATTTCCCTGAGCAGTGGGGTGCCCCATAAGCTTTCACCAGCAGCAGCAGCAGGCTCCCAGGTCTAACGCTTCGAAGCAGCTCTGCTAGCCAGGCCGGGGAGCAAGAGAAGGATGGATGGGTTTATTTTACCCCTCCTCCGTTTCCTGTCGTCAAACAAGGGTGCAGGCAGAAGTCAGGTTTCATAACTCACCACAGATGATCAGATTAAGAGTTGCTGGTTTTGTTTTGAAAAAGAATTGACATGGTGCAGGGCTGTCAGCTTTGTAGCCAATTTCTTGCAAAGAGTATCCTGTTTCACGTTGCTGACTAACACTCTCATCTTTCAACTGTACATTTTCTTGTCTCCTCCATTTAATAATCAGATTCATTTTCATTCTTTATTACTATTCTTTTAGTTTTACACAGGTCATTACTGTTAATCTAAACAATCTCCATCTGGAATATCACTTCAGAGAGCCAAACTTTTCATATTACTGGGAATTCATTTAGTTTTGTCAGTGTTTCGGTTTGTTTAACTCTGTCTTCAATTTTTTCTTTTTTTTTTGGGTGGTGAGTTGCTGGAAAAGTGTCAATTGAGGTTCTGAGTATATTGCACTAGTTTCTCATTCTGATTTAAAGGTATCAAGTGCTAAAACTTCACAGGTTGCGTCACAGCAGAGATTTCACAGATTTTTCAACAACCAAGAATAATGTTTATAATGAATTTATCTTTCATCCTCCTAATGCTATGCCATATCCTTGTGTCTGACACTGTCAAGATAGGCAGCTTCGATATGAACTTTCATAGCTATTCAGTTGTGCTTCGAAATCTCTGATACCTTTCCCTGTAGTGGAAGGCCTATTTCAGCACTGTTTTTTCCCTTGATTCTGTAATTTCATGTTTCACTAACCCCTCCTCCCCCAAATATTTGTACTTAATGTTAATCATTATTGCCAGTAACACTTCCAATTACAGAATGCTTATGAAGATGGTTCTTTCGACCATCTTCAGAGCTCTTTTCGACATGCTCTGAACTTATGCTGGTAAAAAACAGTGCTTTTCAAAGTACTGCAGAAATTCCTTCCGCTTTGTATAAAGACAAGTGATATTTTTTTTTCACTTTTCCTTCAAATCTGAATGCATGATAAATCTCTCTGACTTTGTCAGCCTTCCTTTCACACATTATGGAATTACAGTGCTCCTGCACCAGGCTGTGATTCCTGATGTTGCAGCAATACAACACTTGGTAATTTCAAAAGTCCTCTGGAAACATTTTCTCCTCTTCCTTGGGGCTAAAATTGAGCATGTACATACTCTGCAAAAAGCTTTTTTGTAGTATCTGTTCAAGTCAAATGTCTTGTGTTTGAGACTAAGGCAAGAAAAGGACTTAAAATAAATTACTATTTTTCTTTTCTAGTTGTTTAGCACCGTTGATTGATCTGAGATTTTCTGGTAGAAAATTAGTACTCGTATGGCTGATGCGACATCTGTGATGGGCAGTAAACATTGTGAAAGTTAAAAAGCTTGAAAAGGAAATCTTGCTTTTCCTGGATTTTTCACCAGTCTATCCTTCTAGTTATCCAACGCTGTGTACTCCTGTGCCTGTGTGGGCATGCAATTTTAGAAAATTCTGCCCCAGTAAATGGAGCTTTCCTTCAACAAGTGGGTCTGAGAAGGAATCCTGGTTACTTTCCTATGCTCTGCAAGTAATTCTCATTCCAATAGGACACAGCTGGATTGTCAATTCCTTGGCATTTGCCATTTCTAAAGGCAGACTCAGTATCCTTCTACTAGAGAGAGTGAGCTTGGTCTGTGAAATTCAACCGCCTGTGTCATGCCAGAGTGAGACAAGATGATAGGAGATGGCGCGGTCTGGCTGCAGGGCTTATGAATAAATGAAGAGATGAAGAGACATCGAGAGAGAAGCCTGTGGTCCAGGGGAGTCCCCTCTCACCTGACAAACAGTGAATACGATTGCATGCACGAGAAACTAGAGTTGGAGAGGCTTAGATGACCTTCAAAATACTATTTCCTAAGTTTCATGCATTTGGCTTAATACTCTTTTAGGGTAAAGGCTTTCCCAGGGAATTCATTTTTAATTTGAACACTTCTGACACTTTTATTCCTGCATTTAGAATGACGCTCTGCTAAGATTTATTATTCTTATGGAGTAATTGCATTCTCCTCCTGACAGAGAAGTGCTGACACAGACTCTAGCAGTACTGACAGTACGGATGCACAATTCCCATGTGTCAGTCAGTCAGTCCTATCATGTTTTTTCCTCTCTGAAATTTTCTTGAACTTTTGTTGCCTGATCTCATCAATACGCTACAATACAGACACTGAAAAAATCAGGGTCTAGTATGATCTTACTAGAAAAGTTTATTCTTTTTGTGAGATATTTACTAAAACTATATTTGTTTTAGAAAACACATTTGTTTTTTAAATTGCAGTTGTTCCAAAAAAGCCCCTCTTTATAGCTTTTAACATCTTAAGGAACATACGTTTTCCATTTAAAAAGTGTTTTATTTTTCAAAAATGGGTGATTTTATTCTGAATGCCAAAAGCAGAGACATTGGAGAATGTGAAAATCTTTTTCTATTTTCGTTGGCAAAGAAATTCCATTTCTTATGATATATGATTCTACAGCTTTGCAAGGTGATATGAGCCAATATTATTGCTAACATTTATTTTGCTTTACAGGAAAAATCAGCAGGGAAGAATAAAGGGCTTTGCACGAGTGTACAGAGCATTATAAGTACATTTATTATCCTGGCACTTTTAATATTTTTTCAAATAAATTTATCTTGGTATTATAGCTCAATTACAGTTAAACGCCAGTCAGCTTTTCAATGTTCCAACACTCTTTTCAGGACTTACAATGGCACCATATGAAATTGTCTCTTAGAGGCTCAGTGCATATTTTTGCAATAAAGCTTATTGTTTAGATAACTGGCTACCTTGTTTGTTTTTCTTCAATTCCCTTTTGCTTTCTGGAAAAAAAAGAAAAAAGAAAATAAAGAAAATAAACCCAAGACTTTAGCTAAGCGTGTCTGCTGAGTTGCCATATAAATTTATATTAAATAAATATAATTTTCCAAGATGTACAGATCCTGGAGAATGATGTAGTGGCAGCCTTTCAAGTGCCCCTTTGCTGCCCAGAGTGGAAGCTCCCTCCGGGGCCTGGTGCAATCCATCTGTGCAACACCCTCCGTCGGCGCACGCTCCATCCCGCCTCTCCCTCTTTATCCACGCAACAAACTGCACGAAACTAAATGCCTGGGGTCACGCGACAGCAATAAACGCTGAAGCATTTTTTTGCATGCACAAATGAGATGTTTTTGCAGTATTTGAACATCTGACCTTCAGGGTCATATAGAACAAGCTTTGAACAAACTAGTTCCACCTTGGAGAGTTAAAGATATAGAAGAAAGCTAAAGTAGGAGAGTTGCAGGGGAAAAAATAAATAAATAGAAAGACTCATCTCTCTATCTCATCAGGAGAGATGGGGCTTTTGAAAGAGGAAAAAATGCGTCTTGTCTTAGAAAGACAAGACTGACCACTATGAAGTTGTTCAATAACATATTTACATACATCGTAGATTAAACATCCAGATTAGAGGAGAATTCTGCTAGTTTGGTCTAAAAGGCACACAAGAAGTCAGTAAATCCGAGAGCTGTGAGTTTTGACACCTTTCCTGTGTACATAGCTCTGCTCAGCAGTTAATATGGATGTGAAGGTCACTTGAGTGACCGCTGAACAGCAGAGCCTGCTGAGCTCTGGTCTGGTGCTAACGGGAAAACTGAGGTTTACCAAGACACAGGCTGTGTCGTGCTTGAACAGCCATGGGAAGCTGAAGACATAGCTTGAGAATCTAAAGCCCAGCATCTTTCTTTATTATTATAATTATTCTTTATCAAAGGATCACACAATCTTTGACTGTATGAACACAGTCAAGTGGCATCAAGACGGGCATTCTTCACACACAAATTATAGATGCATTTACACTTACAGTTTTTAGCTGCATGTAACAGCTCATGACCTTTCAGCTTTCCTTTTGCCTACAAAAGCATGAAGGGCTTGTAGTTCTCCTAATGATCCATTTAATTGAGGCAACTAGGCCATATATTATGGTTTTTACTTTCTTCCAAAAGAAACCTTTTATTCTACCCAGAAAATATGGACTTTGAACTTCAAATATATGGTCAGTAGTGATCAGAGTGCCTGAACTGGAGATCTGTGCCATTTTAGATGTCCTAGGATGATCAAGACACCATAATGAGCAGGCAGATATGGTAAGGTTCTACAGGAGACCTGAGCCCTTCTGCAGCAACAGAGGGATCTAAAAAACACCAGATATCCTGATCAAGCAATTGAGTCCCACCCCTAATGCACATTTATATGTGCACCTGAACAGAATAGCTGACAAAGCCCATACAATCTGCAATGTTCACCAACTCCTGCATCTGGATATGCAAGTAATTCTTTTTAGAGGAGTTGTTGATTTTGCGCACACACATTTCAGGGACCATGTCTTGTTCAGGAGCCACTGTTAACAAATTGGCTCTCTGCCCTTTTCATTTTTCCTACCAGTAGTGTATGAAATCTTGCAAGGATGTTAGAAGGCTCAGGCAGGAGCTCAGATATCACCCACTGGACATGTTGGCATGTGACAGAACGGGATTACTTAAAAGACACCAGCAGTGATGCAGGATGGGTGAGTTCTTACAGGAAGAGTCTCCCTGGGATGTCCTATGCCAGTGGGCCTGACTCTAGTCATGAAGATGAAAGAGAAGGCTCAGACAGCCTTTTGCAGGCTCCTGCAGGAAGCTACTGCATGCCCCTAAAGAATTCTGTCCGTCTTTCCTCTGTATAGGAACCATGGCAAGATGGTCATAGTATTAATGTTATAGCTAAGGATGTTACAGCTAGGGAATTTACCGCAGAAGAGAAGCGGCAGGAACCTCAAGATCCTCCTTGAGCCTAATACTCCAGGTGAAAGGATGGAGAAAATCCCTTGCAGGAATACCTGCATGTGTTATATGACAGCTTATTATTTAAAATGCTATATAGTAGGATTGGAAGAAATGTGAGCTTAACCACTATGTCTTCCTCTTTTGTTCAGTTGCTACCTGACAACATCATTATTTGAAGAGTGCAATAACCTCAAAGTCACATGTGTTAATGAACTGATCTATTTTTAGTGCCAGATGTAGAATCTGCAGGGTGACTGACAGCTATGAACACCTTAGGGAGTGAGGCAGGAGATCCCTCTGGCTACCAGGCTCTGACCTCTGTATCCTGCTGGAGGCAGCAGCTGTGCGAATGGATGCACGGGGGCATTTGGCATTTCATCCTTACAGCTCCCTTATCTCTTCCTCTTACCCAGTGACAGTTACCATTATACACCGCTTCTTTCCTCTTCTGTTTCTGCACCAGAGAGTAAAAAATGATTTTTATCTCCTAGATACAATAGAAGATACACTGGACAGCTGGAGCACTTTCTAAGTACTTGCTTCAATAAACTGTAAACTGTTGTCCCTATGGTTGCTACATGGCAGGATTCGATGAGGAATGTGTCTTTCATGGGATCTTACATTCTATATTGGTCTGTACATTAAAAATACATGCAATATACATATTTTAAAAGGTTCATTGCATTCTTGACTGAGACAAGACACATTTATTAATTCCCTTTGGGATGATAAGAGCTTTGGAGTGACTGATCTCCGAACTCCTTAGGCATGCCCCGAGAAGAGGGAAAAGCTCTAAAGCATGCTTACACACTAGAAATCAGCAACAATAGAAATCCAACATGCATGAAAATTTAAACCAGAACCTAGGACTTCACCACCAGTGCTCTAAAGTTCACAAGATCCCCAAACTACATAAATATCCTGGAGAGAAACGCCAGTAAAGGGGCTGTGGGCTCCCTGAGGGTGCCAGCATAGTCAGCTGTGTTCCACCAGCTTTTTCCCCTTTCCCCTCTCCACCATCTGTCACCCTGTCCTATACTGATCATGAGCATAAGCACAAGAAAATACAACCAGAATATGCTGTTTTCAAACTCAGGAGTATGAAAATGATCTCTCTCTAAACAACCTCCAGTTTCTGAGAATGGGTAAAGTGTGGAAGAAAGGGTCAGAGCTACCTTTTGCCCTCTTCCTCTGAGCCATACCAGAGCAATCTAGTCTATTCATATTTTCAAACCATTCAATCCTATTCTAACAGGGAGATAAACTGCAGGAAAATATGATTTTGTCTAAGGAAGTAAGGAAGTTCACAGATACAGGAGATGAAAGCTACTTTCCAAACAATTAACAAAATGTAGTCAACTAAATGATGAAAATGTGGTGTCCAGAGCTGAAGTTGGCAGTCTGGGCTTATTTCCAGGCAGTTTTCAAAATACATCTTTTTTTTTCTTTTTTTTTCTATTATTTAGAATCACTAGATTTAATCCTTCACATTGCAGCAGTCAGTGAGCGCAGTTTATCAGCTTAAATATAGTACAAACTTTAAATATTCAGAGACAGTTCAAAACAGAGTAATAATGACCCCTCAGAATTTAGTTAGGATTACAAACATTAATTTATATAGAGCTGCAGTCTGACATCCTTATTCAGGTCCACCATTAGGTATTTGATGTTTGTGCTTTGCCTGTTATGACATTACGGACATGTACAATATAAAAAAACTCAAGAACACGGAAGATAAGCTAACAAAGTTAATATGTCAAAAAATGACTCTGAAATAAATCCCTCTTCTACGAAAGAAAAGCAAGAACCTCTGCATTTGATCTATCCCTCAGAGGAAGCCTTGGGCCATGTCTCTACGGGTAGCCTGTGCCCCACGGAACCTGCACTGGTTCACACTGGCCAACACTAGTGTACTAAGAGTACGCTTAGGCTGCTCTTTTGCCAAGGCAGGAATTTTAATGAAGGATTGGGGTATTTCAGGAAGATGGTTCTACTCAGGTGACAGGAAGGCTATTTTTTGTGGGCTATCATCAAACTTACACAAATACCTGCAAAACAGTGGTGACAAAAAGTATATCCTATTGATAATTTTTCTAGACCAGATCAGAGTTGAATAATAGTTTCCAATCAGTTCTACAAGTCTTACAGGTTGTGGAAACTAAGGGAAAGACTCAAATGCAAGTGTTCTCCTTTGAAAAAAGCTAGCCCCCAGACCTTTATGTTTTGGGTAACCAGCTATGATGATCTCACTGGCTTGCGTAAAGGGCCAGAAGAGCAGAATCCTCAAAAAATCCTCAAAAACATCTACGTACAGTCACACACACGTGAATTGGCTGTAAACTACATATCATGGATTTCTATATAGGTGTAGTTGTAGCATCATGGAGCTTCCTCACAGACTAGTAGTCAGTATCTTAGGTAGATTCTTCATCTTGTACTTAGGTTCATGTTGCTATTGATTAGACTGCTGTTAGCACCAAAACTAACAGGAATACCTCAGGCACAATAGAGTCACCCTATTGCCATTAATGTAGGGATATCCCTAAATATACAGAGCACAAACTTTACAGAGTTTTTAATAGCAAAATAAATGTTTTAAAATAGCTGGAAATTAAGTGGAAGTCAATGCTATACAAGAGAGAGGAAATGTGCTCTGAGGAGGCTGCAATACTGAGTGCAGGTACAGCCTTCCTTGGAATTAGCTCCGGTTACCTTTAATGAAAATGAGTGCAGTGATCCAGGATGGAAGCGAGAAATGAACAGAGAGAGGCAGCAAGGCCCTTGTCCAAGGCAGGTACTCGCAGGCTGCCAGTCAGGCTCCACTGCAATTTGGACATCAAGAGGATGTCTCTTTTCAGTGGTGACCACTGATAGGACTAGAGGAAATGGCCGGAAACTGAAACATCAAAAATTCCATAGGAACTTAAGGAAAAATTTCTTAACAGTGAGGGTGACAGAGCCCTGGAACAGGCTGCCCAGGGAGGTTGTGGAGTCTCCTTCTCTGGAGATCTTCAAAACCCGCTTGGACGCAGTCCTGTGCCACGTGCTCTAGGTGTCCCTGCGTATGCAGGGGGGTTGGACTAGATGATCTCTAGAGGTCCCTTCCAACCCTAAGCATTCTATGATTCTATGATTCTAAGAGGCAGCCAAGGAATGCAAGCTGCAGGAAGAAAAGGTGGGTGTATGACTAAATTGATGGGGAAGGTCACATACATCTGCCACTCCATCTGAGCAAAGTAAATACAGTTTTTATTGATATTTGACACACAGAGAGTTAGGAAACTAAGACTAGAAGAGACTCCCTGATATCATTTAGTCCATCCCAGCACCAACACAGAACGATGTATAGCAAGCTATTCCTGACAGATGCTCTCTTCTCAACAGCTTCCGGTGACAGTGATTCAGCAAGGACTTCAGATAGCATTTCTTCCCCCCATTTCACTGCCCTTCAGACTAGAAAAATTGCTAATCTAAATATCTTTTGTTGTAAATTAATTACTTTGTAACTTTGTAACTTCTTATCTGCACCAAACAGGCAACAGTTGCTGTGCTGTGGAACAATTGAAAACATACTTTAAAAATTGCTATATTCCTCTTCCCTCAGTTTCTTCTGTTTTTTGTTGTTTAATTTTTTTTTAAGCCTAACTTCCTCCTATCATTCCTCAGAGTTTAGGTTTTCTGAGCTGCCTGTCATTTGCATTGCTCTTTTCTCAACTCTTCCCAGGTTTTCTACATCTTTTTTAAAGCACAGTGCCCAAAATAAGAGACTCTCTTTCAGCTGAAGAATAAAAATTCAGTGCCAAACAGACCAGAAGAATGACCTTCTTTGTCTTGTGCATGACCCTGTTATTAACTCTTCCCAGAACATCATTTGTCTGTTCTGCAACCCTATCACATGCCTGACTCACATGCAACTTATGATCCATGTAACCTCAGATTCTTTTCTATGGAAATGGCTGATGTGGACCCTCCATAAGGATTTTGTGCTCACTCTAAAGGACAGACTAGGCTATTGTGTGTGTTGCAACAGCTGTGAGAGAAGAAAGCCTCAGGGCCTATATTCACCAGCCACAGGCAAGCGGGATACAACTCAGGCAAGGCCCTGTCAACCCGTGTGATCAGCTCCCAGAGAAATGCTTAATCCTGCCACTTGCCACTTGCTTTATGAGGAGATTCATGCATTCACCAGACCATCTACTACAACAAAAAGCAATCTAAAACAGATATAGAAGAAGTCCATGGAAGGGCAATCAGGAATGGAGATGCCGAATGCTGCACATTTGTTTGTGCACTTACAGGACATAGGTCTCAAGAATGTCTGGCCTTTCACCTTTATGTTGGATAAATAACAGGCACCTGAGAGAGGAAGGGTGATTCACAATATTAATCAGTGCAGTTTTCTTCATTTGTCTTCTCCTCGCCTTGCCTCTTACCTCTGGCTTAGTACAGAATTCATCTCAGCTAACTCATCTAAAATTGGCATCCTGTCTAAGCTTGTCCTTTAGACCTCCTCTGCAGCCCAGGAATGAAGAAACTACCCCTTGAGCTCTGGATTCATCTTGTGCTGAAATAAATCTCAGATACACAAAATGAATCACTTTCTGAAAATGCTTTCTCTCTCCATTTGCTAGAGATGGAGCACAAAGAATAGCCTTAGGCCAGATGCCCAGTTCTTTCACAGCCACAGAAAAAGATATCACAATTATTTCCTTAATAACAGGTCAGGCTTTCTAATCCATCTGATTACCTTTCCAGGAAAGCACTCAGAATCTGTTCCTTGCATAGCCAAACTCAATGTATGAATGATAATCCATAAAAGTTTTATTCAAATGCTGAATATCCTCTCTGTTCTTTCTTTTACGCATCCTCTGCCTCTATCTCCAGTTATCTATAGCAGATTGTCTTTTCCCAGCCATTCCTGGCAATACCTCAATAACCAGCAGCTGGGTCACATTCACAGAGTCACAAGAAAGAAGCAAAAGTATCAGTTCAAAATGATGTTGCCTCGCCTTGATTTTTATTAGGCCTGGCATGAACTGACAATGAGAGGGGATTTTTTTTGCTTGACCATATTCCTCACAGCACATAGAAGGAAGTGTAATTTGCTATCACAGCATTTTTATTCCCCCTTCACACTTGCCTAACCACACTGTACATTTCCCACAGATCTTTTCACTCAGCTGCTGCAAGTTATGGTCCCAATATATCAGAAATTACATTCTCTCAGCTTCACTAGAAGCCACAGAATTCTATACTAAAACTATATATTTTTTACTGATCTCAATGAAATCAATGCTTTGGTAGCAAACCAAACCTTTTTTGACAGAAAAGCTTTGTTAGTAGATTTTTTGCAGAGTAGCAATATAATTACAGCTTACATATACTTTTTCTGCAGAACTCCATGAATCAGCAGGTCAACATCATTCCCTAGAGAGGGGGAGAAGCATCAGCTAAATTTAGGGTGCAGAGGGCTGCTGTTATGGCTTGGGTGAGGAACTGGCACCAGTCTAGAAGAGGAGCAGCCAAGCTCCATAAGCTACATCTAACATTCTCCTTATTTCCATGGTAAGTATAGTACATTTGTCACTAAAGAAACCCAAATGCCCATTTATGACACCACTAGGAAGCCTGAATAATTTGTTATTTCCAGTTCTTATCACGAGTCAGAAGAAGGATTGGAAGCCACAACCATGAAAAGGAGTTTGCATATTCTCCTATTTGCATTCTGTAACTACAAAGACTTAATTGCATGAAATTTATTAGAAGATGGTTGCCAGCACCACTAGTTTTTATGACAGCCAACTAAACCTTTTTGTAAAGCTATGCTGTGCCCAGACAGCTAAAGAGTTGATCTGCATATTGAAACACTAGGTGGTGCCAAGGGTCTACATATAAAGAAAGTCTAACTTAGAAAACAAAAAACGTTCCGTTTCAAGGGAAAATTGACATAGTTTGGTCTCTGGGCAATTCTGTTAAATAGTTCAAGATCTACTGTTAAAATATATCATTATCTAGGAAATGACATGAAAAAATATATACAGGGAGCTAGCAACCCAAGTCTACAGAGAGCACAGCAATTCAGAAATGAAGTTTCAAAATAGGGATGCTACCAGAGCAGATAGGTACAGATTTATTTGGTCCAAAACCGCGTCTCCTACAGGGATCAGTACAAAGTGCCTGCTCCTCTGGCAGGTCTTAGTCTGTCACCAAACACTTAAAGGTTGATTGATACTAGCTAGCAAACACACACACACACACACACAAAAAAAAAATTTGAATAGCAATATCATATTTGCTCACCTAATAGCGTTATTACTCTCACTACATGACCAAACACTTTAACTAGTGAATAAGAAAAAGAATACCATAATTTTAAACCAGAAGTGCATAATGCCCACTACATACTAGGGAATTCCTATTACCTGTGAAAGAATCACATGACAGTTTGGAGGAAACCTGTTATTAAGTTACTAGCAGGAAAAGACAGAGAATGAATGTACCTAATAGCGTTATTACTCTCACTACATGACCAAACACTTTAACTAGTGAATAAGAAAAAGAATACCATAATTTTAAACCAGAAGTGCATAATGCCCACTACATACTAGGGAATTCCTATTACCTGTGAAAGAATCACATGACAGTTTGGAGGAAACCTGTTATTAAGTTACTAGCAGGAAAAGACAGAGAATGAATGTTTGATGCCTCATTGGCATTTCTATTCTGATATTCTGTTGTTTCAAGTTCTTGACACTTTTCTCTTTTTCCAGTACAGATTTTGCGTTTGTACACAACTCGAGTTCTTGGAATGGGGAAGTTTTGCCTGTTACAATTATACAAGAGGGTGCAAATAGCTTTTTCGGGTCTCTGGAGAAGTTCGTGTACTCATTTGTCAGTACAGATGGCTCTAATTATCTTAAGGTACATCTCATGCATGTCAATGCATCTTGACAGACAAGTGAGTACCATACCTTTTTTTCAGTCTTTCCAGCCTGAGTTTTTCAGAGGGTTTCTTGTAGCCAGACTTTATGTAGCTCCCCCTTGGAACTGGGCTGCAATGTCCACACAGCGCTGTGACTCCACGTCTTTTGGTGATAGTATGAGCACAAACAAATGAAGTTCCTCCTAGAAGGCTAGTCTGCAAGACCACTCTTAGCTTATGACAAGCAAGGCAGCCCATAGGCAGCATAAATGACGTGATATAGGCCACCAGAAAAGAGATTGAGCAAAACTGAAGACTTGTGTATCCTGCATTTGCCAGGTCTGTGCTGCTTCATCAAACTCCTGAGTAGTTTGTGTGGGAAGTTTGGGTGGGAAGTGCATAAGGCAAACAAACACACTGATAGTAAAAGGCAAGTACACTGTTTTGCCAATTGATGGGGGAGCCACTGAAAGAACCAGACATCACTGGAAAGAATGGTCTTATTTCACTGTTAATATTAAGGCAATACAGAATGATACATTCAACAAAAAAAAAAACAAGCTTATTACGCACTCAGTAAGAGACAACAGACAAAATAAGCAAGGTAATGACCCTAACCATTACTATACAAGAAAGAGAATAGTAATTAAGAAAAAGATACATCACCAATTGCCTAAATACGTTACCATCATCCAGATCCACAGTCACTGGGGAACCCCTGTTGCAGTGAGGATTTGGAGAACCTCGCTGGCAACTGGGAGGTCCTACGCGGTGTGTCCACCTGCGAGTGAGGTCTCCAAAGCTGCAGCAAGAGGGTCCAGCTTTATAGAGCCAAATCAGCTAATCAAGATAACTTGCATTCTCTTTGTGAGCGATAACATCTGGTAGGGCATATCTCCCTATCCTCCAGGCCCGGGATTTGGCCAGAGCGCAGGCCTTGGATGGGAGGGTTCCCTTCAAGGTCAAAAACACTTGCACGAGAGCCTACAAAAGTTACAGGTTAATAAGCCTTTGTGCAGGTTAGCATAAGCAGTCCGGCAGGCCTATGTGCACGTTAGCATGAGCAGCTCTACAGGCGAGTTCTGTGGACTTCTACAAAGGCAGCGCCCTATTCATCTGCGAGTCACCCTCGACTCGGGCCTGTTGTTCAGGCCCTAGCAGCACATACACCTAGGCCTAACTGATGATGATGTTTAAAGATACAACAGAGACTGCAGGAGCTGTGAAGAACAAAGGCAGGTCAATAATACAGAACAATCTGGGCAAACAGGACACAGTCAGAAAATCTAACCAGCCATAATGTTACAGGTCTAGGAAGAAAGAGTGCAAATCATACTCAGAGAACAGATAGAAGCTGGAAGCTTTATCCCGAGAAGATGTGACCCAGGAAAGATTTGGCAGTGCATAATATGAGTTGTCTACTGAGCATTATCTTCTAATGTAATTCAGGAGCCAAGAGAGCTAATGCAATCCGTAAGTGTACATATAGATCAAAAGTGGAGTCCTATTTGACATTCTGTGATTGATCTCCACTAAATTCAGTGTGGAGTCACTGAAAGGGTTAAGAGAAGACACTCAAGTGCCATTAAAAAGTGGAAAACATTTTGTAGTAAAGGATTCCAGGAATGTGCTTTGCTTTACTTTTGAAATAAGCATAAGATCATAACATCCTGTGCAATTACTCTGCAGATCAGCTATGTTTCATATGCCCACTGCATCCACGGTGTTGAGCTTACAGTACCTAGGTAGATCAGGTTCCTTGGATCGGTCATTTTCAATCCTGCTAGCTTGGTTACGTGATCTAGACAGTGAGAGGGAATGCTGCAAGCTGCTAGAATTTTGTTGCTGGGTTTGGAGGTTAGTTTTTATGCTTGATTATCAGTTGTGCTCGTGGACCAAAGCTAACAGCCCCAGTTCAAATACCCCCTTCTGCAAGATAGACAGCATCTTGCCTAAAAACAATACAGAAACTTCACACTGCTGACAGGACATTCACTTGCCCCCATTTCCCATGTGTACGTGAGTGTCCCCTGTCACCATCACTCTGGCACCTCAGGCCCAGGGAAGCTCTGAGCACACAGACAGTGCCCATGATATTTTGCCTTGTGCACAATAAGCTCCACATAGCTCATGGTGAGGTGGCTTATTGAACATATACACTGAAGGCATTCAATCTGTGTGCAACACCATGTCTAGTGCGTGGAGCACCATGGGGCCAGGGAGGGAAAATTACAGCTGCCCAGAGGAAGCTGTGGACACACAGCTAGAATTCACCCTCTGGGAAGGAGCGTAATCCGGGAGTGCTGCTGCCCTCATGGGCTGCATGCAGCCTCTTGCCCAGAGGGTGAGCAGCCCTGTCTTAAGCGGTACTTCACAAGGACAGCTTAATTTCCCAGCATCTTAATTGCAGGGTATCCGCCTAAGATTGATTAGCTTCAAAAGGCCCACTTCAATTTTTAAGTATCCTTATGAAACCACGTACCCAGCACCAGCTCAAGTGAAATCTGAAAATCAAATGATGATGCTGCAATCCCAGTAAGTGGATTTCCTCACCAACAAGTGAAGAGTCAAGTGAATGGTTTTGATTTGACCCTTTTTTACTGAAGACAAGATAAAAAGAAAAATATCACCATATCTCCTGCCAGGACATAGACAGCCTGGAGCATACACAATGCATGGGTCTACCACTTCATTCCTGATATTGGGAATAGACCCATCCTAATCCTCCTCCGAAGGCTATCAGGGCTGGCTGAGACGATAAATCACTGCTCTCCTGTGACTATACTCACGGTTTGATGTTCAGGCACAAAAAAGAGGAACTGATGGGCTGGTTTATGAGTCGTCCGTGAAGAGGATGCTCATTCTCTTGCACATCGGCAGCTGTCTTAAAAAATTAAGTCATTTTGTGGTACAGAATAATTTTTTGATCTGCACCACAGAATTTTCAACCTACAAGATAGAATTGTTCATCAAACCTTAAAATGGCCTTGGATGACAGAATTATATTTTCCAACTTTTCTTTAAAATTAAACTTACACTGTGATACAGATCATGCCAGAAATTTCACCCCCAAAACTGTTTTTGGAATGAGAAAGAGTTTTACACATGTGCTGTCCTAGGGAATTCTGCTCATGTATAAAGTAAACAGGAGTTAAGCTCAAGGGAAGGAGTCATGGCCCACCCTGATTCAGATCACTGCTCATTTACCAGTTTGTGGCCATTAACAAATTTTCTAAATTATCTATGTCTAAATTTTTCTTTTGCAGAAAAGAAATCTCAGGATTTACATACTTCATAGTGAAGCTAGAATTTATTAAACTGTACAGTGTGATGACATCCTCAGATAGAACATGTTGGGAGTAGACAAGGTCTACTTATATAGAAAATGACCTCAACAAAAACCAGAATTGGGTAAATCAATAGGAGGAAGATAGACTCTTCTTCACTCTATTAGAATGAATGGCATTTTGCCTGGAATATGAGTCACAGGAGAACTTTATTTTCTGAGTATAAGACATGGCTAAGCACCAAAGAAAGGAGAACAGCAATCTAAAGGATAAACTACAGGAAGAAGCGACCAGGAACACACTGAAATGATAACAAAAGTGCATGAGGAAATACTTTAAGACAAAAGGTAAATTGTACCTTAATATTGCGAAAGCCATTCAAGTTAAGCCAAGCTCAAGACTTGTGCTAAGAGAATAAATCAGATCACATAAATGGGAATGAAGCACATGAGAGTTTTGGACAAAGCATTCTCAGCTGGGGAGACTTTTCAGTAGAAATTAGATGAATCACAGTCTGAGCTCTCATGACTCATATCAAAAGCTCCATTAACACTTGTAGACCCAAATAAACATTCACAATAGTGATTGAAACTCCCAGCCCTTTACTCAGCAAGCACTCAAGGCCAGGGGGCCTGGAAAATTATATAAACTCATGGTCTGATGTGTAATAACACTGTACAGTGCAACACTTAACTATTTGTTCTGCTTTGCAGAAGTGGATCAAATGTCAACTGTAACACAAAATATGGTATTTGCCTTAGGGTGAAGGCATACAAATAACGACCTTGGCACATCCAGACTACTACTCGGGTTGCTACTCCTTGGTAGTTTGTCCCCATCCCTAGGCCTCACCAATGTTTAACGTCTTCTTATTCCTTTGGAGGGATAAGGATACTTCTGTTCAGCCCTGAATTTTCTCTCTTTTCCCTCTGGCACTCCAACAGTGATGGCATTTATGGCAGATTTATGGCAGCACGTTGGGTTCTACCTTTCTCGAAGAACCCCACTTGTTTGCAGTACAAAGAGCGTATTTGTTAGTTACTGCAATGTAATTTTTTTAAAAAACAATAGATTTCAGAAAAGACAAAAACTGAGCAGGACATAGGATAACTGTTCTTGGATGCAAAAGGAAGACAAGAGGATAACTGTTCTCCATTTCCAGTGTGAATTGAATCACTTGTAAAACAGCTTCATTTTTAATAAGGGAGATTTATACTAGATAAAGTTATAGTACAAGGACAGTTAAGCCCTGAAGTGTCTTAACAGAGGCAAGTATTAATGAATATCACTTGCATAGGATATTCACAGGCCCTGATTTGATACATCTATTACCATATTCACAAAAGTCTTGTTCTGAGCCACTTTTCGTTGAAGGCACCAAGAAAGACTAAAGCCAGACCTGCAGATATTGCAGCAACAACCCAATCAAAAGATGCATCTAGATTTTTTTTACATATTAAATAGCTTTAAACATGTTTGATAATTTAACCTGGGTTTAACTTACTTCTGTATTTAAATCTACCCACGTATGCTTTTAACAGCAAAGGAATCTGCTTCCCCAGCGCTCCCATGCAGTCTGCCTACGTTTTGTTACAATGCTGTGCGCCTGCCCTCTGAATTCTGGTCTGGTCGTATATTAAGCTTATTACCCAGAATCTCCTCTAAGCTGCCAGTTTTATTTAAAGTCCTTTCGGATTTTAAATTTATGGCGAGGCTTTGATTTATCCAGCTTGATTCAATGCCCACCACTCGATGGGAAGTTTCTATCGGCCTAAAGGAACTTAGATCAAGGCATGCTTCTGTGCCTGCTTTGATCTGACATTAAAACTCTTTTATTCCACTAGGTTCCCCAAATTTAAAATGGGTTAGTGAACGCCCAAAGTACTAATTTCTAGCTTTTTTTTTTTTCTGGACATGGTTACATGAAAAACTGTATTGTCCATAAGAGTTTGCTCCTGTTCTCTCTGAAATCAATAGACGACATTCCATTTACCACATTGGAAACTGAACTGCAGTTGAATATCAGGGCTACATGTACTCCAAGACTTATTCCAGAAAGTGAGAACCTAATATAAAAAACAGAGGCTTTTGCCCTTTCAGTGTCTTTACTATCTTGGATAGAAGGTAGGATCCCAGTGCTGTAAACTCTTGTAATTATTGTATGAATTTCATGAAATGTAATCTTTTGACTTCAAGTTTCCAGCTCAGATGTCACTAAAAGTCCTCTCAGCGTTCATTAAAAAAAAAGGATGAAAAGGAGAACAGTTAAGACTTTTAAGACTATAGCAAAAGGTGAAAAATATAAATCCTAAAAACTCAAAAATAAAGAGATAGAGCCATTTCCCTCAAATAGGCAATCGTGGCAAGTGCTATGCTTTTTAAATCCAGCTTCAGAGTTTGGAGGGCTGATTGAATTTTTTTTTCTATTGTTAATACCTCAGTCTCACTATGATGGATAATTTATTCTTTGTGCTATAATAGTTCCAAAACCTGGGACTGTCCAAAAAGCCAAAACTTAAAAATGGAAAGAGACAAATAGAATGCTAGCAAAATTAATTTTAGCAAGAGCACACATGCAAATGAATAGAAGAATTGCTGTTTAAGCTAAGCTTTGTAATTTGCTTTGGTCCTATACAAAATTGAACTGAAACGGATTATGTTAGAAGACCTGCAGAAACATATAAGAATGGATCACTGTTTTTACTAGACTCATATATAAAATACAATATGGTGTAGGCAAATATATATATGAATGCTTATGCATATTTGAAAAACTATTTGAAATTCCAAGAGACTTGTTACAAAAATGATTCCTGACAGTCCCATTCTGTATAAGTAATTATATAGTATAACAGTAATTCTGTATAAAATCTACTGCTCATCCACTATACCCAAACTTCTGCAACTTAGAAACTATCACAAGAGCAGTTACATTACATACTGCTCATAAAAAAAAATCTAAATAGTTTATTAGCCCTACATATTTGGTTGTTTTATGCTACCCTTATAAGTGCTTGTGGTGTTCAGATGACTGATTTTGTACTCCTATATCTTTCCATGCAGAACCCCTCACCAAATTAGGGCATAATGTTCAGCATTTCAGGGAACTTATCGTACGTTATCTGTATGCTATAACATTTTCACAGCATCAGAATCACAGAATAGTTGATTTGGACCTCTGGAGATCATCTCATCCCTCTCCCCTGAATTCTTGATGGATTATTCTTCTTCAGCACTGACAGGGTCTCCCTATCTTCCTTTCCAACTGCTCTTCTCTTCAGCATTTTTTTCTTAGTTCTTATTTATATGGTTTCTGTGAAGCTCAGCTAGAGGTAGGGAAGGATGCTTCTTATTCTCATTCCTCTCTAAGGCTCTTTTTAAAGTACAATACAGGGTCATTCAATGAGCTGGTCCAATTCAAGTAAAACAGGCATCCCTGCATAAATACCCTTCATCCCAGGAGACTGCTGTGAGAAGAAAGCACTTTGGTGGTTGGGAATGGTTCTTTTTTCCTTTAGGACTAAGGATGCTTGTGGATAGTTATTTGGTAGGGTTTTTAGGTTTGCTTTCTATGAAGAATGGGAAATCTGGTGAAAATTCCACACTGCGTGGATGAATTAGAAATTTTGAGCCATAAAACTGGCTGGTAGATAGTATAGTCCAACTCCATGCATTAAAGATAGCTCAAGCATGTTTAGATGCAAGGATATTTGTCTGTTTTCTTCAAATGAAGGCAATTACACAGCATTCCTAAACAATCCATTCTAACTCTTAACATGATGAAAATAATGATGAAATTACGAAAATTGGTGTAATTTTCAGCAAAGAAGATACATGGTTAATATAGAAAACATTCTACTATGGTAAGGATGAAGAACAGCTGAGGATGGCCTTTTTTATGCCAAACATTCATGCACTGGGATGCACTCTCTTACCTCTGTTGTGTCCTGCTCACCCACTGGTGGATGTGCAGGTCTCCCCTGGGTTTGCCTCTTCCCAGTTTCTCCATCCCGGATGGAGCTGGTAGGAATTGCCATCTGTAATGTGAAATTAATTGTTCAGCTCATCAGTGTTCGTATTTTCTGGTTCAGATCACTACAAGTAAGTGGAGCCGTCCTGCAGTCAGTAAAGCCTGTGCTTTCTGAAGGAACATCTTGGCAGTTTGTACAGAGATCCTTTCCTCAGAAAACATAAAATTCAATAATGGTCAACAAGGAGATGCATTCCCAAAAGTGGAGATAACTGGATTCTTTTCTACCTACTCTCTTGCTAGCCAAGTTGCTGTGAACAGAGGTCTCTCCTCATCAGGCCCTAAAGCTACAAACCTGCTCTTCTGCCAGGGTGCTGAGGAGGGCTCTTGGAGGGCTCTGCTTATCACAACTTTCTGGTCTTCCCTCTTTTATTTGTGAGACTAAAAGTAGTAATTTATCCATGACTCTCATTTCATTCAGGGATTATGAGTCCTCTGTGTCAAGTGGATTTTCCTTTCATAGTAATTCTAATGTCTGGCACTCATTTTCTCTGGTGCTGCAGTTTGCTTGGGAGATCTTTCTTCTCATCCTTTCACCTCAGCACTGTCACTACTTGTAAACTTGGAGCTCCAGCTTGATTTTTCAAGTGCTTTTTAACAAATCCAATGCATTTGACAAAACACTGAAGGTGACTTTATATTTTGAGACATTGCATTTAGAAGGACATGTCACTGTGTTTGCTTTGCTTTTGTGCCTTAATCCTAGAAAAAAAAAAAAACCCTTAATTCTAGAGATTTGTCACATTGGGACTAGGATTGAAATATGCCAGAATTCAAACTTTATATTTTAGGAAAAGGTTAACTAAATTCTTAGAACTGATACATTTTTTATTCATGATTAGTTTTAAGCTACATTTGGATGCAAATTGGAATTCAGGATTAGTTTTAAGCTACATTTGTATGGAAAATGAAATTCAGCTATAATGCCAATATCCTGAATTCTAATGTTGTATTTCATTAGTAAAATAAAATCAGATTAAGCATTTTATCCTTCATAATGTGAAAGATTATTTCTATTCTGAAACTGGGGTAGAAGCGCAAGTGTTGACCATGTTTTCAACTCCAAAGCAGTTTCTCAGGGGCTTAGCATCTCAGCTGTAAAGTCTCTTTAAATGTGCACTACTTCTACAACTAACGTGCTTCATGTGTCTGACTTTCTGAGAACCTCTTCAGAATTTCCAGTGCAGTATTAAATTTCCTATTGGTATTAATAGGAAAACATGCAGGCTCAAAGACCACAGTTTGAGTGCTCAGTGTTTACAGTTTCTGGTTTGCACTTAACACTGCTGTGACCATGGAGAGCCCCACGGAAATGGGCACGGAAATCCTCTTCAGTGCTTCCTTTATTTAGACTTCACCTTTCCCTCCAGGATCATTCCCACCAATCAATCGGCATTTGTGCCCTTTCTATTTTCAGATGTCTGTTGAAAATTTCCCAAGAAAGAAAGTGTTTGCCCTAGGTGAACTCCCAAAGTAGCTACACATACATTCCCCATCAGATAGCGTGCGGGGTGCTATAGGAAGGGGCTGATTTGCAGAACGAGGAATAAGTGGTGATGAAACCATGGAAAGGGCTGGACTGACACCTGGGCCTGAAGCCTTGATGCTCTGGCCTACCTGCTGCAGGGAGCAGCTGCACAGGTGGAAACTGCCCTCACTGCAAGTCCTGCGATACCTTCTCCCTTTCACCGCCTTTCCTGACAACATTTCCCAGGGAAAACCTGCAGGCAAATCCCTGCCATCACCTCCCAGCGGAAAGGGGACGGCAGGAGAGAGCTCTCTGTGAGAGGTGCTAGCTGAGGAGCTGGCTCCTGACCGCGAGCAGGAACAGCCTCGCAGACACGCTGCAGACACTTTCCTATTGCCCAGACCTCCACGCGGGGAGGAGTTGACAGGGAGCTACGTCTGCATGAAGGCCATATTCTGTTATCCGTTCAGTTCGGAGCTAACCACCAAGCGCCTGGTGTCTTGCTGGGCACCTACTGATGGCCCTGACCGTCACCTCCCACATTTGGCAGATTAGTTTGTAAGGTGCCAAATAATGAATATGCTGCACACGTCTTTGAGGGGAAAAAAAAAAGAATCCACATAGCATAGAGGCAAATAGAATTAAATACTTGCCGATGACACTTCTATATTCCTGGTGTATTCTGAACTGCAGCACATTCTGATATTGGAGCTTGCTTTATATTTGTGGTGCTTTATATTCTGGAAAATATATTGATTAAATATGATCTCTTTGTTTTGGGTGACAATTGTCTCACCGGAAAAGCAGAGGTTTTCATGTGCTGACTACTGAAGACCATAAATCTATTTATAAACCACAGGGATTAAAATAGGTGGGTGCTGATGCAGCTCCAGCCTGATAAAGACTGGGCTTGGACGGGTTGCAAGTGGCTCAATGACATGATGTGAGGTACGTACTTCATCACTGGCTTATGCCAATGGCAGCTTGGGTCCCTAATGCACCCCAAAACAACCATAACACTCATACAATCAATATAAACTGTAATAACAGCTGTTAATTAAAAACATAGCAAAAACATTTACAAAAATCTATAAAGAATAATAATGATAACTAAGATATGATAAATACACCTGGGTGTCATTTTTTTTTAAAGTAGTCTATTGTGGTGTACAGTATTCCCTAATAGCCAGGATAACAGCCTTTTACATACTATAAAACTTAAACTATTCTATGCCACTCTCCTGCACTAAAGCCTGCATGCTGTTGGAGGCTGAAGCATGAGATGCTCAGAAAGCAACAAGCTGCACAAAAAGCCACACACGCCGAGTCCAGACCTTACCCCTTTAAAATTACCAGGATATCTAACTCCCAAGATGAAGAAATGGACTTTTCGATTCTCAGCCACGAACTCTGTTCTAAGAGATGAAAGGACCCAACGATTCTTACGAGTAGGAAAAATAAACAGAGATTGCTACGGGGGTGGGCGGGTTTCATTAACTGAAACATATTTAAATATTGATTATTGGAAAACAAATACTGGCAGTTAATTTCAGAGCTATTCTTCAGAAGAATGTTGCTCCTGCAAACTTTTACCCAGGCATACAAGATTTTCAGAATATTAAAGTAAGGTTGAAGATGTGATCCTTGTATGAGAAACAGCTACTTCACAGCTTTATTCTCACTTCTCATTAGCACCTTACAGTCTCCTAAAACTCTTGCTGAAGAATTCAGTATTTAAGTTATACCCTCCCAAATGAAAAGAGACAAGATATTTTCTCACTGTTCACAGGATAATGTCACTGTAATTCTGTACTAGCTCAAATCTACTCATCCTCTTCCAAAAAAATCAAAACCAGGGCAACTCATGCTGAGTGACAACTAACAAGGCCTACAGAAGACAAACTTAATCCCAGTTTCCCAAAGATATTCAGGCATTAGCCAGATTTCAGATGACCGCACACCTTTAAGGACCTGGAGCCTAATCTTTTCTTTCAGGACTCCGTCCTGCTCCAAAGGATACTGTGGGTGACCTTTCCAAGGATGCTTTTGGGAAAATAATAGGTCTTCTCAGGCACATTCCCCTCAGTGAAGTAGCCAAAAGACACAGGACTGATGTAATCTGCTTCTTCACTGGCCTCTGTTTTTTTTCTGGTGGGCAAAATTAAAGTGCATGCTATAATTCCCAGGCGGTACAGCAGGACACAAGTGCCACAGAGTCTTGGGAATGGCTGTCTTGGGAAGCTGCCGTTTGGAAGTCACAGCCCATGGGAGAAATTGTGAGGTAACTATTGGCCTGTTCCTGGAAGTCACCAGCAGAAATTTGGTTAAGTAGACTACAATGAAATATGGGTAGGTGGATATGGAGAGTCCAGAACTGGTCCCTTCCTCAGCATGGCTGATTCCACATCTTGAAATTAGATATAGATAAAACATGCACATAAATACACACATTTTTACATGGGTCTTCTGCAAAATCTAAAGAAGGGAGGATGAAGCTGTATTTGTTTAGCCCTCTGGCCAAAAATATGTTTTAATCCCTTTTCCTTAATCTGAAGCAATACCCCAGGATAGATGCTCACAGGGTTGCATTATATCACAGTACATCAGCAGTGTACTATGAACCTGTTTCAATACATGCTAAGTGCTCCAGTTAGCAGGCTGATTCATACCCAGAAAGCAGTTTTTTCAGTGCTAGATGGAAATTCCAGCTCAACAGAAATGAAGAAAACATACAACCACTTTTGAAGAAAACATACAACCAACAATGTGGTTCGAGGATTGGATTTTTGTTAAGATCTCTGGCATCAGGTAGACTTTACAGATCCTAACACACAGGAAAAAAAAATCAACTACCACTATCACTATTTATCTCTTGGTGGCAAGCTGAAATAACTGTTATTTCTGAAATAAACCATAAATAACCCTTGAGTAACCAGAGAGCAAACCTAAACCACACAGAATAAGTCTCCAGGACACCATAAATATTAACAGGCTGCATTTTGTCCCATAACCATACTGTGAATATTGCCACACAGTTCGATGTGAATGTGTTTCTTCCTCGATGAAAAAAAAAAAAAGATACTAATTAGGTATTGTTAACTATTTTCCTACCTACCTGGGCTTTTGAACCAAACTGGGAACACCATTTGGAGAAAAACGAACTATTTTACATCAGGCCAAAGGGCAGATGCTGATTGTTAATCTGAATTTGAATTCAAAGTTTATTTTCTATATATTTTTTCTGTTAGATTACGGATTGATTTTAATGCCTACTTGATTTTAATACCTCTGCAACATTCTCAGTTGTAACAATTTTATATATATTACATTTCTCACACACAAACATACTTTGAGATACAGCTGTTCATTCCCCACTGAATTGTCCCATTTACCCATATTGTTGATGAAACACTGTCCTACAACAAGCTGCAACGTGCGTTAATCTTTGTTGGAATAAGAGAATATATGGAACCCATGGGTGTCCAAACAAGAACAAGTTAAACTGATAAATAACTGCTTTGTGTGTGAAACATTCGATAAATATAATCACATATTTCCTAACAAATTTTATTCAAATTGAAAATGGAACAAATACTAGAAGAAAGTGCTCGTATGAATAAAGAGTTCTGTAACTCAAAGAACCCAGTAAAACTCCTGCGCACACGTGTACGGGCATCCTCTGTGCCCAATGTGAGCTCCAACCCCAACCTGAGCCCAGCTCCCTCGGCACTCATGGACAGATCACGTAAACGCTTCCTCTTTATCTACCTCCCATGGTGCTGTGAGGGGAAATTAACACGGACAAAGGGCTCAGTGACAGAAGTGCTTATCTATATACGACACACTTTTATTGTTGCTCGTACTACAATTTCCTGCCTCAATCTGAGCATCGATTTTTCATTACTAATGTAAAGACAGAAACAAGGCTGGAACAGATGGTACTTTATGGCAGAGCAGTCTTTATAAAATTGCATTCTGCATTGAGCATGTGACAGGTGCTCCCATCAAAATCCGGGTAACCCCTATATTCACATGCAAAGAATCTTTATGTCATATATAGCCTAATATATGAACAATCTGAAACTTTTCATTATCTTATCCTCTAGATTTAACAAATCTTTGAAAAATTGTACCTGGCACCCAGTTCCCATGGTTTTGAAAAAACATATCTTTTCTAGAATAAAAATACACGGAGATTCAAAGTGATTTTACATCCCTGGTATCCGCATGATCATTTGTTTTGAACTTAGCTGAAATCAATAGTTTTTTAAAAAAGTTTTGCCCTTTGTAATGAATGATTTCAAAAGCATTTTTTACACTTCATGTACAGGTTGTCTATCTTTTATTTTTACTTTTTATTTTTACTAATGCCACATTCAAAGTTCAGTGATAACACACGCCTGTATGTTAGGCAGGTGTGGAAGAGTGGTTATTACACAAAATCCAGATGAAAGAAAAGATATGGAGGTGGGTGTAGTCAGGAAAATCTTAAGAATTCAGTTGCTTTCACCGTTCTCGGCAAAGTCTTTGCAAGTCTTCATAGAGTCACTCGCACAGGTCAGCATTTGTAATGTTTAATCATCTGCAACAAACATTAAAGATATCTGCCTCCTCCCAAAGCAGACTGCTTGGGGAAAAGTGCTCTTGGAGAAACGTGCCATTCTGGTGAACTTCTGAATGAAGATTTTACACGTTCTGCTGAGAACAATGCAATTAATGCTACTAACATCCAATCATTCAAGCAAGGATCTATTTTAAGCATAGAGCAACTAATCCGAATCTCTGCCTCGGGATCTCTGCAAACTCAGGTCGACGCCACTGAGATGTGCAAAATACACCTGACCTTTTAATGATTTCTGTTTTACCTAAAATAAGATTATCTAAAATTAAATAGATAAATCTGAGAATCAGTATAATAAATCTTCCCTTATATGACTTTTATGTACTTCCCACCCTTTAGGAAAAAATGACTGTGGATGCCATGAAAGGAAGTAAACTATCACTGAAGTTGCATGTCATCTCTTTTTCCAATAACCTTCCACGAGGAAGGAGATATTTCAGACAGCAGAGTAATGGTTTTGCTTATTCCAATTAGCAATTAATAACAAATGGCTGTGGAACAGGGCTAGATGCCAGCTCCCCAAGAGCAGTGAGTGCCTTTCTCCACATACGGCCCGAGCAGTAACACTGCAGCATTACCAAACAAGAGTAAAAAGTGTCAGAACAGTAAATGTCCACAACAATCTGTGACCTTAACATTTTTCCACCAGCAAAATCAGTAACGGAAAAGTAATCGTAAGGAATAATTTCCTGATGAACAGCCTGACAATGATGTGTTTAAGATGCCTAAGAGACCCATGAGCCAGTCGAAAATAGCAACTGCAAGCTTTGTGCCTTTGTATGTGAGCTGAAACAGTTAACAACATTAATATTTAATCATCATAACCATGAGGAAAAAAATCTAAATATTCGTTTTTTCAATGCCTCTTGGCAGACAAGCATACAAGTGCATTTACTCTAAGTGTTTTATTTCTGAAAACCACCCTGAATGAATTGCTAACATTGTGGAGTTCAGTTTGCACCTTCAGTTGGAAAGAGAATCCGAAAGAGGAGAGGAGAAGAAAGCCCTAGTTTCTGGAGTTTTTCTACCACAAGAAAGCCAATCTGGAAATGCCTGCTTAGTTTGGTAGCTTTTTTGGCCATCATTTCAGTGGTGCCTGAATAATCTGCTTGCTATCTTTGCTCATCTGCAAATGAGTTACATGCAGCAAGACAAAAAAATAATAATAGCTTTTCTGAAGTGGCCTCAAGAACCCTGCAAGTAAATCATCTTTACCAGCAAAGCCCAAAGGAAGACTACTCCTCTCAGCCCGTCCTTCAATTTCTCGGCAAGATTTCAAACAAATTCTTCCAGCTCCCTTTAACACATCTGTTCCTGTTGCCTTAAGCAGGGAAAAGCAAGTATTCCTTACAGGGAAAAGTATTCCTTATCAACAGAGAACTTGTTCTCTGCTGTTGGTTGCCAGATGTGATGAGATTGTGTAAGTTTGGCCTTCTAAGCAAACTACCTCTCACCCCACTGGCAAGGCAGTGAGAGATCAGCTTCTGATGAATTTCAGATGATAACTTCTTTCCTAACAGCACAAGCCTGGGAGAAAGAGAAGCAGTTCAAAAACAACTGTTCTTCACTACTAGACAGATATATAATCCTCACTGAAAGAAACATTCGGCTCTTATTTTTAAGGACTATCATCATGCCAATCAGATTGGCATACAGATCAGATTGCCCATCCAGTTCTGCTGATAGGGGTAGCAAAAATACTGTTCCTCATTGCCACATCACAGCAATGCACCCACTTTCCACATCTCCAACATCCTAAAAACCACTCCTGGATTCTCCAGCCTCCAGCTCAAATCACAGAAATGAGTCCATCTTTACAACACATACAGTTTCAATCCAGAAAAATAAGGACTTGTCTCTTACCTCCAGAATCTCATTTTCAGTGTAGAGATCCTAGCTCAAATGAAACTTCATCACAGAAAATGCAAAAAGCCACAGCCCCGACTCCATGATACTCTGCCAGTAGAGGCAGATCTGATTTAGGAGGGTTTCACACAAACAACTCATCTGCACTACTGCTAGTCTCTGGCTCCCACCCTCTCGCTCTGCTGGAGCGAGACTTGGATTGCACCAGTTCCAATAAACCACTGGTTTATTTCTGTACTGGCTCTGGTAACTTCCCTCCCTCAGGGCTTCTTTTTGGTTGTTTTTAAACCATATCAATTCACCAATGCAGGTTAAAAAACAAATGCAGGTCCAAGGGGCAGGAACTAGTGGGTAACATGATAAAACAGGAGCCTGTTAGAGAAGATCCGTCATACAAGGAAGAGATATGTGAATCCACAAGCTCATCCTACTAACTAGAGGCACTGCCCTCACACTGAAGCAGCAAGAACAAGGCTTCTTGTAAACAATAAGCACTTGTTTTAACACTAACTTAATATACTGCTAGCAGCACATGGCTGTGGCACTAGAAAACTATATTCAAACAAAAGGAGAAAG
>NW_010576718.1:0-15360 GCF_000705375.1 Tinamus guttatus
ATGGAATTACTGGAAGATGTAATTGCTGGACTTTTACAAGTCCTTTTGAGCACATTAAAAGCTAGATTTTTTTTTTAACAAAAAATACTGTCAATTTTGCCCAGATTTTGACAGGGGGAAGAAAAGAAAAACACATTTTTGTCATAGAGCAAATACCCTGTAAATTTATTAGAGTTTCCTAGTGAACAACATGTAAGCCTTAGCATGGGTAAAATGACAAAGTGTTTGTTTTCTACCTGAGATAAGTATACATTTCTTTTAAGAAGTATCTGAAAGATTTGTCAAATCCACTGGGAAACAGTATTTGTGCCACCTCTGCGACACCTGAAAATTGGCATTTTAGAGCAGACACAACAGAAGCAACAGGATTATGGAAGTACTGAGATGTAAATCAGTAGAGGATTTGAGAGGCTGTGTGTATTCCTTGACCTTTCTGCTATTTCTAGCTTACTTTGGGGGAGATGAATAATAGTAAAAAAATCTATGGGGAAAATCCACAAAACTACTCTATTTTTTCAAACTTACAATGATTAAATACATTTTTTTAGATAACTTTTTTTTTTTGCCAGACTACCTTGACTCTTGGCTAAAAGATAGATATATAGAGGTAAGATTAAATTCTTTTCTTTCAGGCAATTGTACTTTGTTTTCGATTGCACTTCACGAAAGATAATATCACCAATAACACAGCAGCAGCTACAGTCCGACAGGTAGTTACTGTTGTGTTTGAAAGAGTGGTTGCTGAAGATGAGCGATACAAAGGTGGGTATGTTTCTTATTCTGCTTCCTTGTGGTAACCTGTTCTTTGAGCCCACATCAAATATTGATCTTTTTCAGATAGACAGTTCAAAAAAAAAAAGGCATATAGATGCTGAAAGAGAACAGATATAACTTTTTTATTGTATTTTATACATGTACTTGTATAAAAAGGAGATGAAATCCTCAGCTATTGCATAGGTCCAGATCTCTACTTATCTGTATCTGCCTGTCCCTGTATCAAATAGTTGTGGGAACTAGTTTTAAGGATTAGGATCCCAAAGGAATTTGGGGCAAGAGTGTGGTGCAGATCATTTAGACCATTTATTATTCACTATGAAATAACTCTTAGTGAGTTCTGAACTTTCATTTCAAATAAGAGCTTGGTATTCAGTCTAGCCTTTAGTTCTGTATAAATGATAACTTGAGGAAGAATTACCTGGGCACTCTTCTAGTATCTGCATTTGTAAGAACACTTAGCATGTCCTTGATTTGGAGCAGTTCTTTCGTGTTCACAGAACTCATTTCTGCTTTTCCACAGATGCTGTGGAACAGCCAGTTGCAGTTCAAGGAAACAGTAACAGAAGATCGGTCAGTACGCTGAAGCCGTGTGCTAAAGATGCATATATGCTTTTTCAGGTAAGGGCAGGGCATGTGCTTGCACGTTTGCAGTTATGATTGGATGCTTTTCTACCGTTATCAGGAATTCGAAAAATATTCTGTCAGGATATTGATAAGGTCCTTAACCAGAGCCTCGCACTTCCTTTTGCATAGTTATTGTGACAGGCAATGGAATGTTACAGCCAGAGGAATGACTGGAAAATGAAGACAGAGTGGCTTAGGAAAAAATACTGAAAATAAATGGAATATATGGTAGCTAATAACTAAGCAAGTTTGTCTGCATTAACTTCAAGGTTCTTTTTTGCTTTAGCCAGACCCAGCACCATGCTGTAGTCTTTTTTTCTTGTTTCTGGCATGGCATTAAAATGTAGAATGTACAGTGGAAAGTAATGATTGTATTCATTATAATCAAATACACTTTTCTTGAGATATTTTTGAGTGCAGGAATGATTACTATAGGGATACAACCAAAGTTTAAAATTTGTTAGAAAGTTTTTTTGCTTGCTACTTTATGTGAAAGGTATACTCGAGAAAAATGAAATTTCAAGTGGATAATTGCGTATCACCAAGGAGGCAGCAGTTTAGATTTATCTTGTAGACTCAGAAAATTTGAAGCTTTACCCCAGTAAAGGACTGTGAAGAGGCTGTAAAAGCTAATGTGTTTCTTTCTAAGGATCTTTGCCAGTTAGTTAATGCTGATGCTCCCTACTGGCTCGTGGGTATGACAGAAATGACCCGAACGTTTGGACTTGAACTTCTTGAGTCTGTCCTCAATGACTTCCCGCAAGTGTTTTTAGAGGTAAGTAATTATTGGAAGGAAAATTAGCATTTTTCCTGACATTGTAAGAAAATTAAATCCTCATTAATTTAGTGGGAATGTGTCAGTATACTGCTTAAGAGAAGCTGTAGCTTTTGCCTGTTTTTTTTTTTTTCCCTCATAGAAATAAACTGTGTACTTTGACCTCTTTTTTTTTTTTTCTATCCCAAACACTTTATTTGTTCACCTCTGTGTTTGTGCCCTTTTTAGAGTTGTGGTGCTTTGTAAGTAGGGTCTGTTTCATGTTGTCACTTTTATCTCCTCCAAAGACTTATTTCCTTATCTTCCTGCATGATTTATGGCACTGCTGAAAATACAGCTGTGTAGCTTAGTTTGTGGCAACGTTATTTCCACAGAAACAATAATTTTCCCCAAAAAAAAAAATTGTGACATAGAATTGTTTGAATCTGTTCCAATGCACCATGATATTTTAGCAATGCATCTTAACAGACAGTAGCTAAATTCAAAAGTTAATTATGTAATAAATGTTATGCATTATTGTGTATTGATTATTATAATCTGCAAAATACAAGAAGGGTGTGTGGTATGAATCTGAGGGTGTCATTTCATTGTGCTTCTTGGTAGCCTTTTTACAATGTCTGCGGTTCTTGCTTTTGGTTTCCAGAGCATGTAATATATACAGTGATTTTGTCACTTCAGAGTACCTGGTCTTAACATTAAATGTAAATAAGATACTTAGCATTATATACAGCAATTGAAGAACATTGGTATAAGCTGTGAATTGATTTTTCATTTGTATAATTTGAATAATTTTTCTTTTTCAGCATCAAGAATTCAGTTTTCTCCTTAAAGAAAGGGTATGCCCTCTTGTTATAAAGCTCTTCTCCCCAAATATCAAATTCAGACAAGGTTCCAGCACATCATCTTCCCCAGCACCAGTGGAAAAACCTTACTTCCCTATCTGTATGCGTTTGCTGAGAGTAGTTTCTGTTTTGATTAAGCAGTTTTACAGTTTACTGGTAAGAATATGTTCAAATTTTATTTGTACAGAACTGGTCTTCTGTGTATGTACTGGTACTGAATTAATGAAGTGTTAGTTGATGGGAACACTTGACCCATAGTGAGGGAAGGAAAGAAATTTATATCATCTTTTTAATATGTATTTGTGTTTGCTTGTAAAATGCTTATTTGTAGGCTCTGTTCTACTTGCATAGCTTCTTAGAGTAGGTTGTTAACTGTCTTTGGACTTTCCTATATTTGCCAAAAATTCCTTTACTTGACCATCTTTCAATTAAGTTTTTTTTTAATCCTCTTGCGTGTTGTTTCTTTGACTTTCGATATGTTGATCGTGATGCTTGTTAATTGTTGCTAACAAACCGTTGACAAAAAATTGATAAAAGATATTTATAAATTTAAAACGTTGTTCGTTTATTATGCCACATACATTGCTGCTATTGTTTTTTTATTTTCCAGATTTTTAGGTATTTTCTAAAAAAAAAAAAATTTTTTTTCTTTCATTTCTTCATTGTAACACATTTTTTAAAAAACTTTGTTGACTGTAAACTGTGTCTTTTAGGTAACGGAATGTGAAATCTTTCTGTCTCTGCTGGTTAAGTTTCTGGATGCAGACAAACCACAGTGGCTAAGAGCTGTCGCAGTAGAATCTATTCATAGGCTTTGTGTGCAGCCTCAGCTATTAAGGTACAATATTTCAAACTTAACTTTTATGTGGAAGTGAAGAAATCCCTCTGTTTTTCTTCTGGTGGAAAGAACTTCCTGAAATACTGTAAATATTTTGAAACTTAAAGGGAAACAAACTCATCAAGATAATTTTTGGAAGTATTTGACAATCCTTATTATCCAGAATAGCCGAATTACAGTTATCTGATTATCCCAAAGCCTTTGTGCCTCACCAGTATTAAAGAAACATTTACCCAAAAGTAAATTTTATTGTTCACCTAAATCTTTGCAGTTAAAATGTGCCTTTGCTTTCTAACTTGTGAAATACTATAATTTTAAAAATACAGGTCCTTTTGTCAGTCCTATGATATGAAGCAACATTCCACTAAAGTTTTCCGAGATATTGTGAATGCACTGGGGTCCTTCATACAGTCACTATTTCTTGTAACAAGCACAGGGAACACATCAGCAGCACCAAATCAAGCAGGTAAAGTTACTTTCTCACTGAAGTTTTAATTTTTCAATTTTTTCTTATAATTTAGAATTGTTCCAGTTTATACATTTGGCTTAGTACAATTTATCGTTTGTTTATGTGAAAAGCTAGCTTGAAATAAACTTGTGTTTCTAGGTCTGTTACAGTGGATGATTTTGCCTACCCGGGGAAAATCCTCCTTTCCTGCCTAGGGTAGGTTTAGTCCCCAGTCAACAGAGCATTATCCATACGGCTGCGTCTACTCCTAGGGTGACTCAGCTCCCGATTCAGAATTCCCTCCTTTTTTGAAGGAAATGGAGGGAATTATTTCTGGTTTCTGACTCTACTTGCCTAATTTTTGAGATGTTGTTTTTCGAGATGTAAGAGTATGTGCACCTAAAGTAGTAAGAGCTTTGAGAGACAAAGCTAATTATTTATGTTTTTTTTAGGGTCTGAACTGGATTAGGAAAGCCACAGTGTAGAAAGGAAGACCTGGGCTTTACAGATGTTCTTTGCTTTTTCTGTATGAAGAAAATAGTTCATTACTGAAATTTGGCTAGTATTCCTTGCAGCCAGGATTTGGGCATTTCGCTAAGTGTATTTTTATTTTTGTAAGAAGGAATGGTCTTCCTCTTTAATCCTTTTGAGGGCAGTCACGTCTGAGTTAGAGTGCTCTTCCTTTTCACATAGCTCTGAAACCCACCAACAAACAAAAAGCAGTTTCATAGTGTTTCTCTAGACATACCTTCTTAAACAAGATAGTAATTTGTTAGTAATTCTGATAATATATCTATAATAAAAATTGATAAATATATCAAGCGAGTGACCATATAAACTTGAACATTTTGTAATGCATATGTTTGTCCCTGAAAGAGAATAAAATCTTTGCTGTTAAGCTTTCTTAGTACGTTATCACTGAAGTCTGAAATGATTCCCAGCTCCTGTAAGTGGGAAACTTTGCAGAAAAGGCAGGTGCAGGCTACGGTTTTATTGGAAAAGTAGATTTGTATGACTTGTGCTTTCAGGATTTTTATTTATCTTTCTTCAATTTATTCAGTCTACAAACCATGACTCAGAGCACTTCAGAGCTAAATGAGGCTCTGAGGTGCAGAGTTAAGCGTAATATAAAAAATACTTATCTACTTCTTTTTAGAGACCTGAAAATGAAAAATTTTGTCTTCAAAATGCTGTTTTATTAGGGCAAAATAAAACAGTGTATTTCCCTGCTGCTGTTTACTTTTAAACAGCAAGCAATAGAAAGTAGATTGCCTAATGGAGTGTCTCAAAAGTGAGCATGAATATTTTCCTGTTCTTCATGGCAGAAATCTGTGCATCACCAGTGGTATGCAACTTTTTATCAAGATTAGACAAATACGCACAGACAGGCCAAATTATGTGCAAGATCTGTGGATAAGGAAGGAAGGAAACTGTCTGATCGTGTGTGTGTGTGTGTGTGTAGGAAACCTTTCTGCTAAGAACTGAACCATCTTTGTCACTTTTTCTCCTAGTCATTTATTATTGCCCTAGCAGTCCAGGAAGCATCGGAGTTAGCAGGTCTTTTCTCTTCCACCTTGGACATTAGAGAGAATTACAGTTTTGCTGTTGTGTAAGGGATTGTGGATATAGATTATGCTTTAAATAAACATTTAAAAAATGGTGTTTTCTCATACACATCAGCGCTCACTCAAAGGTGTGTTCTGAGTTCCGAGTTGGTGTTGATGTTGTTTACGTGTAGAAATTTATCACAGTGGCTGCTGTTCAGTAGCTGTCTGTGTGAAGCTGGTAGAGCCATTTTTTTTTATTTCTGGGTTACTTTAACCTATTATGGCAAATCAAAAAAGCAGTTGTCATCATGTAATACACTATTCTTAACATCCGCTTTCCAAATTTCTGTTTTTCCTTAGTCTGCAGTACAGCCTTGTCCTTAGCTTTATCGCTATTTCAGGGGCTTATCATTGCAAATAACTTTCTCTGTTAACTTCTCACCTTTTTGTCTTCCTGTCTGAGTATTCCTAATGCCTCTGTTTCTTCTCTGATGATCACGTATAGACTTCTTCATATATAAAGTCTTTTTTTCTTTTTTTTTTTTTTTTTGACTTCTTAGAGTGGAATCAGAATTAGTTGCCTTGTGCCCATCGGTTGGCATGTTGTTGGCTCTTCCCTGGTGTTTATTCTTCTCTAGCTTGGAGTTGAACAATTTTAGAATATTTGAATCCTGCAGTTCTTAAGCCACTGAATTTCTTCATGTGGCTTTTGCATTTTTGAAATCTTTTGAGTTTGTGTATCTTTATTCTTGGAGTGACTTATTTGTATTTCCTATAATTTCATGAATTCTTCATGTAGCTTTTCAAATAATCCATGACTTTTTATTTAAAGGTCTTAGATGCTACACTTAACATGTATATAATGTATATTTTTATTTAAGTATATAAAATATTTTTAATCGAGGCCATTTAAGTTTAGTTTGTTCATAGAGAGTTATGAATGCTGCTGCTTGCTATACCTTTCACAAAAATATTTTATTATGACTGAAAACAGCAATTGATACCAGCAGTGCCTTTTACTCTGCACGTAACATTGTGTTTTAGACAGCAGGGGGAGCACAAATATAGTGATTCCTTCTCCCGAGCAAGCTGGTGATCTCTGATCCATATGTCAACGTGAAAAATCAGCATAGAAAAAGGATGCTTGGTAATTAAAATTAAATTGCTAGGATGGTTAATTTTATCATTTCCTTCCTCTGAGCAGGAAGCAACGTGTCGGGCAGCGCGGGCTCAGCACAAGCTGCGCCAGGAGTGCTTGGAATGGGAGGGGGCGCAACTGTGTTACCTGCCTTTGAGTACAGAGGTACCTGGATACCCATCCTGAACGTAACAGTACAAGGAAGTGCTAAAGCTACCTAGTAAGTACCACCATCCCTTTTAAAAACATGTGTTAAAGGTAGTTATTTACAACTTGATTCTATAAGGATTTTAAAAAAATATTTAGTATGCAAGTGCTATTTCTACTTGTATTTGAGATATTTTATGAATTTTTAGTCAGTGCAGTGAAGCAATCTGTTTCTTTCTTTTTTTTTTTCCTCATTGTTTTGTTAATGTTATAGATTCTGATTCAAATATCACCTATGGCTTTAGCATCTGTTGGAATTACTGCACCATTGCAGTGTTAACTCTTAAGTTTGAGGCCTCACTCTGGTAAATAATAATCTTAGAATATCTTTTAATAGCTTCTGTAATGGCAAACGAGAGGCATTAAACCAGGGGGTGGGTGGAAAATAGCTTTCCACAGTGCTTCCACTCTATGGCAGTTCTTAAGGAAAAGGATGTTTTGATAAATGCTGGACAAGTTGCCATTCCAAGCATTGGAATATATTGATCCTATATACCCAGGTTAGACTCTGAATGCTTCTTAGTATGACCTGCTAGGTGTCGTGTTTTTTTTTTTTTTTTTTTGAAAGACTTTGTGCGATGGGGACTGTATTTTCAGTTTACAGAGCTATAAATATGAGGTTACAATGCCTTTTGAAATAATGGAAGGTTTTTTTTCATGTCAGTCATGACCATTGAGGGTCATCTGTTCAAACTGCAAATTATTTGTACAGCCCACAAGATTTTAGTTAAGAATACTCGGTGAAATCAGGAAAAAGTCTGGCTCTCAGTATTTTTCTAATGTAGAGATTCCCTTAATTGGCTTTGAGGTTTAAAAAGAAAAATCAGCTCCAGGTTTCAGAAGTGAATAATGTCAGCAGTTCCTTTTTATACAATTAACCTCTATCATGCACATCTGCATTCAGCATAGTTGATGGAAGGCGATGAGTATTTGGTTATAAATTATCATCCAGTGGCAGTGGACTTGGTGTAATCATGGAACATGTGACTTTCTCTCAAGTTGCTATAGCAATATCCATGCTGCTTTATTTCTTTCTGGTACATACTTTTGTAAAGGTAGTTTTGTAGTAACAGTTAAGCGAAAATGCAAGTAGCGTAATTCATTCAGTAATACGCTTTTATATGTGTTAACGTCTTAATATTTATTTGCAGATCTACATGCAATACACAGCTTCTGCTCTTTTGTTTACTATTGTATTTAGTGTCATTTACTATTTTAATTAGTAACTTAATTTGTGAAGTAGCTTGTTCGCTGGAGTTTCTGTAACTCTTCAAGGATGGATATTTTGAGCCTGTTCGTAACTCTCAGGAGTTTGGATTTTCATACTGATTTTTAGTCACAGTTGTACTGTTACACACTTGCTTGTCATGCCTTTTTTTTTTTTTTTTTTTTTAAGTTTGGAAATGCTGGACAAAGTAGAGCCACCTACAATTCCTGAGGGCTATGCCATGTCAGTAGCATTTCACTGTTTGCTGGATCTTGTCCGTGGTATCACAACAATGATTGAAGGAGAGTTGGGAGAGGCTGAAACAGTTGGTCAGATCACAGCAGAGGCAACCTCATCACCAGCACACTCCTCGGAGCAGCAGGATTTGCAGTCTGCATCTGATCAATCGGAGAAAGACCTAGGTATTTGAAAATGCAAGTAACACAAATTATAACACAAGAAACAATCTTACTAGGACAGTTGTATGTGTAATATATGTAGATCCTTTTTATTATTTGTTTATTATGGAGAAATTCTGGCGAAATTTCTGGAGAAATTATGGAGAAATTCTACATCATTAAGATTAAGCATTTTATTAAGATTAAGCGTTAAGCAGCTACATCATTAAGATCCTTAAGAATTTTATGCAAAGAAGAGCCAAAATACTTCATGCTTTGTTGTTTAAATTAATTGTTTTGAAATAATATGTAAAAGCCTTCCATTAAATAGTAATTTGTAGAATTTTATCATTTCTAGTCACATTTGAACAAATATTTGGAAATAGTTCATAAACTCTCTCTGAAATAGCTTTTTTAGCAGAACAGCAATAGGCTGTAAAAAGATACTTGACTCTTACATACCGTTTCTGACATACAGCATTTTAAATGTTGTCTCCTTATGGTGTTGCAGTTCTGGTTTGCATGTATGTGTGTGGTTGGAACGGCAGAGCACTGCTAATAGGTGTCCTGTTCTGCAGGACTGCTGCTCTGCCTTCCTGTGTTCCTAGCTCTGCTCAGCACTGAGATCCACACAGGCCACAGCAGAGATCCCGACGCAAAAAACGTGGCAGTTACAATCACATTACAAAATCCTGTTTCAAGATGAGAAGACAAGATGTCTTAATTGAGAGATGTCATTTAAGGATTTGGGAAGAATTTACCTCCTTTAGCAGCAGAAACAGCAGGGGCTTGGGATTCTGCTGCACGAGGAGCCCGTATGAGTGCATGGGGAAACGCTCGGCTCCCTGGAGCGGCTCTCCCGCGTGTCCCAGGCCCAGGAGCGGGCAGGCGGGAGCTGTGGCCATGGGCGCGGCGCTGTGGAGCTCCCTGTGGTGCTGCGGCGCGCGGCGCGCAGGCCTTGGCAGGGCGACAGCGCGGCCAGCGAGAGCAAGTCGTAGCCCTGCCACGTTAGGGAAATAAAACACCCGGTTTTGGGAACCGGGAGAATCGTAAATGCCACCTGACTTTTTTTTTTTTTTTTTTACTTCAGCATTGTTGCTTGAAATCATAGAATCATAGAATGCTTAAGTGCTTAAGGTTGGAAGGGACCTCTAGAGGTCATCTAGTCCAAACCCCTGCACATGCAGGATCAGCTAGAGCACGTGGCACAGGATTGTGTCCAAGGGGGTTCTGAAGATCTCCAGAGAAGGAGACTCCACAACCTCTGCTGACAACCTGTTCCAGTGCTCAGTCACCCTCACTGTTAAGCAATTTTTCCTTAAGCTGCTGTGGAGCTTTTGGTGCTTTAGTTTCTGGCCATTTCCTCTAGGTCTCAGTAGCCACCAATGAAAAGAGGCCAGGACCATCCTCCTCACGGCCTCCCTTGACGTACTTATAGATACTGATCAAATGCAGGTGTTTAAATGGTGTTAAATGAGCATTGTGCGTTGGTGCCAATATTTCATTTAAAAATTTTCAGTTTTGTTTTTTCTGCTACAAACTTGGTATGCGTTTCTTTCAAGTTAGCAGAGCTGTCTGGGAAGAAATGGTGAATGCATGTTGGTGTGGTCTTCTTGCTGCATTATCCCTCCTGCTTGACGCAAGGTATTTTGTCTTTTGGAATCTCTTCCGTAGAATGTACTCCTAGTTACACTTTGTGAGCACTTTCAAAACTCAGTTCATTGACAGAATATGATAAAGAGAGTATGGGAAAGAGCTCTTCATAGTACAGAGCAGTCAATATCAGAGTGTGTTAGTGATGGGTAGATTGAGTGTGATTCTGTTAGGAGTAAACTACATGGAAGGCCCTGAATGTGTAGCATAAAAATCAATAGTAGATAGTTGTACGTACATGTGATATACATGGAGCTCTAACATATAGAGAGCAGTAATTTTAAAAGATTTCTATTTAAACTCATTTATTTATTTATTGACTGAATGTTTTGCTGTATTGAAGTGTTTTCTTTCAAGTCTTAATTACTGTTGATAAAGTGATAAAAAATTTTTTCAGTGCTTGTTAAGACTACACAATATTTCCTTTGAAGTGGATTCTCTGTTTAGTAGATAACTTTGGAAACTTAATTGTCCCTTTCAAAGAGTCTTTATTTATCAAACCCTTTTTTTTCAAATCAGCGTTAAATACCTCCTTGTAGGCTCCTTTGCACTAAGTCATTCAGAACTAAAGACCAATTTTGTAAGAAGTAGTTTTAAAGAATTTTGCTGATTAGTTATGCTTGCTCTTCAGCATTTGTGGTGCTGCCAGTTTTAAGCCCTGAGTTCTCACAGCTTTCATGTTTGGTTAGCTCTTGTCTCTGCAGATATGTGTGTGTGTGTGTTCTTACTAAATGATACATGTTCTTTCAGCACTGATGAAGCTGCCACTGAAAATATTTTAAAAGCAGAATTGACCATGGCTGCGCTTTGTGGAAGATTAGGTCTCGTCACGTCAAGAGATGCCTTTATCACCGCCATTTGCAAAGGGTCCTTGCCTCCTCACTATGCCCTTACTGTATTGAACAGCACAACTGCAGCTCTCTCGAGCAAATGTAAGCATCTGCATTTCATTTATTATATGTTCATATATGTTTAATTTCGTTTCATGTATTGTCCATGCTAAAATAACTCAAAACCCAACTTTTTTTCTCAAGATGTGATTTCTAACCCAAGTAAATATAGTGTTCTTTGGCATAAAGTATTTGTCTGTATTAATTTTGTGTGAGCTTCCTTCATTAGTCATGTTCTTCAGTCTTTTCTATAGTTGTCTAGTGACTCTAGTACTTATGGAGTGAATGGCAGGTCTTAAGTTCTGGGCTCTGTTCAGCTTGCAAAAGAGTGAATTGCTGCTTTCCCCATCCTGTGGATGCTACACCAATCATGAAATATGTACAGATGATGCTGTACACTTTCTGATTTTACAAACTGAATTGTTATTAGCCAGAAATTTAATTGCACATTGGTCTAACAGTAGATCTCTAATACAGACCTCTGGGTGTCACTTGCTGGGAAATGAGGACCAGAATCTCTTCTTCAGCCCCCTAGCTGAGGATGTGATTAGATTGTGAGTAGGGGAGAAACTGTTCTAACAGTAACTGCTGCTCCCTGCTAAAGTGTAGTAGTTTTGCACGTTGCAAATGTAGTTTATAAACATAAAAATAGCAAGATCTAGCTTACTTTGTAATGCATTCCTTAAGTTTTCTGAAGGGAGAGAAGCAGTGAGCTTCATCTTACCATAGTTAGGTTGGTATGCTACTCTTCTCTCAGATAAGTTACAGGTAACAGATAAGTTGCAAAAAGGGTCACTTGTAGTACTGTATTGGAAAAACATCACAACATAGCAAATATAACACCCTTATTTTCAAACTGCACAAATACAGCAGTAGCACGACTGATTTTAGACAGATAACAAGAGTTGAGGCATATACTCAGCCTGTAGGTGCTTGCACAAATACTTCACTTTGGACATACAAGTTGCAAGCCATACTTTGTAGTTAATGGGAGACAAATTAATACTGATTCGTTTAACCCTCTAAAGCAATACTGTAGTAATATAAATATATGTGAAGATCTCAGTGTAATGAGCTACTGTAAAGTTAGTGCTGTGGTTTAAAATTCACATAAATTTGTTTGTCAGAAGCTGGTGATTGTTACTCCAGTGAGTACTGGCTGTTAAGTTTTGGATTTTTTTCATTTTCCTCTAGCATATTCTATTCAGGGACAGAATGTTCAAATGATCAGTCCCTCAAGCGAGTCTCATCAGCAAGTTGTAGCAGTAGGTCAGCCCTTAGCCCTTCAGCCCCAGGGAACAGTGATGGTAAGTGCAATTTGTGAATGATCTGTCTTGCTTAACAGACTCTTTGTACGTCTCAGTATGTCTCAGAAGAGACAACAGATAATCTTTGTAAAAGTGCTGTTCATCTGATGTGTTCTCATAGGCTCTTAATTTAGACAGCAAAGCTCTGTAATTGTAAAGCAAGTTTGCTCTGGGCTTTTATCTGAATTTTAGTTTAGCTCATACCTATTTTGTTTGAAAGCCCTTGGATCTCAGCTCTGTTTTGTGCCTGTGTACAAAAATTTACCCTAAATTTTGTTGCAAAACAGACTGATGTTGTAGACAAGATGTCGTTAAAGCTCTCCAGCTTGAACTTGTGTTTTTGATCTTCCAATTCCCTGCGAGTTTTCACAATTCCCCATATCGTGGTTGTCTTGCTTATGACTGCTCTTTGGTCAGGAGCATCTCTTGCTTTTGAGTTTGCCTGGTTTGACCTTTATTATATGTAACCCGTTCTCTGCTTAGTTCAGTGAAGTAGCATCATTTTCTTGCTGCCTCTATTCAACCCCAGCAAGATAAGACTGAGAGATGGAGAGTTATTGAATTACTTATGTAAAATAGATGTGTTGGACCAGTGCTAACTTTAAACGTAATCTTTAAGCTACTTAGTTAAACTTAAAAGGCAAGTTTCCTGCAAACATTATAAAACATTATATACATATATATATGTTTTTCTTTTTAGCTGACTTCAAAAAATATCCAGTGCATGAGGACATTACTCAACTTAGCCCACTGCCATGGAGCTGTTCTTGGTACATCGTGGCAGCTTGTCCTGGCTACTCTTCAGGTGTGGTAAAACCTTTGATTCTACTCATGTGCACTTTGAGTTGCCTTGCACACCTACTGTAGTATCTCCTTTGAGTTCTTTGGGCCGGCTGGCTGCCCGCTATCTCAAAGAGTGTTAAGTTTCCTCTCCCTCTCTTAAGAGGTTTTTCTGAAACACAAATATCGGAAACCTAAATATTTTTGTGTAAATAAATCTAAAATAATGTGTTTATTTCTGCCACTTTATAGAAATCTATGTTGAAATTTATCCTTTTGTATTTCAGCATCTTGTGTGGATTCTGGGATTGAAGCCAGGTGTTGGGGGTGCCTTAAAACCCGGCAGAGCTGTGGAAGGGCCCAGTACAGTAAGCACAATTGTTCGTTCTGTACCGGAGTGATTATGCAGTGTTTTCTGTTGCAATCTATAAGACAAATTTCTATTTGTTTTTAAGGTTCTTACTACAGCAGTTATGACTGATCTGCCAGTTATATCCAACATACTTTCAAGGCTGTTTGAAAGCTCACAGTAAGAGACCTCATCTTATATTTGAAGTAATGTGTATGTATCAAACTTAGCAATGCTTTGATAGCTGTTATTTTTCAGGTATCTTGATGATGTGTCCTTACATCACTTAATAAATGCCCTTTGCTCCTTGTCTCTGGAAGCCATGGATATGGCCTATGGAAACAATAAGGTAGAAAGACTTTTTTGTTTTCGTTTTACTTGTCTTTTTTTGTGAGACAGATAGAAGATTTGTCTATTTGTTTAAGCCAACTGCTTCCAATAGTAAGACAGTATTATATTTGATATTCTGGACTATAAAATAAATTAAGAACCAGAAATACATTGTCTATAACGGTTCATACAGTTGCTAAATCCTCTGAACATTTTGATTGTATTTCTGGTTTGATTTTTGTTAACTAAGGAATTCTGTGTGTTTCCGTTAATCAGATTAGAGATAGATTAAAATTTGAATAAGCTGTTTTACACTCAGATGGTAGGAAAGGCACAGTATACTCTCCCAGGTGCTAATATTTTACTTTTTTTTTTTTTAAATAATACATTTCAAAAATAAGCATGACAATTTGATATTAAACAAGCCTGATAATTCCTATTTACCTGAGAAAATGATAGAATTATTGGCAGCCTAGAAAGCAACTTTTGGCCCAGCATGGTTAAAGATACATTCAATCTTCTTCAATCGCAGTATCTTCTATTAGTTGTAATCTTATCTCAGAGGAGGGTTTCAGAACCTTGTTGCTTGATCACTTACACTAGAGATAATCGTGACAGAAAATAAGTAAAAAAGTTTGATTTAAACACTTACTTGTTTGAAATACGTGATAATTATAGCATTAGTTCAATTCTTTAAGGCAGAGAGGAAAATGTATTAAAATAAGTAGTTGGCGTTTAAAATCAGTTGAAAAAGAGAAGAGAAAATCAGAGTAAATTCCAGCAACTAAGAGCAGAATACTTACAGTACAGCAGTAGTTTTGAACTGCTCTGTACCATGTGCTCTAGGTGTCCCTCCTTGGGTAAGGGGATTGGACTAGATTCTGTGATTCACAGAATGAGATATATTTATTATTATTGTTTTTCTTTTTATAAGTCTATTGTAAATATTTGTATATATGTTTGATAAATGGAAATTTTCATATTCCTGCAAGGCTTTTATAAATCTGAGGGAAGATAAAACAAAAGGGGACCCTTGTAGTGTCCATTTACATATAATTTCTGATTCCAGAAGTCATGGTGGCAAATAACTTGGTCCTGCTAGTCAAGTGTGGTATGCACTGCTTCTCATACCAGTTTTATAAAAATGAGACTTTTGAAGGGAATATTAAGACCTCTGAATCCTTGTTCAGACTAGGAGAAAACTGGGTGAAAAGATCTGAAAAGAGTATTCTGAGAAAAATATTCCTGCT
>NW_010576718.1:15381-31199 GCF_000705375.1 Tinamus guttatus
GGCTTCCCTTGCAGCACTGCAGGTGCTGTGGAAGCCGCCTAGTCCTGCTGCTCGCGCTGTGAATGTTGTCAGAGCAGTTCATGAAACTCAGCAGTACAGCCGTGCAGGCTAGCTGCATTCTGACTTACCAAGTCCATTAACATTACTGCAGTTCACTCAGAATCGTGTGTTCCACTCCTGTTTTACAAAGGAGCCATCGCTTTTTGCTGTCGCTAAATTACTGGAAACGGGACTAGTTAACATGCACAGGATTGAGATTCTTTGGAGACCTCTTACTGGCCATCTTCTGGAGGTAACTGCTTGCTTTCTTAGTCATGCCAGAAGTTAATTTGTTAACTATTTTGACTAAAAATTAATTTGTAATTAATTTTTGATAATAAAATTCTCATGGAAATGCATTTCCACAAGTATTAAACAGAAAAAAAAAAGTTTAATCTAAATCCTATTTAGATGTTTTATGCAGTTTGCTTGTACAATTTGAATACATCACTGCTTGAATTTAAAGGTGCTTTTAAATACTTAAATCCCAGTATTTTATAGCTCTTGCTAGCTTTCTCTTCATGGTGCTGTCTGTTGATGTTATGTTTTATAAACACAGTGAAAAATATTAATTTACAATACTTCAGATACGATTTATAATCAGTAAAGCACAAAAAGGTTTTATATTGGCTTCACATTGTACAATTAGCTAGGGGAACTGTAATATACATTTTTTTAACTTTGCCAAATAGATTGAAGCCATTGGATTCCCTAGACGTTTTCTTTTGTGTGTGTTTTTTGTTGTTGTTAATGGTAAATGTAAATTAACAGTTTGATTGGTCTCATAGAAACAAATCTTGTATTTCAGGTGTATTTCCGTTTTTTTGAATAAGCTTTCCTATGAAAAATATGCTTCATTGAGGAAAAAGTCAAAATTTTTGAGTTTGAATTGGAAACTAAGAACAAGTGAGGGTCTGTAGTTGTTTTCAGCCTGTTCAATGATGTTTAGAAGAGTGGGAATCGAAGATGAGGTTGAATTTTTAAGTGGGTCAAGGAGAGAGGTCCCTAAAAATAATGGACACTTTCTATAAAGTATTGGATATTTTAACAAGTAGATTGTAATAAAATTATTTCAAGCAATGTAAAGGATTGGTCATCTCTAAATTAATTTGTGTGAATCAGCTCGTCTCCATGTACTCTTACCATTTCTTCAGAAGAGAAAATTTGGACATTTAGGAGTCCCAACTGCTTGAAGTAAAAGCATATCTTCCTCCACCCCCACATCCACATCCTGGGAATTCATGTTCCCTCTAGGAAGAGTAAGTTTTAGAGAAAATACCCATTTTAAAGCGTTGTCAGATTTCCTTTTAAATCTAAGTCTTCAAGGAACTTTTTCTTTTCGTTCTTTTCTTAGGGCTGAACTCTCCTCAGTGGTAGCCAGTGACAGGACAAGGGGTAATGGGTGAAAGCTGAAACACGGGAAGTTCCATCTCCCTGTGAGGAAGAACTTCTTTCCTGTGAGGGTGGCAGAGCCCTGGAACAGGCTGCCCATGGAGGTTGTGGAGTCTCCTTCTCTGGAGACCTTCCAAACCCACCTGGATGCCACCCTGTGCCACGTGCTCCCGGTGTCCCTGCTGGAGCAGGGGATTGGACTAGATGATCTCTAGAGGTCCCTTCCAACCTCAACCATTCTGTGATTCTGTGATTCTTTTTTAATATGGAGCAAGAGAAATGAGTAATTCAGGAGAGTAGCTGTTACTTGTCTGCATCGTTTTGTTTATTGTTTTATTTTAACATGAAGCTAGAAACTGTGTTTCAGCCTCCTTCATGTTTTGACTAGTGGCTAATGAAGAGACTATCCTAAACCACCTGCCTATCATTATGGCACTGCCTCAGGCCTTGAGAGGGTCTGAATTGTCACATCACCTAAGCTAGGGCTGGAAGGGCAGGTGGAAATAATCGTTTAGAGTTCAGTCGGATTGTACAACTTTTTTTAGTCTTGTTTGACAGAAATATATCAGGTTTGGCAGTACAGTTCATATTATGTTTGTGTATGTGGAGTGCATTTGTTTCGCTGTTCTGCAACAGGTAAATAGCAAAACCATTAGGTTGTGTTGATGAGGATGCAGAGAACAAAAAGAAACAAAAATGCATTTGAAACTTAAGCAGATGTTCATTGTTCACTATTATTTTGTCAAGCTTTTGAAATAATGATTTGTAAGTCTTGTTTTACATTCACCATATAGTTACTTCTTGTGTTTGAGCATATTTAAGAACACATGCTTGGACTGTGGTTAGTATCTTGCGTCTGCACTTGGTATGTTAAACTGAATGTGAAAGGTTGAAACTTGAATTTTACAGTATCATAAGGCCAAATTAATCCTAAGAGTTTCAGGCATGCATTGGATTTTTTAGTACTTTTTAATATATTATAAACAAAGCTAGCAGTTAGTACATTGACATTGGAGAATGTTTCTAATTGAACTACTGTGATTTTCATTTTGCTTCCTTCTGTCTTTCACTGCTTCCTATTGCTTCCTTATTCAGAAGGTATGTCTGTCCAAAAGACAACTTTTCTTTTTGACTATCAAACATAATGCTTATAATTTAGAGAACTGCCATATTTGCTCTATTATTGTATAATATTTTATTATAGCTGTTTGTAAAAGTCTAACTGATATATCCAGTTTTTATATATAAAATATATTCAAATCTTAATTAAATAAAATGGCCTTACACAAAATACTGTTTTCTTTTCAGGTCTGTCAGCATCCAAACTCCAGAATGAGAGAATGGGGAGCAGAAGCTTTAACTTCTCTTATTAAAGCAGGACTGACGTTCAGCCATGATCCACCTTTATCACAAAATCAGGTATAGTAAGTTTATGAAGAGCTGCTTTACTTTTCTGGAATTTACACAACATCAATATGAAACCAAAATCTTTCCTAGGGGAAGTGTTCTACAGTTCGGCGAGCAGGTGGTGTTCACACAGCAATGGTACTGTTGGATTTATAAACCCTAAAGCTGTAACGTTCGGATGTACCTATTGAGAGTGAGCTCGTGGCCTCCAGTGAACCCTCCCTGCTTTCTTTTTGCAAGTGCCTAACAAGAATGATGTTGCTTTCACATTGTGCCCATTCATTAAAAGAAGTTGTGGATCACCCTCATGAGTGCAATACAATTTCAGAATGTTCGGAAGCAAATATATGATCTAGTGGCTAGCAAAAATTACGTTTTCTTACCTTGTAAATTACAGCTAATCAGCCTGTTTGTAATAAGCATCCCAATGTTCTTGCTGAGTTTCAGTGGATGTCGTTTCCAAGGTGTGTTTAGTAGGACGCTTAGTCTAGCCCTGCTGCGTCGCTATGAAGTTTCATGCTGGTTTTATACCAGCTGTGAGCGCTTGCTGCGGCTGGCAGTTACCTGGTCCCTCCCTGAAGGACCTGGATGATAAAAAAAAAAAAAATACAAGTTACCTGCTGAGATCCTTTATAAACAGCTTTTTTTAAGAAGATGCAGTCTGCCACTGAATTTCAGTTGTTTAGGTAACTTTAAAAACCTTGTAAGAATCTTTGGTTGGCACTGTGTGGTTTTATGTACTATATATAAAAATAATTAAAGCATATTCTAAAGCTAAAAAATATTGTTTACTTTTAGAGACTGCAGCTACTTTTATTAAATCCACTGAAGGAGCTGTCAAACATCAGTCACCCTGATATCAGGATTAAGCAGTTGGAATGTGTGCTACAGATTTTGCAAAGCCAGGGTGACAGCTTGGGGCCCGGTTGGCCACTGGTGCTCGGAGTCATGGGGGCGATCCGAAGTGATCAGGGGTAAGTGATTTGAAAAAAAACAATGAAGATAACAGCAGAAAGAATTCTGCTTTTAGTGTTTTACGTAACCACTCTGTTAATAATCATATTTTTTATTGTTGTTCTTAGCTTATGAACAATTTTACTCAACAGAAAACTAGTTTTGGTATTTTTTCCTGTAGCGCATGTGTCTTTTAGTGAACTGATCTTTCAGAAAACTAAGGTATTGCTATATTCTGCCTTGTCCCTTGGTCAGCGTGCAGCATACACCAAGGAGTATTGGCACTTCTTGTGCCAATTCAGTTTCTCAACCATATGGTGGACACATCTCTCGTGCCACCAAAGAATTCTGCATGATTTAGCTGTTTATTTTTCTCTCTTGTTTTTTTTTTCTTAAAGATTTAGATCAGTATGTGTCTTCCTCTGAACTTTATTTTTATGTAATTATTTTTTTACAAGTGCCATCTTAACCATGCTTTTTTGGTACATGTTGCTTCCACATTTGTTAGTGTTCTGTGGTTGCTGTCTCATTTTCACTGTTGTTGATGGATTCTAACCAGCACTGACCTATTCTCAAGAGAGACTTCAGATCCCTTCAGACCTCACATCTCTACCTTCTTGGCAAATGTCTTATGATGTTACCAAGGTCTTGTGTTGTATCTTAGTCTCATAGAACAAAGATGATAGAATGTCCTTCAACTATGTAGCACTGTTTTTCCACATAATGTCAACTGCAGTAGGAAAAAAAAATAGGCAAACCACTTCTTTTCCCTGGAAAACAACTGAACATGTTGCCTTGCCTGAAGTTATGATCACAAGATATGGGCACTCTTGCCATGTTTTAAATTTATCGATCATTAGACTTCCTTTCCAAGTGTTTTCCTTCTGATCAGTGGGCATCCTGGTTTCCAGAGTAGAGATTCATTTGTATTTCTCTTGCCAGGCTGCCAGAAGATGGTGTTTGAAGCACCAGTGAAACTTCAGTCACTTATTGATTGCACCATAGTAGCCTGCCAAGCAAAGAGAATTCTTTCTTTGAAGAATTTCTTTTCAGTGGGATATCCCTGTCTCTCTCAGAATTGATGAATAAAGCTGTAAATGATTTCTAAAGCTAAAGTTAGGTTTCTTGCATCTGTATTTCCTCTTTTTGTGTCCATTCATAGCATTAAGAGCAACCTAACATTTTGAAGAGCTGTCTGGCAGTTGCCGTTTGTGTGAGGAACTTTGCAGCCTTCCTCCAAACGCACAAGTGTATCGCAAGGAACCTAATTGGGAAATGAGCTGGCTTTTGAGGTTGTTTTAGTGGCCTTGCTTTTGAAGATGAAAAGAGAACTTTCAGATGTGTTTCACATAATAAATGCGTGCAATGAAAAGGAGGGAAGGTAGTGTCTGAGCATTTCCTCCTTGAATATGGCAAAGAGAAATCCTTTGCCTTTCAGCAGTAGGATGGGGGTCTATCTGTAGTCCATGTTTTAACAGAGAGCAATTAGCTGCACTGTTATTGTCCACCTGAGGCTTCTTGTGCATTCCCCTCACTTCGTCTTGTGTTGCCTGTTGCAATAGAGTAGAAATGGAGACACAGTACAGGCCCAGTGGTGATTTTTTTTATGTTGAATTACTCAGAAAAAGTGGTTCTTTTATTTAACGTTCTTAAGTATATAACTCTCACACCTGTATTCTATCTTTTTTTCCTGGAATATATATTCTGAAGGACACAAGGTTTCTATATTACAAGCCTTTGGATTTTTTTTTTGTAGGTTGAATATTAGACTTTTTTTTTTAATTCTGTAATGAATTTTAACGTAGCTGCAACTTTTTGCTGTCCTTATTTTGTGTTATTTGCACTTCACCACACATTTTTGATTTCTGCATTTCCTCTTTTACTAAGCAAGTTTTTGGTTATAGATGATCATCCTGCTTGTGAGAGCTTCTGTCATAAATCTTTTCCCCACTGTAGTGTTATTCTGTGTTTGAATCCAATTCTGAAACTGAAATATTTTTGGAAGCTATATTTAGAGGCAGAGATTTTCAAAAGACTTTGTCTAACGTAGTACTGTACTAAAGCAAGTACGATCATATATACAAGCAGCCATTAGGCTGGCACACATTTTTTGCTAGAAAGTAAAGACATTTATTTTACCTTTCCATCTGGTTGGCATACTCTGAGCAATTTTGTAACACCTGAAACTGTTCAGAGCGACTTATTCTTTGGAAGTTTATAATGCTTAAGCTTAAGCTTTCTTTTGCCTAATGTGGTTTTTTTAGAATATCTTAGCTTACACCTTCAAATTAACAAGTCCTAGAGGTTCAGAACAGAGAAGCAGACTTTGCATAAAAAAAACTACATGAAGACTGTTGGAGGGTCTTCAGTAGTTAATATGACTAAAATACTTTATCAGAATTTGAAGCTTCATGTTCAGCTTTATATTGTATCTCAAAAAAAAACTAATTTAAAAGTATTTCAAATTCATCATGAAAACTTTAAAAGGATTTTTTCTTTTTAAATAATTCTATATTCTGAGGTATTGTATTCAAAAAGTCTCTGTGCTCTTGAAGAAATTTGAAATGAGTGTGTGTGTGTTGTCTTTTTTCTTTCGTTTTCTTAAGAGAGTCCTTAATACGAACTGCATTCCAGTGTCTTCAGTTGGTTGTGACAGACTTTCTTCCAACAATGCCATGTACTTGTCTGCAGATAGTTGTTGAAGTTGCAGGAAGCTTTGGACTTCACAATCAAGAGCTAAATATTAGCTTAACTTCAATTGGTTTGTTGGTGAGTTTTATATTAACCTACAGTGATGCTGCTTCTGGCTTTTGTTTTCTTATTTTTTTTTAAATGAAAATTAATCTGTAGTCTGTTCTACAAATGAAAGCCAAAACCCGTTTTCTGAATTATTACAGAACTCCCTTTGCACTCATTTTAAATCATACATAACCTGAGTGAGCAGTTTAATGCTGTGTAACACCATGGTTATGTAAAACAAATAGCACTGTGTTGCAAACATGCCCACCAATAAATTATTTCTAATGTTTTTTCCCTTTCTAGTCGTTCATGTATAATGATGTACTAAGTTACAGCTAAGAAATATGCTTTCTGCATCTTGCAGTATTTACATGCCGATCTTCTTCAATGAGTGTGTTTGATGTACTTGGCAAAATACTCCGAAACATAAAAAACATAAATTATGTATTTCATTATCATTAAGAACATTTCTGTGAGAATACCTTTGTTTTCTAACAATATGTTTTCTTTATTTTGTAGTGGAATATTTCAGATTATTTTTTCCAAAGAGGTGAAATAATTGAAAAGGAGCTAAACAAAGAAGAAGCAGTTTTGCAGAAGCAGGCAGAGGAAAAGGGAGTGATGCTGAATAGACCGTTTCATCCCGCGCCGCCGTTTGATTGTCTCTGGTTGTGTCTCTATGCCAAACTCGGGGAGCTCTGCGTGGATCCCCGCCCCGCAGTCAGGAAGAGTGCTGGGCAGACCTTGTTTTCCACCATTGCTGCGCACGGAACTTTGCTGCAGCATTCGACGTGGCACACGGTGATATGGAAGGTACAACTGGCGGGTTGCAGTGTTGTGGTCGTGTTTTAAAACAGCATGCCCTTTTAAGTGTTTTTAGACACAATGCATGGTAACAGAAGTTGCCTCTCTGTCTCCTGTATTTTTAACAGCACTTTCTTTGGCTCCTAAAGAGGCTCCTAAAGCCTCTTGTGAAACATTGTTCTTGTACCTTGGTTATTTCTTTCTTGTACCAATGCAGTATAAAAGGGATGCTCCTTTCCTGCACAGATAAATTACTCCTTCCTTTGTGTGAAAATCTGGTGACACTTGAGGGTCGTGTGTGTGGGTTTATTTGATTTATCAAATGCCCTTTTCTGGATCATGGTCATGTTAGTGATGGCTATGGATAAATTGGGCTGTAGCTGAATCAGCTGTTGCCCATTGTGTCTGAGCCCTATTTCAGTTCAATGGATGTTGGCCTTTCATCAGTACTAGCACTATTCTCCGTGCTTCTGACCATGCTGTTTCTCAGCCTTCTTAGGTGAACGCTCGTGTAACCCTTACCTGATCATCTGGCTGATTGTTCCTCTTTGCTGTTGACGAGGCTGTTTAGAATAAGGGAACTCTCCAGGTTTCATAATGATATAAAGGATAATAGAAAATAAATTTCTTATTTTCTTTTTATTTTAGCAGGAACACAAATGTATTATTTCAAGACTTGCTTTTTTCCCCCTTTTTTGACTTTTGCAGGTTTTATTTCACCTGTTGGATAGGGTTCGAGAATCTTCTACCACAGCTGACAAAGAGAAGATTGAATCAGGAGGAGGCAACATCCTCATCCATCATTCAAGGGATACAGCTGAGAAACAGTGGGCTGAGACATGGGTATTAACCCTGGCTGGAGTCGCAAGAATATTTAACACCAGGAGATACTTATTGCAGCCTTTAGGTAAAGTTGTTGAAAGATACAATAGTGTACTTTTAGATCCATATATTTTTTTCAACTAGAGTACTGGGAGTGCTTTCTGTTGTGTCGTGCCTCAAATAAGATGAAAATCATGCTGCTCTTAATCCGTGTTCCTTAGAGCCCAAAATTTGAAGTATCAAATTCATCTTCTATATCACTTTAGCTGAGATTAAATCTCACTGTTCACAGTTTTATGTACCAAGTAATTTTTGTTTATCATAGCCTGGTAACATAATAATCAAAAGATCAGAAAAATTTCCAGAACCTATTTTTCCTCTTTTAAGGTTACAGCATATGTGCCTAGAACTCCAGTAAAGTCAGTGGAGTTAAAAAAAAAAAAAAAAAAAGTCAAAACTATCAGTCAACCATTTAAAACGGAAGAAAGGGAATTTCTTAAAGAAAAAATGAGACTCATTCCATACAAGTTGTTATGGTTATGCTCTTTCAAGTGTGGTGGTTTGATTGTTTCTCCCCTCCTCATGCCCCATTTAACCACTGTTTCAATCTTAGACAAAGCTGTTAGTTTCAGTTACGATGCTGTTGTCCTTTCCCCAGCTAAAGGCCACTGAAGTGAGCTTACCTCTTCCTTAATTTTTTTCTCCACTTTTGTACTCTTTATTTTCTCTTGATACTGTTACTTCTTTCTCTTCACTTTTTTTTTTCAAGTTCCTATATTTTCTTTCTGATAAAAATTAAGCATCAGGTTATTTACCAAGATATTGTTATCACTTATTGCTAAGTACAATTTGAACAATGTAAATGTATAATGCAGTATCACCTCGAGTGAGTTTTGCTTAGAACAGATGTTTCACTTCAGTATAGATATCAGAGATGTTATGATATATTTTCAAAACAATTTGGTGTTTTCACCGTGTCATAGTATGTCGCTAATATATGCATAACTAAAAATGAGTGTGTTTTTTTTTCTTTTAATATCATGGACTTTGGCTATTACTGATTATAGATACCAGTATAACAGTTGTGAAGATCATCAGTTATCTGAAGAAAAGCAATGGATTTGAGACTATGTTAAACTAGAGATAAAACTGAATGAAAAATGAAACATTGCAGGGAAGCAGTAATTATTGAAAACTGGTAATTAGTGGCATAGAAAATTTAGGGCTAAATTTAATGAAAATCTTAAATCAACTGAAAAGGATAAAAATTTTATATACTCCCAAATGAAATCTTACTCTAGAGTATAATTTGCATAACATTTTAAAATTAATTCCTTGTAAATTGCATGACTATAGGCCTGTCTCTGTATATCTTGTATGTGCTTAACTCTTTCTGAAATCAACAGACACTTGCTATGCATAAGAAAAATCTGTTCAAGACTCCAGAATAAAGAAAACTTAATTCTCTTAGTGGTATGTGATGCATAGATAGAAGATTTTGGTATAAGGAGTGATCTTATTCCTCGTATTTGTGTGTTTGCCTATTGCATTAACTCTCTTTGGTTACAGTTGAAGTATTATACTCTGAAAGCCAGTGAAGCAATCACCTGACCTCAGGTCAAAGAAAAAAAAAAAGCCAGCCCCAAGTTGATTTATTATTATTTTTTTATTATTATTAATAGGAGACTTTTCCCAAGCCTGGGATGTTCTTCTTGATCATATCCAATCAGCAGCACTCAGCAAAAATAACGAAGTTTCCTTGGCTGCTCTGAAAAGCTTCCAGGAAATCTTGCAGATTGTTTCTCCTGTCCGAGACTCCGAGAAGCCCGACACGCCACCCGCTATCAACGTTTCTGTGCCTGTGGTTGTGGGGACAACAACTGCCACTAGTCTTGGCAGATCCTTCATGAGAACTGACTCCATAGGCGAAAGAATTGGAAAATATAATGGATCTGAACCCCCTATAATAACAGATGAAATTGAAGATTTGAATCTTTGGTGGGCAGCCTGGAACAGCTGGTACAGGATTGGCTCAGAAAGTACAAAGCCTCCAATTACTTGTGATAAATTGACTTTCATTCCCAGTCAGCCTTTTCTTACAGCTTTAATTCAGATATTCCCAGCTCTTTACCAACACATCAAAACTGGTTTCAGCATGGATGATCTCCAAAAGCTGGGTGTCATTTTACACGGCGCCGTTTCAGTTCCCATCAGCTCTGATGCTTCTCCTTTCATCCTTCCATCCTACACCGAAGCAGTTTTGACAAGTTTACAGGAAGCAGCGCTTACAGCCTTAGATGTTTTACAAAAGGTAATAATGTGATTTCAAATGCATAGTGAAGGGTAAACCATGTCGTGTCTCAGTTCTTCTGCTTGGAACTGCAGTGTAGTGACTTAAACATTAATTGTTTAATTACTTTCAATGGCACTGAGTGTTCTAAAGCAGTTGGAACTCCATTCCTGGTGCAGCCGTCCCCAGCTGCTCTACCTAAAAGTGAATGGTGCAATCTCTATCAAAGGCACTTTTGCTTGATTGAAGAAATGCCTCAAATGTTTCTATTGCTTACTTGCATTAAAGCATTGTATTTTTATGAGAATCTGAAAGGTCATGCTGTAAACAAAATGTAGAAGAATGGAGATCTTGATTTGAAGATCTTGATGTTAATGAAAAACAAACAAACAAAAGATCTTGGGTAAACCACATTCTTACCTCTTAATCACCAGTAGCTGAAGGATAGTGCAGCATCTTGCCATAATACAGAAATTAGGGTGACTATAATTTTTCTGGAACTATGAAGCTTCTCTTTGCAGTAGTGATTCCTTCAGAATATGTTTTTGTGCAAAAGAAATAACATTGTTATATCACGTATTTAGTTCAAGCATTGTTTCAAAGAAAGTATTTGGGAAATGCTGGAATTAAAACTACCCATGTAACCTGACTTCATCCTCTTAGGGCTTTCGTGTGTTCTACTTAACTGTGCAGCCATCACTATGCTGTCTCTTTTTTCCTTCCCCTTCTTCAGACAGGACGCTGCCTCATTCAGCTCCCAGCACACACGGTGGCTACTTAACAAGCAGCAATTGAGGATCTTGTTTTCTCTGCGCTTAGCGTGGGGTGGCCTGTCTCCAGCAAGGCAGAATCATCATCCTGCTGTCATTCCTGTAGTATGCATGTTTAGCAAATATTCATAAGTGCCTTTTGAGAACAGAGCTAGAAGTTGTGTAGAATAGAAGCTGATACCAAATCTCTGTTTTAGAAGTGGGGTTAGAAAAATAATACAGAGTTTTAAGACCAATCGTATTTGCTAAATTTTAGTCCTAACCTAGAAGTCTTGAAGCCCTTTCCTGCAGGCCAGTGTTATCTAGGTCCTGCTCTCCCCTCCTTCCCTTCTTCGCTTCTCTCCTGGTTTCCTCACTTAATCCCTCCTCAGTTTTCTGTGTTTCTTTTCTAGTTATCTTGTCCAGATGTTTTCAGCTCCCAAAGCCTTATCAAGATTTTAAACTATTTTAGTTGAAGTTTCCTTAAAATAAAACCAACAAACAAACAAACAAAACTTGAAAACCAGACGCATCCATCCGCAGTCTAAATGGGTAACATGGTATTCTGAAAATATGGGCTTAAAATTGGATGTCTCGGGTACTCTAAGCTTATTTAATATTTCCTGCTGCACTGTAGTTATATTACTTACAGAGCAGCACTAATGTTATTTAAAAAATAAAATGTATTTTGGTCTTGGTCAATCCTGTGAAGTCAGCTGATTTTTCCTCTAGGTCATGTAACACATTGGAATTAACACAGCAAGGCAGCCAGCCCGGGCTCGTGGGGAGCAAGGCCATCTGTAAATTAGTTTTGCTGGACACAACAGTCTCTTTTTCCTCTGTTGAAATGAATGAGCAATCTGAAGCGTACATAGAGAAGCTACTCTGATAGTTAAAGCTTATGTTAATATTTGCCCTGTTCTTTTAAGCAAAATGTTCATTAAATGTTTGCATATGGATTCAGATGAAGTTTCCTTCTTTGCTGTAATAGGAAGGGCTGGGCCGGCTCTGGTTTTCTAAGAAATTCTGGAACAACTTTGGAATTAGAGCATGAAATTTTTCTCTTCGTCTTTTGGAGAAAAAAAAAAAAAGAGGAAGCTTGACTGTTTTAATAAAGAGATTTTATGATGTGGCTGTCTGCACTTGCAAAGGGCTTTATCAATATCGAACCAGAAGAGAACTTTTGCTCTCTTCCTGGACTTCTGTGTTGAGCCCCTTTTAGACCTTTTATCTTGTTCTTTGTTTTCTTCATATTCTTCCTTAGAACTTAGATTCTTTGAAGGTTTTTATTGCTGTAACCTCTCATTTTCGAGCATGTAATTGAGGTGCAGACAACTTGAATTCTGCCACTCTCGGCAAGATGGGCATGAGCCTGCTGTTTAGACACACCAGCAGTGACAGTAAAGGCTTAGTCACTAAGATCTGTAAAAATGACAGTTGTTCATGGTAATTGTTGCAATAATAGTTGTAAAATAGATCTGGACTATTGAAAAAATAATCATGGAATGCTTTCCAGAACACATTTCTAAAACTACAGTCCCAGACCCAGGGGACTGGAAAAAAACAACAAACAACAATCTGCAGAATATATTGTTTATGTTGCAGCATATTAATTCTTGGTTTATAGATATCTCTTTATTTAAAGATATAAACTAATGAACTTAATACAATAGTTACTAGTCTGTTTTATAAGCAGCTCTTAATACTTTCAGCATCCTTAGTCACACGCTATGCCAGGCTGCTCCTGAGCTCCTCATGTGCTTAGGTAAATAATTACCCTGTGTAAGTAGTGCCACTTATCTTCAATAATAAAGTGGAAAAGTACCATTAATGGCAAATATATTTTGATATTTTGCCATTAGAAATATTAAGATAGTCATCTGTAGGTGCTGTCAAGGTATTCTTAAAAGATCTGCTTAAGTCAGTTACTTTTGTGTGAGAGCAAAGAAGAGATTTGTGGATGTTCTTTTTCTAATCCATGCGTCCATGGAATTGTTTGTTTTTTCTTTTTCTTTATTTTTTTCTTCCCTATATGTAATCTTGCATTAAAAGAAAAGTGTTTGGCTCAAGCCCTGGAAAAGCATCCTGTCCTTTCAGGAAAAAGGAGTGTTCCGCCACGTTCATGATGTTGGCTAAGGTTCCTGAGCATTAGGCCCACACCAGGCCAAAAACCACACGTTTCGTACAGAAAGCTGAGGAAAAGGGGAAAGGCTGTTAAGGCTTTGGAGAACACCCTGCCATAGGTTGTAGCTTGCAGCTTGGTCTTCCCTGCCCCTGCTGCTTGCTCCCTCTCGGGGCTGGGATCTTGGGCTGTTTGCTGCCCTCTGCCCTCGTAGCTCATATAACATAGCCCAGCGCGCGACCTGCGCCCAGGCGTTTCTGCATCTTCGCTGTGTTTGGCTGCAACAGGTCACAGACAACCTTGCATTAAAAGATTCCGACCTCTCTCTCGAGAAAAAAGACTGCACAATCAAGGCTTTTATTTATGGAGCAATAGGGGTTTTTTGTTGTTTTTTGTAGCTGTGAGAGGAAGGACTTCGGGAGGAAGAGCAAAGCATTTAGTCTGAAAGAAAATAACTGGAATAACTTCATAGGATCAGACTTTGCATCAGACTTCGAAAATAAATGCTCTTGCTTTGCCTAGGGATTTGAATTGCAGCAGGAAATCATTAGTTTATGACAACATGATATTCTGTTGACATCTTTGAAGTATACCCCTCCTAAAATGTTTTCCATCTTAAAGCAAGATTGAGTTTCAGCTAAGCTAAAGCCATATCATTTTTACTTGATTTATGTTTCTTCCTGTAAGATAATTTAGACCACTTATGAAAAACCCTCTATGAATTAACTTCTGAGATGTAAATTTTCCTCACATCCTGCTGTGATGGTACAGCAGAGTTTGTGTGGAAAACATATATATTCTATTAGTCCAAATGAGATGCCTGTATTTCCTATACTATATATAGCTAGGCATCTTGCAACATACTTTGGTTTAATGAAATGACAAAAATATTTTTTCTTCAACCTGTTAAAATTATGCACCTTGTTTTATAGAGCCTGGTCTTACATAGTCCAGTTTCTGCAGGGTAACACTATATTCATCTTACATTTATACAGTCAGTTTATTTTAAAATTGTTTGTGTTCTTGCAGCTTTAGAATTAGGCTGGCGCAGCAAAATCAAAATGGTGTGAGCTAAAACCAGTAGATTTCATAGTTAGCAAAAACAGGTAAGAGACTGATAACTTGTATTTTTTATAATATATTCCCTTTTGTGTTGCTGGGAATTACTCTTTAGAAGTATTGAGGCAAATTCTTCAAAGGTGAAGCTCAAGATATGTATTAACCCTTCTTTCTGTTTTTTTTTTTTTTTGGTATAGGCTATATGCATGGGCTCAGAGAATATGCAGATAATGTACCCTGCAATCTTTGATCAGCTTTTGGCATTTGTAGAGTTTTCCTGTAAGCCCCCACAGTATGGACAGTTGGAAACCAAACATATTGCCAATGCAAAGTATAATCAGGTAATTTCTAATAAATCTCATTTCTTTTATTTGGCTTCTGCACACAATTCAGCATTGGATAGAGATTGCTTAGGAAACTACATTTATTCCACGTATAAAAGCTTGCTGTGTGTGTTGTGTAATGTGTAATGAGTGTTTGTTGTTGTTGTTGTTTTCTTACGCTCTTCTGTGCCCTTTGAATTCTACCTTCCTTCACTTTTTGTATTCCTCCCTGTAGGAAAAGTCTTGCATGGACACTATACACACATTCACTCTGCCTGAATTTACCCAATGAATTCATCTAAAAAAACCCTTGTACTCTATTTGGTAACAATTTAATAGAAAGGCATGATAATTTTGAATGGAGGTAATTCCTTCAAGCTGCCAATTTTTGTATTGCACGCGCTGTAGAGAAGCGGAACGTGTTCAATAGTTCTTTAAATCTGTCTATTCTGCCCTTCACTAAGCATGACAATCTCAATCAGTGTAATCTAAGAGGTAAATGTTATGTATGTATTAATTCTTCTTATTCTGTTTGTCCTGCAACACAATGGAATCACACTAGATACAACTATTTGCACCGGTGAGTTAATTTCCTTAAAGATTGTCCTAAAGTAGTTGTCTTGCATAGATTGCAACATTTCTCCTACTTGAATGTACTTTACTTTATTGTGGAGTACATTGGCAAAGTTGGACTACATTTTTTTTTAAATTTTGTTGCTTGGACTATATTTTTAGCAAACCTTGCATGCATTAAACAGAGAGCTTGATTCAAAATACACCTTTACTGTTCCTTAACTAGTACATCTTAATATGCAGCACTAATTTTTCTTTTTTTTTTTTTCCCCTAGGCTGAATGGGTAGCATTGAATTATGTACCGTTTGCAGAGAGATCATTGGAAGTTGTTGTAGACTTGTATCAAAAGACTGCTTGCCATAAAGCTGTGGTGAATGAGAAGGTTCTTCAGAACGTTATTAAGGTAAAGTGGTTGGGTTTTTTTGTTGTTTTTTGGGGGGGTTTTTTAATGCTTTTTCATGAAGATTGGGAGGTGATTTTTTTTCTGATGATGTTGTTAAGCTGTACATTTTGTACTTTAGCTAGATAATACAATAATGTCAGC
>NW_010576719.1:2354-17494 GCF_000705375.1 Tinamus guttatus
TTGTGAATTGAACGGCTTTTGACTATCAATGAGAGATTTTGTACCGCCTAAGTGAGAATTCAGCTAATAGCCATTTTAAGCATAATACAAAAGCCAGGAAACAACCAACAAGCTGGGACAGGACCAATGAGATGGTCAATGACATGCAGAAGATTGTTGCACTTGGCTGTGGTACCAGGCAAAGCACCTTTCTTGAAGACTTCTAGGTGGACATAAATGCTACCGTTAGTTACAGTGATTAAGCACACAAAAAACAGCGCCTTTTGCACATGTAGTGGAGGTAAAACTGAGCGAAGCTGCTGGTATATTTGCTGCAATGGATTTTTATAGCAAATTTTCAGGTTTGCAGTCTTGAAAAATATTTGCTACTCAGACTGTCTCAGTTCCATGAGTCTTCCCGGGAACTGAGTGCATGGCAAGACAACCATAAAGGGAACCTTCTTGTATATTTTAAGATATTATTTAGTGATGCCAAAAAATAAAGTAATTTAGATAAAGTATTTCAATAACCTGATGTAGTTTTGCAGTAATGCTGTAGGGAATATCGCGTGGAATCAAGGTGTCTGTTGCTTACATGCAGTTTCAAAGAACGGATTTTTTATATGCTGAGTTGGTCTCAATTTTCCCTAGCGCTTGGTTTTACCACTAAATTCAGGTAGTGAGCCCCACAGGGTGATGGGAGAGTGCAGAACTCTTTGGAAAGAGTTAAAAAGGAAAAACCTGTTTGCTTCCTGAGCTGTCCTGCACCTGCATGCGCCTTGCAGGACGGTGTGACGCTCTGCAGTGACTTGACACAGTGTTGCTGAAGCTGTTGGCTTTAACTTGTACTGCTCTGTGATTCAGGTCTGTGGCTGGTACCAGACTTCTCCCCATCCTAAATGAAAACCTGGGTCCTTGGACAATAAAGCATCCTTGCTCGTGATCTCAGATGATGGATACTTATGTGGATACAAAATGGAGCAACTTCATCTTTTTCTTGCTTCACTTTCTGTTTTCTTACAATAAATTTTAGTCTCTGGGCATTATTTAATCTTCCAAAAGCTTTTCCAGAAAGAAAAGCTGTTTGTTTTCCTCTCATCTAATGTTGGAGGCATCCTGTTTAGGTGGAAAAGGTCCCTTGTTTTAGGAATTATCTGCCAGAATCTGCCTTTTCAAGGCATGCTGCCAAAACTACCTTTTCTGCAGGCATCTGGTGGGTCAGTGAACTGAGTTCTAGGGAGTTATCATAGAGTGATTACTTAGATGGTTTGTGGTAACGTTTTAATGGCAGTTCAATTAATATGATAAGATCTTAATTGGTTGTGTAGAATACTGTCTTTTAATATATGCAAAGTGCCAAAGCTATAGAGAGGTGCATATAAATCTAGCTAAAACCAGAGTGACTTGCTTAGCTTCAGCATTCAGACCACTGGAGTTTTAGGTCTCGAACAGTACCCATTTTTCCAGAGATTTATGGTACTGTAGGTGAGAAGTCTGTCCTTAGAAGACATAGAAATATGGGTATAAAACGGTCCTTGTCCAAAACAGAGACTCGACTCATACCCACAAAAAATGAGCTGCTTGAACACCAAGGGAGTATGTCTATTGGCCACTTTAAGGAGCAGAAGAACCGTCCTGGGACCCGAGAGTACAGGCTGCATGAGGCTGGGCTAAAGAGCTGAGCGTTGCAGGCAGCAGCTTTCGCTCACCTTCAAATTGGCATCTTCTGAGATCGCTTTGGGGCTCCCGGACGTTTTCCAGTTTAGCTGTGGACACAGGTACGAGCTGAGCAGGGAGCCCGGCAGCCCAGCTTGCACACAGCTGCCTCGGCAGTATGCACAGGTCAGGCGTAGGTGCTTGCAGATTAATTAGGGTTTAATTAGCCATGCACAATATGCACATTCCCAGTGTGCGGGCCGTCCTGCAGACAGGTCCCAAATTCTAAATTTGTAAATGGGTTAATTTGAGGGGAGGAGGACTTTGTGAGGGAGCTTGGGTTGGGGGCCTGGCTGTGCTTAATATAGAGATCTTACCTTCACAAGAAATAACTAAACATACCACCTAACATGCAGAGTATAGGGCAAAAGGAAAATATAGTATGTATGAATTCAGCGAGCCTTTTTTATTCCACCTATTTTATCACACATGGCATGCTAAGCTAACAAAAATTTGCGTTATCTTCATCAACTCCGAAGTGGCATAATAGTAGGAACAATATGCTAAATACTATTTACTCACCTAGTTTGGAATATAATTATTTCCCTTTAAATTTGTATCATCTGAATGCAGTGGGGTGTGGTAACGGATTTTCCAGCAAAGCTGTCAGATTTGTTAGGAGCTTTTCAGTTTACATGTGTTGTTATATCTATTAGTATTAGCCATTTGGAATGGTAGCTGTTGCATAACTGCAGAAGAAAGCTGAGTGCTGAAAAACAAAACAGAAAAGAAGGAGGCACCAGACCTGTGTTGTTCTGGTGGTGATTAGCCACAGCTGGAGTGTTTGACCCACCTGAAGCTTGTGTGAATTCCGGGGGTTGCCTGTTCGAGATGCTGAAGTGCACGTTGAGTGCCCAGCCTCTCTCCAGCCCGTTGTTCAGGCCTTGGGCACATGGTCTGATTACTGTGTGGCAAGTGAAGCTGCTGCTGCTGCAAAGATCTGCAAGTCTGTGACATAAATCTTAGTGACACTTTAACTCAGCCCAACACTGATGCGTGGCTGAAATGCTTGTGTTTCTGTGCACGAGCAGCTTGGTGCTCACATCTCAAGCATCAGTTGCTTCTTTTGTGTGTAATTGCCCTGGTGCTTCTTGCTAGAGGTCCCTTACAACCTTAAGCATTCTATGATTCTCTGCTCCAGGTTTGTGCCTGGAGCTTTTCCTCACTATTACAAGTACCTTGGTGTTAACATTTTAAAGGAGTGGTGGTAGAAGTATTTCTGGTAGATCAGCCCTCCTGGCTCATCTGAACAGAAGAGAATGAAGAAAACGCAGCAGGTAAGATGGACAACTGGGAAACCGCTAATGTGAAGGAATAGTAATCCATGTGAGGAGAATAAATAAAGGGGGCAATAACTCTTTGCTTTAGGCCCTGGAGGCAAGAGCAACAAACGAACTGGGATGAGAGAGGAGGAGACACTCTAAAAGATTCAAAGAAGGTTTTGATATGGTTTAATAGTTCACTTTCTCAATTGTGAAAGTAAAACAGTTCTTCTCTGAGAGAGAATCCAGTCTGTCATTAATGAAATTAATTTCACAGCAGCAGTGCAGTGTGGATAGGACATGACAGGCCCAGCAGCCAGCGGAGTTCTCACACGAGGTACTCCTTGCCCTTCTGAACGCCTCTCCTGCAGCTGCTCAGGCTGAGCTAACACACGTGTTTTGTGTTTTGCTACTCCTCATCTTCAGAGTTCAGGTAGTTCATTTCCCACATTGCGCAGGGCCCAAGAATAAACAGAGGGATGCAGTTTTCAGGGAGGAAGTGAGTATTTATTTAAATGTCTTGAGCACGTGTTTCCTCAGCTACAGAAACAGTCTGTCTTCATTCTGTTTTTTCCACCTCTGCTTTTTTATTAGGACAGAGGACTGCTGCATCTTTAATGCACTATTTTACAACCTTTTATGTAGAAAGATTAACAAAAAGGAACCACACTTAATTTAAGATGACAACTTAGGTTTGCCTCTGGATTCTTTTTTGGCAGACGTTCTCTTAGTAAATTACATTTGACAACCTGAAATAAATTCAAAGCAAGATTTATGCAAGCATTTGCTCACAGGGCTGTGGTTCATCAGATTGTGTGGTTAAAAAGCTATGAAAAGTAACAACTAATTTAAACATTTATTTTTAGACAACCTACTTGGGCTATCGTAGAAAAATCAGTTTTCTTAACATGTGGAGGTAATTTTTTGGTTGATAATAGAGTTAGTTATAGATGTTTGTGTAAGAAAAATAAAACAGAGCATTACAAAACAAGAATAAATGACTCATGATGATACAATTTCTGTAACAGCTTAACACAAAAAAAGGTTTTAAAAACATTACCAAGGACATGGCATCTTTGAAAATTTTCCCAAAGGAGAAGTCAATGTTAGCCGAGATTGCCAGAATTTACTTTAGCTATTACTATGGATGAATAATTATGCTCAATTCAGCCAGTGATACGGGTTCACAGCAGGTTAATTGGTAATAATGGGTTTCATTCCAAACAGTGAGGAATGATATTTCAACAAAAAACTGCTCTCAGTGAGAGCTGAAGATGTCCTTGCTTTCAGTGCTGCATATTCACAATAGCACGTATAGGAGCTCAGCATTCTTGTTTCTGTGGCATTGAGTTGCCCTCAGTTGCTCATGGATATTGAAGGAGGTTATAACAAACTGAGGAAGCATCTAAGTTATGCAGCTTGGTCTTTTTTCTTTTCTTTTTTTCTTTAATTTCCTCTGCAACTAAAATTTGCATTCCTTGGGACTGGACAAAGGAGAATGGAATGATCTTGCTAAAATCACCAAAGCAGAAAGACATTTATCTCTGTTCTGTAGGTGTAAACACAGAGTTAGTCATTTGAAGTAAGACATACAGATATTAATTGGACAAAGAGGAATTTTCTGGGTTTGAGTGCTTGTGCTTACTGCATAGCACAGGAATTCTCCATCCCTCCCTCGGCCTTGTGTACTACACCATATAAATAATAATGAGAAGCAGAAATAAATCCATTGATCGTGAGCTGGCTGAGAACAGACCTGAGCCTCTCCCTTCAGCATCTTCTGCTAAGGAATGGCTCTGAGTAGTAATGCTTGAGCGTTCGAGGAAGGGGAATATTCCTGGGTGAAAAAGGAAGATATGAATGCAATTCTCTGAGCTAAGCCTACCCACCGGGATTAGGCACTAATTCAGCTCTCAAGTGTTGTCTCAAGTCATTCTGTACTTCAGCTTCTCTCTTCTTTTAGCATTTGTAATTGTTTTCCTGTTTACTGCCTTCATTTTAATTACTGCCTTTGGAGATTCCAATGACCCTTTGTCAAAAGCTCTCCAAAATGTAGTGTGTAAACCTCAGGTTAAAAAAAAAAGATAAAAAGAATTCATTCATTACTTCTCTATATGCACATGCATAAGAAGGTGAATCTACTTCTGTTAGGCAAGTCAGTCAAGTCATACTAAGAAAAATTGAAAATATATTAAAAAGACACTTTCAAGGTTGGAGTATTTGGGCCTTTATTCTTCCTCTGCCCTTAACTGAATTTTGTAAAATTGGTAACACCAATGCAAATGTTACAGTTCTTTAAGTTTAGGCATAGTAAAAGAATATATAAAATTTCAGGGTTTTTTTTGGACCGGAGAGATGTAGGTATACGCTTCTGCTCATGCATGCTTATACAGTGTATGGGACCACAGATTATCAGCTCAGCTGGGATCCTGAGTGCTCATCTAAACAGAAGTTTTAGATAATGGGAAAATATTGTCCTGTTTGACCCTTTAAGCACAGTGTGGGCTCTTTCTGTGCAGAATTTTCTAATGTTTGGTCTTGGTGACTGTGCTGCTTTACTTCTAGGAAGTTACTATCCATTTTTCAGATGTTCTTGTCAGGAAGTTTCCATAAATATTCCACTTAAATATTCTCTTTCTTAATCTTCTTTATTTCTTCTCAGTTGACTCCTGCGTGACCCTTCTTCTTCCTTGCTGTTTGTGATCTTCAAGCAGAAATAAGCTTTTGTTAGCTGCCATTAGGAAGATTGCAGCAAGTCCTGTAAGACACTCATCCACATCTTAGGAGGAGAGAGGCCTGAAAAACGGGGCAGCTTTTTTCTTTCTGCTCCGTGAAGGGGAGGCCACTGACTGCTTTTCCTGCACCTCCCAGTAATAGGATTCAACACAGAGTCTGCACGTTGCTCTGGCAAAGGGTGAAATCCTGGGGAATGGCAACAACTTACTCTCTGCTGATTTCTCATGAAGTGCTGTTAAATCTGTAAATGGAAGGAACAGGCCAGGGCCTCTAGGGCATCCTGGTTTTAGTGTAGAAAACTCTATGTACTTGGGTCAAAGTCTTGGGCTTTTGCATGAAGACCTAAATAAGAATGACAGATCTTCAGCTGGTTTAACTTCTGCCTCTGCTGAAGCTAATTTCTGCCACCTGGAATCTCACCGAAGGCTTTTTAAAACATGGGGTGTTTTATCTAAGAGATCATCTCAGATATCTAATTGCAGATAATTATCCACATCTCTCCTCTCTGCTCACTAAATGGAGATATTTCTACACTGGTATCTTGACTTCTCTGTTTCCCGCTCTGCCCATCAGTACTGAGGTTTTGCACCGAGGCTCTGTGAAGGGCAGCCAGGATAAGTGCTGGGTAGTGGAATATCGGCCTATTAGCACAACACCTTCAGGGCTCTCCTCCCTCTCCCCCAAGAATAATAAACCACACAGCATATGTCTTAGGTAAAATAACCTTTTGCTTCAGGCTTTATGACTCCCGGGAGCTGTATTTTACCCTGAGGAAATATTTTACTAGTTCTGTTCCCTGAGTCTGCCGCTCAAGTGATATATGTAATATACTCACCATGCACAAAACGAGGTGACCTGGACGTCACACATTTGGATTCAGGAGGCACATTCTGATTTGTCTAATGAAAAAGTAACTCTGCTCCAGCCAGGGAGGTTATTCCACTCTGAAGCTGTGGGCAACAAAAACATATTGATATGTGAAACTATTTGGTGACTACAGCTTTTCCAGGTGTATTCCTGCCCGTGTAGTCACTTGGTTTGGACCCTTAGCTCAGCTGAATGAGTGTCGTTCTGCTCGAGCTGGTCCAGCTTTGAACTGATCCAAGAAGCCAGCTCACATCCTTAACCAGCTACTGCGTGAGGTTGGGATTTAGGAGTTGTTCTAATGCTCTTAAAAGCCCACATAAAAATCTTCAGCCTCTTTGCATGTGAATGAATTTTAAATGGAAGATTTTATTTAAAACTTGATTTAAATTGATTTTTAAAGAAAGTTTTGAACTGTTGCTGAGTTCTGGAGATGTGGGCAGTGTTACAAAATTCAGTTAAGACAGAGGAAGGATAAAGGCCCAAATATTTCAAACCTTGAAAGCATCTTCTTAATGTATTTTCTCTCTTCTTAGAGTAGGTTGAAGAGCTAGAGATTGTTTTACCTTAGAAAGGAAATGCAGAAGGTGGGATATGACAACGACATAACAGCTGAATGGTTTAGAAAATGTGGATCAAACATTCATATAAATTTGACTCATAGCACAACAGCAAAGGCGTGTCTGAAGCATTTTTATCTCATTGTATTCCTGTAATTTTTGCACTTTAACAGGTAGCCTATTACCACAGTGAGAGTGACTGTCATAAGTTTCATCTGCTTAAGAAAAGCTCCAATTCTCCTGACTTTCTATTTTTGGATGTAGATTCTTTCAAATTTGTGCAGAATGTTAATTGTATTCCCTGACTCCCACTCAAGGAGAAGATTTATTAGTGTAAAATTAACTTGTTGATTTTTATTATGCTCTAAGTAGTGGGAATGGTATCCCACAATGATATTTAAAATATTGCTGTTTATATACATTCATGAGTGTAACTCAGTTAAATGAGAATATATAACTACAATGGCAACATATGAATTTTGTGGTAGTATAAATATTTACTTTTTCTTTATGTACCTTTTATGTTCCCCATGAATTTTTTTAGCTGCTCCTTGTACCAGCAAGCAGGAGAGAAGTGACAGAGCTACCGAATTAGCCTCCATCAGAGTTTATTTGCCCTCATTGCGAGGACGCAGGGTATCCTCATCTCCAAAGGAGCACAATTCCCATATCATTAAGGCTGATGTCTCTTAACCACATTGGGAAGAATAGAAAGGTGCAACTAGAGTCAATGTCTTTCCATTATGTCAATCAGGGAAGAATTCCTATGGCAATTAGGTTGTTTATCACCTTCCTAGTAAATCGAGGACTTAATTGAACAGTTGCACGGGTGTCAACGAGAAGCAAGTGCTTTATAATGCTGCATGAACAGCGAGGGTAAATTGGAAAGCTCAGACCTGTAGCCAAGTTTCAATATCTGCCTCTAATACCAAGTAGAAGAGGTTGAAATAGAACAGGGAGAAAGAAAGCAAGCTAGAACATGAAACTACTTGCCTTGTACGAGTGTTCTTGATGGACATCCGGGCGTATCATAAACTCCTCTGGCAAAAATCGATACTGGAGTTTCTTCAGGGCTGTTTGAAAAATGGTCCAGTGACTTACACGATGCCTAGTTCAGCAAACATCTTTGGAGATGTGGGGGTGTGTATGTGGGGGGTGATTTAAAGCTATGGATTCATTTTTTGTAAAGTTAGGGGACAACAAGTGGTCGGTAAATTAGGTTATAAAAAAGCGAAAGGTTTGCAGTTTGTTTACTACAAAACTTGCCTTGGTCTTGATTTAAAAGTCATCGACCTTCCTAAAGTCTTGCAAGGTCTGTATCAGCCATCCATATGGAGTAGACACTTGACCTAGCAATATGAGCAGAATATTTCTGTGCTACTGGTACTATTCATCAGAAAACAGCTTTGGTGTCTGAGAAAAGCAGAATCCCCTGCCGCATCAGCTTGGGTAGTGGCTGCAGGGGTATAAGCCATAAGGTGAAACATTTGAAAAACTTCTTCTGGACTCTCCATCCTTAGATGTGCTTCCAAGGGGGCTAATTTTCAGAGTGCAGATATTCAGCAGTTTCTAGAAATGATAGCAGAGATTATTTTGAAATAGCTGTTCGTATTATTAATCATTCTTTACAAATTTGTTTTCTTGGCACTAGGTAGGCACATGCACTTACAAAATCGCACTATGCCTATACAAAACAAGTAGGAGCAGAATACCCATTGCAATAAAAAATAGTAGTATTGAGAACTACTGACTTGTAAAAATTAAATTTAAATTATATTATACTGCGTTTTTCACATTCCAGACATGAAATCCTATCTACCACATTTTTGACATCTGGCAAAACTGATTTGTGTCGTTAGACCTTATAGGCTTTTTCATCTGTGTATCCTTAGTCCGTATCCCTTTATTTGAAATATCAGTCTTAGATAAACCAGTAATTATTTTGTTAAAAGTGACTTACAATCCTTTTGCTTAGGAATCCCAGTTTTATCCAAAGGTCTTAGAAACCGACACCTCTTCCCATTAAAGAAGTAAACAAAACTTTAACCTTCTCCTCAGAAATTCATCAGGAAGGTCAGCACTCTGCTCCCTCCAATTTCCCAGGCTCAGCTGGGAGCTGATTAAAGCTGCCAGCTACGGCTTGTCAGGTTTGTCAGAGACAACTATATAAACTCTTTGTTATTCACTTTGCTGTGTATTATAAATATATTTATCTTCTTCTGTCAGGCATTGACTGGACAGGTGCTAGAGGAGCAGTGAAGCAGTAGCATTAAACGCTCTAACAATGTCATTACTTAGTAACTCACACTGAAAACATGGCCAGAATATTCAGGAACTTTCTGTGCTTGTTCCTAGTGGAGGTGACTAGAGCTGTTGGGGGGAAAAATGTTTGTTATTCCAGGAGGTTCCTGTCAAGCAGCCGCCTGTAGCAAATCAGAATACATGACTATGGATGTTTGGCAGTTTTTATCCTTAGAGGGTTATTTTCGGGCTGTTTTTAATGGTCTGTTTGGTAGGGAAAATGCAACAAAGTTGGGTACCAAAGAAGGTCTTAGAACTATAGAGATTACTTTTTGATTTGGAGAAGAAGACAAGTAGCGTAGTCAGAAGTTCAGAACAGCGTTGGGAAGAAGGAGCGTTGTGTAGAAGCAGAAGTGTAAATCCCATGCAGCAGAGTAACACCCCAACCTGTGCAGGAATATGACCGTGGTGTTTCCAGCCCAATGGAAAAGATGCAAAGACTTCTTAGATGTACGGACTGTGCAAGAAAATCTGTGTCCCTCCAAACTACCAGTCAGAACATTATTTTGCAAGAATACTCAGTGACCTGAAATTCCAAACAAAGATTTGGAGAAAGGTAGAGAAATAGTTGGAGAGAGTCCAGTCCCATTTTCACTGCAATAAGCCCAACCAGGGGATGCCTGCACTGTGTGTCAGTACCGTGTGCTTTCAGTAGCACGCTCCAAATGGGAGATCTGCACGTTGTGCATCGTGAGCGAGCAGGAGTGAGCAGGGAGGAAGCCCTTCAGCCGTGCTCGCTGGGCTCTAAACCCTTCTGCCTTTCTGTCGCTGGGACTCGAGCTGAAACCCTGCAGACCTTTTGTTGCTCTTAAGGCATGATCAGCATCTTCTAGTGAGCGTGGAGTTTTAGGCATTCTTGTATTGAACCTTATTTTCCCCAATGGAATAGATTAGGAAAATGTATAAAAATGGACCCTGTAGAATTAGACTCAGTCTAACTAAATCTGTTAAGCTGTTGTATATCTTCAGTGAAGCATGAAGATATCACACGATATTATTTGGTTAACCGAATAAGGCTCTGGAAACAAGGTTGAATGTTCTTTGAATTTAGTATAAAACATATTTTGTGATTGGCTGATACATACAGATAGAGCAAAAAGATCTTCATATGATCTGCAAGCTGCGACAGCATCATGAAAACGATGTTTTGTGGCTCTGTACTGGAAATGATGGTTGTAAGCAGAATGGTTTTTCATTTAGAGAGCCTATAATTGTATCAGGTTTATATGCCAGAAGGACATTATCACTGAGAAACTGGTAGGAAGAAAGCAAGGGACACATTAACTGTTTTGTCAGAGATGTATCAGGCAACAAGTGCAGAAGGGCGAGAGAACGGACTCCCAGCTCATTGACTACACAAAGTATATGGGTTTTTCATGACAAGAACAAGTATTTATCCTGTTCCTAGCAAAATAGTATGTAAGTATTTGTGCTGTATGTAAAAGTGACGTGCATTCAGGTCTAGCCCATGTCAAACATTTTGCTGTGAATACCGTGAGGATGACAGTTTACCACTTTTAAAGAAATGTTTTAAAGGCTCTAAATGGCAATAGTCACATTCACCAAATACTTCTAGTCATGAATTCAGCTTGTATGGAATCCCTTGGAGATAAATATATGTTTGGCTGTACTGAAGACAGCAGTAGTCTGGGTAGGGACAGTCAGAGATGAAAAATGGCTAGTCCTGATGGGGAACGAATAGGGCTAAACAGGGTTGTTTCCTTAATCAGAAGGTGTCATTTCAGTGAATCTGTCTTTTTTTGTCAGAACATACATACTGATTTTGACCACAGTGAATTTCTGTTTGAAATGACAAAGAAACTGTTAATCTCAAATTGCCAATATTTGGCTCAAGTTGAAATACCTGTTCTTGATACAGGTCAGAGATTTGAACTTCTGCCTCCCCGAGTTGCACAGCGATTGGGCTATCCAGGAATTGAGGTGTGTGGCAAAGATATTTCTCCTCTAAAAGGGCTAGTTTCATTTCCATTTAGAATGGGAAGTTTTTGAAATCTTGAAAACTTTCTTGGGGAAGTGAAGCTGCTCCTTGAATTTTCTAATACTGACAAGTGAAACTGCTCCTTGACTTTCTCTAATACTGACAAGTCTCAAAATGTGACATCGGCGTGATCTGGAAGAACCAAAACACCAAGGGCAGAGGAGATGGATGCTGGGCAGGGAGGAGGAAGCGGCAGGAGTCCCGTGCCAGGGATCTTCCACTCCTTTCATTGCTCTCCTCTGCAGATGAGACCTAGCAGATGCCTGTCACTTGTTTCCTTCCTTGTATTCCTTGAGGGCCATGGACAACAACACCATTTTAGGATTTTCACGGTGTTTCCTAGTAAATTCTCCTTCTGTTAGACTTTACTGGAATATTATTTCACCCTGTGATAAATTGAAACCAGTGTTGATATACAGTACTGCCACAGAGGCTTTATTGTATTCTGCGTCCATGGTAGGAAGACGTGACTCTTAGTTATGCTTAGCCTCACAGGCAACATAAATTTAATGGTTTTAACAAATTTCCTCGTGGAATTTTTCATCAGCAAAACTGATGTTTACAAGTTTGAACATGCTGTTCTCTATAAAGATAATTTGCAGGTAGAAGTGGGAATCAGGAAGAAGAAAGCCAAATAGTGGATTTCTTCCAGGTCATATCTGCGCTGTCGCATTAATGTGTGCATGCTTGTAGAAGACCTTAGTTTCTAGTTATAATCAATATTTGACATATTTTTTCCCGTGATTAAATTAAAGGCAGGAAAGTCAGATTTCCCTTAGGAGAAAACAAGTGGCGAAGGAGTTCATTGGTGATCTGCCTGTAATCCAAATAAGTGCTACAATTACCTCCACTCTCGTTCATTCAGTTGTTGCTGCTCCCTCCTGCTGGCCTGGTGCCTAATAACTCTTTGGCTTGCCACCCACATCAGAATGGAAAATAGTTCCTATATATCAACGTGCTGTCTTCAGGACCCTTCGGGATTCCTCATCAGAAGGGTAAAAGAAAACAAGCTGTTACACATACAATTACTATATCTCTTCTATATCATATTTTGCAAACAAATCTATAGGTACATGGTGTCCTGCTTCTGTGCCAGCATCCACGTGCTGCAGGGTGTTGGGGTGACCAGGTTTCCGTGGGAGTAACGAGAATAGCAGGGCCCTGGCTCTGAGCAGCTCGGTGAGGAAGCCTTAGTGGCCTGTAGTTTTTTTATCTGAGGGGATTGATTACTGATTGGGGCCTTCATTGCTTTTACAAAGGCGGCTTTGTGGCTGCTAGTATTTTTGCTAGAACCTGGGATTTAATCGAATCTCCGGGAGGTGCCGGCGCTTTGTAGCTGGTGTCAGCTCGTCACCGCTGCCCCTTTTCCCGTTGCTTCCCCAGGAACGGGGCACTCGAGTTCCTGGTGTGATGTTGGTTCAGCTCATCCTTCAAGGACAGCTTCAGGAAACTGAAAACAGGTGGGAATCAAAATAACCTGAAGAAAGACTGGGCAGAACAGTGTGACTCGTGTAGAGTGTTTTCCAAAAAGCTATAGTGCAATTTTGTCTTCCCTCCACCAGTAGTTTGATCAGATCCTGCAGGAGGCTTGAGAGGTGAAGTACGAGGCCTGGTCCCTCCTGCAGCCCCGCGGAGCTGCCCTGCTCTGCCGAGCTCGTTGCTCTGCTTCCAGGGCCACAAGGCAGCAACGACCCTTTCGCTGATGGCTTCTAAACTCTGAGCCTCTTCCCCCATGGGTTTTTGAAGGACTAACTATGGAAATAAGTGATTCCTTTACACCTCACAGTGTGGTTTTGGTTTTGTTTTCATAGACCATGGAAATAAACTGTTTGGAATCTGCAAAATTAATTTATTAAATTTATATTTTTCGTTGAAAATCAACTTTCTTTTTGCACAGCTACCGAACTATGAGCAAATCCTTAAAAATGCCTGGCGGTTTAATATACTTAGCCAGTTGTTCCCATGCAAAGTAAAAGACATAAGAATCTCGTCCTCTCTGCTATATTACTAAGATAGCTGGTACCAGACTTGAAAGATTATAGTTGTATGCAAAGCTGAAAATTATGGTAGCATTAAATTAATAACTCGGTGTTTATGACATTGAGTCAGAGGCAGCTTAATATTACAGTGCCTGTGAAACTTACAGTTATTTACAAGCCAGATGTTGACAGAAAATGAAACAGGAATTTGAGCCAATCTTTTTTTCGTTTTTTTGAAGGAACTTCTCTTTCCTGATTAAGTCTCCACCTCAGTGGTACTTTCGGCTCTTTTAGGCAAACATTGTTTATGACACATCTCAGGGCTGATGTTGATTCGGAGGAGAACAGGTGGAAAGTGGGAACAGTTCTGTTGCAAAAAATAAGCAATAGTTCAGGTGTTAAACTACGGATGTGGAAAATTGCTCTGACAGTTATGATGTTGCTCTGTCTTTTAGTAAGACTTAAGCTATCATTTATTTCAAATGCATCAAGCGATATCTTGTTTCCTAGCGCACGCTTGCCTGTGCTGTGCTGCTTGTGTTGGTGGTCACTGATACTCTGGGTGCTGTGCTTTTATGTGAATGCTGAAGAACAAATTACAAAGCAGGCTTTTCAGCAAAAATATATGCTAACTGCATCTTTGGTGCAAAACTTGTTATTTGTTGTATGTGCCAATACATCTTTTCTAAAGCAAATTGCAAATAATAGTACAGTGTAGGACCAGGTTTATCAAGCTTGCTTTCTTTCACTTTTATAGGCTGATTTATGAACATCTAATTATTTGGGAAGAAATGTGTGTTCTTTAGCCTACAATTAACACAAATACAGAGCTCAAAGTTTCCATCTCCATTTTCTAGAGGAAGGGATTTGGTGGTGATAAGGAATTTAATGTGTTTAAGAAGTATTCAGTAACTCAGTAACTGAATCTTGAGCCCTTTTTCAGATTTGGTCTACTGTAATGTAAGTGCTATATTAGGTGAGGATATGTGGTCCTGTGTAGACTGTATGTGTGTAGGCTGGAGTAAAGTTTTATTAATTAATTTTGTTTTGTTATGGGATTTTCATCTGGGAAAGCCATGAGTTACCAAAGTTCTTGACTGTTCCTTTTCTGTTAATGATGGGATGGAAGTATCTGTATTTCTATCTAGGAGGCTACTAAGCTCGTCAGTACCGAAAAGGACTGGATCATGACACAGGAAGAACAGGGTGACTTTGTGGACTGGAGCAGCAGCATGAAATTTAATAAGGCAAATGCAAAGTCACGCACCTGGGGACCAGCAACAAGGACTTGGCTACAAGCTGGAGATTTATCATCTGGATGTGACAGGCGCGGAGAGGGATCTGGTTATGGTCACTGGTTACAGGATGTCTGTGAGGCGCCACTATGAAGCACTAATGCTGTCCTAGGACATCTTCAGTAGACAGAGCAGGATGTCAGCACCGCTGTACGGGGAACTAGGGAGGCTTCGTTTAGGATGGTACCTATTGCTCTTGTCACCCTTCTCCAAAAAAAAAAAAAAAAACTAAGGCAATTAAGGCAGAGAGAAGCCTATCATATGCGAACAGATTTCTGTTGTCACTCTTTTTCCTTCATGTACAGCATCCTAAAATATGTGTTGAAATGGACATTGGGGGTTGTTTGAAAGCGTTAATTACTTTATGCCAGTGAAGCAATTTGCTTTTGGAAAAACTTATTAAGTACAGCTAAAAATAGTGACTAAGTAATGATCTGGTCAGACAGCAA
>NW_010576719.1:17545-76957 GCF_000705375.1 Tinamus guttatus
CCAGTGCAGAGACCTTCTCTCTGTTCCTCCTGTGCATGACTTCCCTGTAGTCTACAAGACCTCTGGACTGAAATACAGGATTATCCTTAAACACATGTCTTTTCTTGTACAGTGCTTACATAGTTCATGTCCTCAAAAGTGATGATGGAGTGGAACATGAATGGCAAAAACACGAATTTTGGCTAAAAGAAATAGAAACCTCTCTCACGTGAGAACTTTATTCATGAACATCATCAAGGCCATTATTTTTATGAGACCACTCGTAGAGCCAGAAATGGCAGCGTGAGGAGGGACGTGTCCATGCAGAAGCATCAGCTGGGGGGTGCTGGGCTCTCGGGGAGTTATTGTGTCACTCAATGCCATTGATTTCTCCGGCTGATTGCGAGCAATCGTTAATCACGTTGCATTGAGCAGCCCGCCAGCTCCGTCCCAGCTGGGGCAGGCACAAGTGGCACTATTTAGCCAACATCCTGCTCTCAGCACTTTCACCCTGCATCTTTCAAACTAAACCACATTGCTAGAGATGCTGCAAGATTTTCTTTTTCCCCCTATGTATCTCTTATTCATGTCGAAAAAATTTAATTCAGGCTCGTAAGTTCAGGTTTCCCAGCCCGTGCTGACAGTAGGGAGCCGCTGACCAGCAAGGGCACGTCACAGGAAAAATAACGGACCTGCTCCAATATCTCCAATTCAGAAGAATATTACACAATTCTATATGTGTATTAAAGAGAAAGGTGAGATAATATAAGCAGGGTTCCATTCTTATACATTTTTATTCAGAAAAGTTGTTACAAGTGAGGTTGTATACCCAGATTCTGGAAAAGTTTTTTTCTCGCACGCCACTTGAGGCATTTGAATAGGCTCCCAGAACTTGGAGGTTGATTTACAGTAGGTAGCCAATATTAAGTAAGAGCATTAGGGTCTCTATTTCCAAAATATATCGGGAAACTAGGGCTAGTCGATACCGCATCTTAACTAGAGAAGTTGCTCTGTGGTGTAAATATGATATGTTTTCTCTGCTCTTCCTTTCTAGTTTAGAAACAGGCATATTCAACCTTTTTGGTGAATCTCACAGCATCTTCTAGTAACAAAGATGTTCCTTTTCCCTGTTTCTATATACTTCACAATCATAAAAAACTACCTAGCCATATTATGTCAAATTGAAAGATTTTTCCGTATGAATATTCCTCAGTACCTGGTCTCTGATTGTCAAAGGAATTGGTGAAAAAATGTTGTGTTCCTAAGAGATTGTGAAATACTTTCGCCTCCTGTAATTGTCCTTTGCTAGGCAGGATATTTGCTGTTTTGAAAACCCTACTTAATCTCTGTAGTTTCGATCATTTGTTTTGTCAGTAATTTAAGCTATGGTGATTTGGTGTCAGCCACTCAGTGGCAAAAGAAAAGTGAATTTTGTAAAATATTCTACTTTGGTGCTGTCCTATAGTAGAAGAAGAATTTACCTGCAGACCTTGGTATTGAAATGAGAGAGCTCATTAATAAACTGGGTCATCTGCTGTACTGACTCCAGAAAGTAGTTCTGTAAAGCAGGAAAAAGTGTAACTAAAACCAGCTTGCAATCCTCACGTCCTGTTCGGATATCCTAACCAAGAGTAATTAATATGAACATTAAACTACAGATATGACATATTTCCTTCTTTATGATACATAATTAGATAATTCTCCAAAGAACTCCTTATTACCTCTATTTTCCTTAATTAATATTAAATATCATTAGCAATCAGTCAGCCCGGCTTGATCAAAGACAGGATAAGTCATAGCAAGATTCTGATAAATAACATACCATTTACTAATTATATTATTGATTTTATAGCCTGAAAAATCCTAATTATGTGTGATGCAGACTGGACCTCACTGAGCCTGCTGGGGGTACTTTGAACATGAGCAGAGCCTGGCAGTTCCCAGCATCTCACTTGCATAAATCACTTCTGGGCCTGATTGTGCATCTGTTTTCAAAGGTGATGTTTTAATGGACTTTGAAACCCGAAAAAGTGTATTCTGTCTGGCTCCACATGAAAGAGGAAAGCGATTTGGGATTTTTTACTCCTGATTTTAATCGTTCTGAAAAGATTTTAGATCTGTAGGCAGATGCATTTGAACAGTAGAAGTAATATGGGATAGTTGATTTTAATTAGTAGGCCAGCTCAATACAGAATTTCCCACAGCTCCCGATAACTTTTACTTGAAAAGTAGGGTTTTAGTAAATTCTTCAAAGTTAATGATAGTTTCAAACATTCGAAACTTTAATTTCCTGTGAAGGCAAAAGTATTTTAAAAGGGTCACCTGGTGAATATTTAATTAGAACAAATGCTGCTTTGAGGAACAGGGATAACATCAGATGTGTCTTATGTAAGTATACTGCTTTCATAGAAAAATGAAAAGGAATTTAGATCAATGACATAATTACAAAGTGTTGCTGTTAGCTTTAATTGCTTATACTTAAGAATATGAAAAGCCTAGTTTTTAAAGTCTGTGTCTATGTATGTAATCAGCCCAGGCAGTTGCGTGAAATTTCAGTTTACTTTCAGTTCCTGGTAATAAGGTGATGTGTTCCTAGCAAAGATTTTAACTTGCAAGGTGTAAACAGCTTTTAGGGCTAAACTGATTTCCGTAATTTTCAGCATTGGTGCCTGTTTTCACTGGAATGTTATTAGATCTGCAGGGCATATCCCAACCCAAGGCTTCTGAGGATGAGCATAAAGACAGGATCGATCTTCTAAAAAAGCCCTGGCTGAAACACTGAGAACGGGCTTGCTATTTTCTGTTCATTTGTTTGTTTAAACGATTTTCAAACCGTCTTTAAATAATTTTCAGTGTTTCTGACTGCTCTGATCCCAGCTCCTCGCTCCTACTTGTGCCAGAAGTTTGACATGTTGGTTAGCAAGTTAGGAGTTTAAAGACTGCATAGGCTCCCTTGCAGACAGACTTAGTAAAACTGGAGTTTAAACAGAAATTCCCCTGCCTGAAGAGAATTTTGTGGAGAAGTGGAAAATGGCTGTTGATGTTGGGAAGAAATCTGCATGTCTTTTTAAATGTGGTTCTTCAAAGGGTTTTCTGGACAGCAGTGTGCAAGACGAGAACTAGAAGATGGTTAGAAAGTCAGAGAAGTGACTGTGCTGCAGCGGGAGGGAAAAGAGAATGGATATCACATCCCTAAAGAAGTTGGGAATTACCAAATCAGGGCTGATGGAAGACAGGGAATGGCCTGTGGGGACCTTGGGAGACCTTCATTCACGCTGCCTTCTGGAAAGGAGACCAAGATTACCAACACATTGGCACAAGTTTGGTGCTAACCAAGTCACGGCTCTCAAAGCCTACGCGGGGCTTTCCTGTGCTGGAGACTGCTGCTAGAAAGTTCTGCAGAAGAGAACGGGGAACGCGGCGGAGCTTCCTGCCAGCCGTTAGATTGTGTGGCCATTCCCAAGACATGAAACTTCTGTTACGTTTGGCCGTGCAAGGGATATTTGCCCAGCTAAACTGAATGCAGCGAGTAAGCTTGTGTTAAGCTTACATTGTATTAAGTTCAAAAATATATGGAGAACTGTCAAACCCCAATGCTTGCGCCTGTGCAGAGCAGTTATTAAGGCCCTCCTGGGGAAGTGTTCCTCTTGGCTGTGTTTTTGGGTGCTGTGCATCTGAAAGCAAGATATGGAGAGGCCTCAGGAAGAGCACTCAGGAGCTGGTACATGTGTGATATTACTGATGAGGGGAATTACAGGGGGGAAAAAACATTCTTCTCAACTTGTGGAGAAAAAAATTAATGTGCCTGTGAAATAAGAGAAGGCCTAAAATTAGCCAACAAACTGTATCTTTTGTGGTCTTTGTTAGTGTTTTTTTACAAAGAAGTTAAACAAGGTCCATGTGTCAGATTTAGGAGGAGAGGAGGAAGAGGAAGCAGAGTTAGTTGCATGTACCAGTTATTCAGATCTGTTTCTGCTTATAATGATTTTTCTAGCTACATTTTTTTTTTGAGGAAGAGGAAGCAGTTAGTTGCATGCACCAGTTATTCAGATGGTTTCTGCTTATAGTGATTTTTCTAGCTACATTTTTTTTTTCTAGAAAGAAAACCCTATCCCTAACCCTGGTAAGTCTAGTATCATCTGTATCTAATGACTAAACTGGTAAGTCCTGATTCTCTGCAGGTCTAAGTTGGCACAATTGACTCAGTGGGGTTTAGCCTTTTACACCAGTGGAGACTTTGGCCCTTACGTTTTCTTTGCCTGCATTGTATTAAAGATGTGGCTGTGCAGCTCCTCCCTTCTTTGTGGGTTTGCTCTGCCTGATGTATTAATGAATGTTCCTCTCTCTGCTTTATGACAGATATTTTGCACAGTGCTCTGTTACTGTAAGCCAGGTGCTTTTATCCTTAATGAACAATTTCCCGGAAAAAAAAAAAAAGAAATAAACAATAGATAAAGTAGGTCATGGAGACAGCAGAGTCAGGAGCCTTGCATAGTGATGTAAAATTAAATAAGAGTTGGGTCATGTTCTCATTTGTCTCTCTGGTTATTGCCATAACGGTCAGGGTCTTGGAACATGTCTTAAATTCTGTGACAGTTCCTGGAAAGGTGAGGATGTTTTGGGGAGCCAACAAACTGTCTGGATATGCTGGGTTTTTTGGCCACATTCTCCTTTCTGCTCTGAGCAGAGGAGAAAAGAGACACAGGAGTGTGAGACTCGGGTGTTGTGAGGGAGGAGTTGGAGTCAGCGCCGTTGCTTGTGTCACCTGGGGGGACCCGTCTCAGTGGAGGTGCAGTTGGGTGCTGCCGGGTGCTTGGGCAGAGGCTGCTCTCCTGGTTACGGAGCTCGAAGGACTCAACGCTCACGTTTGAACACGCGTCTGGAGCTGCCTGCAGAGGAGCTTTGGGAACTCGCCCGAGCCGCGCGGAGCGGCTGTCCCGGGACAGCAGGTGACCAGCGGGGACAGCAGGGCGTCCCACACAGCGCGAGCACCGCGGCCTGGGGGAGCGCCCCGCTCTGCAGCCTGAACCCCCCTTGGGAGCCTAAACCCAGGAGCTGCTGGGCGTCCTCAGGCACCTCGGTACCCAACCTGCTTCTCAGGGGGGCTTGGTTTATTAGGCAGAGATTTGTGCGTGCTCTGGAAGTCCAAAAAATTGCCTGGAATCCCAACTTCAGCTTTTAGCTTTGTCATGATCGAACCAAATACCATTCCTGCAGTATTGATAGTGTTCCAGATATGCCCCGTAGGAAGCACAGGAAAGCACAAAGGATTATTGCAGCTTCTGAGGAAACCTCATATATTTCAAGTAAAATTGACAGTTTTTAAGTGGCCGCTCTAATTCTTAAGCCATTAGAAATCTAAAAATTGATTTAGCATTTATCTTATATTTAGCAGACATTGATGGAAAAAGTTATATTCTCCTTGGGCCAGTCAATGTATTTAATAGATACGAAGTTAAAAATCTTTAGATTAAGATTTCAATAGGCTGAGAGGAAAATTGAATGCCAGAAGAGAACATCTGAGCACTGATATAAGGGAGAAGGCCACAGAGGATTAAGCGCGGGGAGAGCAGATGGACATGGACACACTTGCACCAGTGGGGTTGGTAAAGTCATAGATGTAGAGGAAGCAAATATTATTTCCTTACTATTTTATAAAAAAATCGAAGACAAAAAACTTTGCCCAGTCCACACCATTTCTTGAAAAATCCATGGTTAGTTTCAACGTTTCGTTTCCTCCAGTATTCGCTTTTGTTTTACTTGGATTACAGTTGTCAGAGTTCACAGCATTCCCCAAAAAGCCGCATTGGAAAAATTGAATGTAGATCCTCGGTGCAAGTCCAGCGCTTGCAAATCAGCCTTCTCCCATAAATACTGCACTTTTTTTTCTGGAAAAGGAGAGACGGGCCTTTAAATGAAATATGAGCTGCAGCACTGGGATTTGATAGCACTGCTGTACATCAACAGCCATCAGTCTGTTTTACATAATTTGTCCCTGGCTCAGCTGTTCACAGCACTTGGGACTTTTTTTTGCTGTTTGGCTCATTTTATTTTCCTCAGAGATAAATGAAGACTAAAAGAAGGGGGCAATTGTTCTTGACAAGTAGAAGTAATTTTTTAAGATAAACCCACAAAGGATATTCTACATTTTCAAACAGAGCTTTCTTTCTGACTTTCCAAGCACTTTCGCAGAATCATACTTAATTTATCTCACTGCATGTATGTCGAATACTTCATTTCTTGTTACAGCTGTTTTCAGACGAGCTTTATATGTATTCCATAAATACTGCAGAAAAAATGTGTGCTGTAGAAATGTACTGCCATACCTATTTCTATTTGAATTTTTTCTTTACCAAGATGGTAATCATGCTATTTCTCAGCTAGGCTTGCCTCTAGCACTTAGACTGCTTTATTTATCCTGGGTGTTCTGAGAGTACGAGGTCTTTGCTGCTCGGTGTCTGGGGAAGCATGTGCTGCACTTGGATGGCCTCTGGAAGAGGGATGAGGTGGGTGGTTGAAGGTAGATGCATCCTCAGGTGTCCTAGAGGATCAGCCTCTCCATGTGCTTACTTTCTTCTTTCTCGTCTGGAGTGAGGTATGGGAAGGAATATCTGAAGTATGCATGGGATGGTGAAAATAAATGTACTGTTAACTCACAACAGAGCGTGATTCCCCACGCGATTCCTGCAGCTTTAAAGTTGTGCTGAGCAGCACGATGGGGATCTCGGGGCCACCCTGCAGAGCTGCCGTCCTCTTGGTGGCCACGGTCAGGTGGCAGGACAGGAGTAGGCGCTCTCCGAAGGCAAACACACAAAGTGGCTCCTCCTGGCTTTCCTTGTTTACCCTGGCTCAACTGAGCAAGCCGGAGATGAAGCCTTGTCCTGGCGAAGGGCTGCAGCCTGTGTGGATTTTGCTTTCCAAGCCCTCCGGTTTGGTTCTGGCAGAAGGTGCTAGTGAAACGTCAGCTGCCTCCTTTGGTCCCGGTGACCAGCGGAGCTTGGGAGATCACTGCAGGACTTGAGCTCTGGAAAGAGCACGAACATTGCCACGAACCTGAGTTTGGACTAATAACTTAAAGGGCCAAATGCCCCAAAGGGGCTGCCTTCCAATTTTACGCTGGTAGTTGAAATCAAGTACAGAATTATGGGCAGAAAATCACAGATAATTTTTTTCCTAGATGACATTGCTGAAAAGGAGCCAGCAATTATTTGCATTTGGGCACCATTTCAGCAATGTTTTCAGGTGTTGTTAATGTAATATTTTCATTCTGTTTCTGCTGGGCTTTTGGTTATTTATCTAAGAAAAAGAAACGAGTAGTGTAATTAATAATAGCTTTTCAGATTGGTGCTTCTGCTTTGCACAAGGATGCGTGTATATGTTACTGATAAAATATCCTGTCTGTCTTTCTTTGCATGTTGATGCTGGTCTTGTAGAGCAGACAGATAAACTGTGTTTATTCCTTAGCATTTCAATCTCAAAACACTTTTCAGCTAGTCATATGCTTATTCCTAGAGCACCTGGAAGCTTGGTCACTTCCCCAGTTTCCTGTGGAAAGAACAGAGACTTTGAGCACTTGTGTGTGCAAAATTTCATCCAAGTTTCTAATCCTGGTGAGCTTTTTTGGCTTGGTTCCTCTTAAGGCTGAGAGCCAACCTGCAGAAAATCCCAGATTCAGAACCCCAGGTGGAATTTAAGCTGTCTTTGTCTAGGCCACTTTGCTAACCCTGTATCACACCTGAAAGCTCTGACAGTGAAAGTTAAATTCCAGTTCCATGAAGCCTGGACTCATACACCGGCCTTGCTCCTCATAAACATATTTCACAGGCCTTAAGTAAACTACTTGCCCAGATCACTTGCCTACTAGCTTGGCTCTGCGGGACTTTGACCCACTGAGAGCATTGAAGGAACAATCCTGAGCTTCCAAAAACAGCATTTGATAGCTGCAGAAGAGCTTATTCCAGCATTCATCCCTGCTTTGCAGCCTGCTTTCCAGCCAAGCTCCCAGAGACTCCAGTGGAAGTCCAGCTGAACAGGGAGCTGTGGCAGACTTTCAGACTTCCTCATGAGATGTTCCCGTAGCTGTAGCCATGTTTACTGTGGCATTTTCAACTCAGGATGATATATTTTACAGCTTAGAAATGTAAAGCTTGTCAAGATACTCAGTTCCTGTTAAAATCGGGCCTCAGCAGGGAAGAAAACAGAGGAAGAAAAACTGTCCAGTGCAGGGGCTGGTGTCTGTGTCACCTCCAGGTGACAGGAGAGCCTCTTTGAGGGTGATATCAGGGATATCTGCAGATACTAGTGAAGTCACCGCACCAACATTTCCAACTGTTGAGCTGATTCTTGAAATTGCTGGCAGAGATGCCCTCCAACCTTAGAGAGGACAGTGCTTGAGGAGAGCACAGGAGAGGTGACTGAGCGACTGACAGGAGGTTTCTGTATCACAAACTATAGGCTATTTCCTTGCCCTGTGTCTGAGGGATAATTATTTGCCCCCAGTAGCAAAGACTCCTAGAGGCCTAAATGGACCTCGTTAACCTAAACACCATCTTCTGTTAACGGAGGCTATTGCTTGTTTCCTGTCTTCCTACATTAATTGTGTAACGTGTCAGTAAGAACAATTGGCCACACAGGATAGTCCACCGCTTATGCCAGTTCTTCTGTTGCTTGAGTTTCTCTGTGTTTGAGCAATGGGACCAGTCTCAGTGTCAAGGCCTTTACTTGCAGTACCTGCTCCCTCTGGGAACTGTTCATCTGCTTAAAACATCTCTAAATTGCAATTAAAAAAGCCAAACACACTAAGCTGTCTGTGGCAATATTTCTGTTTGTCAAGGTGACAATTTTTAGAGGTGACTAGTGAGCTTGAGTGACTTATTCTTGACTGCCCAGATTAAAACAACCTGCTGTTCAGCATGCGCTCTGGGCACTGAGTATTATTCAGCTCTTTCACGGTATCTGAAGTTATTAATCACAAATGGAGGCATCCAGAAATTCCTGATCAGTTCTGAAACTCATGGCCTCATTTAGCTTTCATAACAGCTTGTTTCTTACAAAATCTGATGAAAAGCCAAATGAGCGTGTGTTTAAATGATCCCTTGCCTAAACTCTCATGAAAATTTCAGATGGGATAAAAAAAAAAATGCCGCAGAGGGCAGCTGGTGTGAAGTTGGCTGCAATTTAGAGACTAAAGTAGTGTAATCAGCAAACACTCAGTCACTTTAATGCTTCTTAAGTGAAGTCCAGCCTTTTGTTTTCTGACTTAACTGCTCTCTTGCATCTGTCCTAATTGTTCCCGTACAAAAACTGGAATACAGTTGAATTTCAGTGCACCTTGATTTTCCTATTTGGTAAAAACTGTAATTAAGAACAAAACTGTGGGTCCTCTTGATCCATCTAATATGCTTATGAAGAATCAGTAAAAGCTTCGTAAATTGTTAAAGGTCTTTGAACATGTTGATCAAGAAGATCCAATTAGATTTCTGAAAGGCCTTTGGATGGTCTCTCATTAAAGTTGCCGAAATAAACCCCACTTTCATGCAGGGATATCAGAAGAAACTCATATGTAAAAAACCCCTCCTGTTTCAGTGTTGGGAGACAAAAGTCTGGGAATGGGAGTGTGCTGCTGGCAGTGGGAGGATATCACCAACGCATCGAGCCCGTATCTGGGAAGGGGGGTGAACTCTGCGATGACAAAGTTTGCTGTTCAAGGTGGTAAGAGGGAAAGCTCTTTGCAGAAGGTTAGAAAAAGACGTCCTGCACTCCGTGATGTGTGAGGAAATGACAGAGGAATGCTGCGTGGGGAAATGTGTCGTAACGCGTGTGGGGAAAGCAGTTTTAATTTTACAAGTACATTTAATTTTTACATGTACATTACAAAATGACATTTACATGTAATTTACATTGACAGTGCTGATTTCTGAGGTAACCGTCTGAGAATGATATCCTAGGTCTGTATTAGGTTAGATGATTCTATGGAAAAGGTGGCTCACTGTTGTCTAGTGGCTAAAAAATGCTGAATGAAATTTAAGCATTCCTGGGAAATTAATAGAGAACAGGCCAATTTTTTCTTCAGTATGTGAAAAACTAGTAAAGAAACATATGAAGATGAGTGAGGTGAACAGACGTATGAACGCTTTCCTTAGAGTAAATGTTCCAGGATTTTTCAGCTGAGGAAGAATGACTGAGGGAGTTAGGAGAGAATGAATTAAATCATGAGTGGCAAAAAGAACAGACAGGGAGATGTGTTCACACTCACATCTAGTACAGGAGCAAGGAGGCATCAAATGAAGCTAAGGTTGCAGCAGAAGATGAGGCATTTCATGTGGTATAGGATGTGAAACTTCGTCATAGGATGCTGTTACCCTAAAGTTTACATACAGATCAAAAATGGTTAGACAAATGATTGGAAAAAAAGCTGCATCAAAGACTGTAAAACACAAAGCTATCGCTGAGGAGGTCAGAGCTGCACGTTGCTGGAGGGTATAAAAGGGTGAAATATAAAGGTATTACTGCATTCTTGCCTTTTGTTGGACTTTTTCCCAGGCACTTGCTATTGGCAAAAAGCCTTTGGTCTGTTATAGCACAGTGTAGCCACTACATAAAAATATTTATCACAGTTTATCTCATTTCTGTCTTGTTTCCACTCCCCTAAATGCAGCTTCTTTGACCCCACTTGTTTTCTGTTTTGCCTACTGTTTTCTTGCAGGGCCAAGCAACGTCTGAAGAGCTTTCTGCTGCTGTCCTGTTAATGCACCGTGTGTCTTCATGGGCTGAGAGTCTGTAAAAACAGGATCCATTGGGAAGCTTTAGTACATTGAGGTAAGACATTTTAGATAGTTAGTTTTCTTAAATGCATTGCATGGCTACTTGCAACAAAAAATCAGGCTGGGTTAATTGACAGCATATACATTTAAACATCTAAAGGGAAAATTCTCAGAAGTACCTTGGGATTTGGGAATATTTACACTACAGAAAGTGACCTTTTTGTAAATACCTTCCCTCGTTAGAGCTGGAGTTTTTCCTGTTTCAGAACTTCATCCTAAATTGAGACAAGCATCCAAAGTAGAGCTTCATCACACAATGGCAATTCTGCCTGAGTTTCATGCCAAAGTTGTGTTATGAAATGTTTATGACAGCAGTGTCAAAATGAAATGTTTCACTACTCTTGACCTTGAACAAGAAATTCTGTAGTGGTCATTTTTAGATAAATTTTCTAGTCTGTCAACCAGGGGAGGAAAAGAGAAATGTAAATAAAATTGCATTTCCCAGGGGGGAAAAAAGATGTTCTTTTTAGGGGGGTTGTCTTTCCCACCAGACTCTTAAAATACTGTAGTCACCTTTACAGACACGTTGCCAAAGGCAGGTCCTCAGCTCCGTAGGGAATATTTTCTTCACCCAGAAAGGATTCTGGGGGTCCTGCTTATCTGCATTTCGATCCCAGTCCTGTGAGCTACTGTTTGTCCTAGTTGTGTGGTACAAACTGTGAAGGAGGGTAGCACCAGGTTTATGCCTGCATCCTCGTGGTGCTTCATCCAGTTTAAATGGCAGCTGAAACCTCTCGCTTCTTTACAAACTCCAGCACAATTCTCAACAAAGAGCTTGCAGAATTAGTCCAGAAATGAACAAATCGATGACTTGCCACCTAATAGCTTTTCTATAGCTAAAACTAGTAGGTTAATAATGAGCATGTGTGGAAATGCTCATATAATCTGATTATATCTTTAGTGAAGTTACAGACGTTATCCCCCCGGAAATGGTGATGCTGCCTGCTTGGGGAATACACTAAAAAAAAAATAAAAGCAATGCAAGGATGTAGAATATATTATGTTGGACAATAAAAGTTGTAAAGAATCGTATTACATGTTGCTGCTGGGTTCTTTTTTGGTGTGGGTTTTTAATATATGTGCTCCTATTTTTAGAGTTTTATTCTGAATCTTGTAATATCAACCATTCCGTTTTGGTATGAGCTCTTTTCTATTAGCAGTGATCAAAGTGAAATATTTCATTTGAGTGAGAAGGGGAGACACTTAAGATGAATGAGATTTTGCTGTATTTGGAGAGTTGGATGTTTCTGATGTATGATCTGACTTAAAGGTTAGAAAATTCATTGCACAAAGCAGTTTGTTTATAAACAGATAATAAAAGAGCATTAACATGAAAAGCTTAGAAAACAATTTTTAGCCTCTTTCAGATACATTTTATACAAACATTCCAAGAGCTGTTAAGGCTTATAAATAGCTCTTTGGGGGCTTGTTTAAAAATTGAGCCTATACATTATTTTCTTAAAAATCAAACTTAGCTCCCTGAGAGTTACAGAATTCAAATACAGGGCTGCTTTAGGTAAATAGGAAAAGACTCACTCTCGTTAGGTAGAAAGCAGGCTGTCTTCCTGCCCTTGGTTAATTTATTGATAAACACAGGCTCCTGATGTTCCCAAGAAGTTAACAAACTGAGCAGAGATCAATATTTTGATTAAAAAACAAACAAATAAACCAAAAGAAAGCAAACAAAAAACCTCTTAAGGATTGCACTTCCTTCAGCAGCCTTGCTCTTCCTGTGACTTATTCTTTTGACTGGAGATGGTCTTTTCTCTAGTCCTAATTGTTCACCTTTGTGTTCTATCAAATGTGCAGCAAATTGACACAGGGTTAATTGCAAACCACAAAAACAGTGCTGGGTAGAACCTGTTCTCTGCTGTTCTGTTTTATTCAAATGAAAGGATAATATGCTAAATGCTTCTTGTGAAGACCCTGATGTGAAAGGGCTGTCATTTTGTCGGGGCTCAGATTTGGTAGTTCACAGATACAGTTCACAGATGCTGGTACATGTTACACTAACAGGTGGCTCAAGGGTGAAGTGCTGAACTGCAGAAGGTTTGAAGATCAGGATTGTTGGGTTTTAACCTGCAAGCACTTGCAGACGCTTTTCCTCCATGCAGAAGTAGTGTCTGGGACAACTGTAGCTAACGTCCCTCAGCGAGCAGAAGTAAATCTCATAGCCTTTTCTCTTCAGCCCTGACTTCCAGTGCATTTTTCTGCATTGACACCATGGGGCTTTGAAACAGCTTGCAGATAGAGAATGGTCACTCCTAGACTTAAATTAATTTCATGAGAAATATTAACATTTAAATCATGTTAACTAACATTAATATGATTTACATGGTTTAAGACCAATTTTGAGCTTATGAGAGCTGTAGAAATAATTTAAAAGATAAGCTGGTATTCCCCTTGAGGATTTGACTTCAAGTCCACTAAAGGCAGCGGGTGTCCTTGAACTGGCTTAGATGGCTTTGAATCAGAAGCTAATTTCAGACCAGCCTTCCTGGCTATCCCTCCGCTGCTCATTCTGCTTCGTGATGACTTCTTTATGCTGGGTTGTACATCAGTGTCATGCAGAGCAAACCCCGTAACGTCCCTTTTGCTGTTCTGGATCATGAGGCAATGAGCCATGTGCTTGCTAGATGGTCATAGGAAGATTCAATCTATTTTTAGGGCGATCTTGTTCCCAGGAATAAGGGTAATGTATGGCCTTTAGGTTTGAGTTTTGCATTATATGAAGATGTCAATGTCTAAAATGGATATTCTAACATACTTTTTACTGACTTAACATTTAACAGACTGACACATGTGATGCAGCTACAGATAAAATCTTTGTATGTTTGACTGAAATCACTGGGAACCTCTAGAAAAACAGACCACTTTTTGGTTTCAAGGGCCCAGATAAGTAATCAGCAGATACAAATTGGTGTGTTTTTATAGGTGAACTAAAAGATGACAAAGAGACCATAGGCAATCAGTTTTTATGCAATGTATTTCCAACTTCAGTGCAAATATTTCTATTTCATGTTAATGTTCTGCATGATGTGACCCAGTAAGTTGACCTATCTTATTCTAAGTGGCTCCCTCTTATAAGACTTAAAAAGTGAATTGATTTCCCTTCAGTCATGTAATAAGCATCTGTCTCAGATCTAGCCTACTACTACTGCTATATTGACATATGTAAACCTCATTTTAATTAATTAAAATGGGTATTTGGTTATTCTCCCATTTGTCTATAGGTTAATGGGAGAATGCATTGTTTTAATTACCTCAGTTATTTATTCTGTGGCTACAAACATATGAAAATAATCGTCAGTATCAGAAATGTTCTTTGGAAGAACTGTTGATATTATCAGTATCTTGAGAAGCTTAGCGATTTAATTCTTGGGTTTTAGTAAGTTTGAGTGTATAAATTCCCTTTAAGTAGCATCTGCACTTGTGCCTAAAAGCAAAGATTAAAATGCCTGAAAGGATGTTTTGCTTATTTATTTATTTATCGTTTTTAATGAGTATGCTTTCTTTTTTTTATATTTTATTTTTATTTTTTTATCTAGATACAACAATGATGGTCCATATGCTACTCTGGTGGATTCTAAAAGGGCTTTTTCTCTCTTTTCTGCTCAAAACTACTCTGTCCCTAAATCCAGATGATCCAAACGTTTGTAGTCATTGGGAAAGGTAACGTATAACATGCCATTTTTGGGTTGATTAGCAATTTCAGATCTGTGCATTTAAAAGGCAACATAAGAATGATCATTTGCTAAATTGTGCCCTGCCTCACAGAAGAACCTTGATTTGCACAACAGAAATAACATTAATGAGGAACTTTGGATTATTTTAGAGTTGTTTGAAAGTTAGAGATGTAGATCATGTAATACTGTATTGCCTCCTCTCAGATCTGCTTGGGAAAGCTCCTCCACAGCTTCTGCTCGAGGGCTGCACAAACATCCTTCCATTTATCATGGAAAGGCCTAAGGAAACAGTGGCCTTGTTCTGTCTTCCCTTTTATTCGGGGTTGTTGCTGAGTATGATTTAGACAGTGGGACTAAGTTTTAAGCCTTTCCCGATGCAACATGCAGGTTTATACTGTGTTCCCTGAACTTTGTGACTTTATCTGCCGAATCCCTGTCAGCATCAAAGTGTCAGCATGAAAGCACTGGGAATTAAAGGCCGTGGTAATTCTGTTCTTTTTCTTGTCACAATGTTCTAGTCCTAAAAGTGAATCTGCTCAAGACACCTCTTACAAATACACAGAAACCCACTAGCTTTGATTCAGATTCATGCAGAGGCTAAAGTTGCTGCACTCTGAAGTTTAACTTGCTAAATTTCCAGTTCTGTTCTCTGGATTAGTTTCACACAGATATGAGTTGCTGTATATGTTAGCAAAATTAGCCCTTTAACAAGAGGAAACATGGATACATAGTTTAATAGCTCAGTGTTTTCATTTTAGAGGCCTTAATGAGAGATTTAACTGCTTGTAGGTCATGCAACAGCAAAGCAAAGACTCTACATTTTCAGGAATCAGATTTTGCAGTCTGTGTGGTGAGATGAAGTGCATTCAGAGCACAGGAATAAAATATTGATTTTGTCTGAAGAAAGTCAGCAACCTAGAGACCCAATCAAGGAGAAACAAAAATTAAATACCAAAATTGATTGGTTGTACTGACCAAGATGACTTTGTTACTTAGATGTTAATAAATCAAAGGGAAAAGATTGTTAGGGCAAGCACTGGGTAACAAACAAGATCATAAAATAATAATTAAGAATTGTGTGTTACTGTTTTTCATAATGAGCCATGTAAGTATTTTTCTTTTTGGTATTAGTAAAAAGCTCTGTCCTCCAAACCGGCAAACTGTGAGAGAGGACAAGGACAACAACTAGTAGGATCTTGGCTTGTCTAGAAGGGGCCGTGGAAGCAGGGCAGTAATAGCTCAGTGTTCGATTTGAAGCCCATCAGACCCTTTGAGCAAATATTTTGGTATTCCCTGTTACTTAGGTCTCCCAACCCTTAATCACTTCAGCAGTCTCATTGATGAGAAGGAAATCACTTGGATGATTAAGACAGTCGATATAATGAATGACTCGGAGAGTTAATACCTGGGTCTTGACCCTGCCTCAGATGATTGCAGTATGATTCACCAAAGATACTGAAGATCTGATAATGCTGAGCTTGTTACCAGATCAGAGGCCTAGATTATGAGCCTCTTAACTGATACATGTGCTTACTGCAGGGAGCTGCAGTATTCTAAAGTGACCAAGACGAACAAATCAATGGGATTTCTGTTCCTAAATCATGGGAGAGGCCCACTCACTCTAAATGTAACCCTAATAATTAGGGTAGCACCTATTCCATGAATAAGCACTGCTTTGAGGAAGAGGTTGCTGAAATCTTAGTAATGTGATTTTTAAACAATTTGCCCAATTTTTGCTTATATCTGTTCGTATCTACTCATTTGTATAAAGAAGGATAATCACATTCCAGCCATATTCCAAAGACTTCCAAATCTACAGCACGACTGAACTCATGATGTTACAATTTTCAGTTAGTCTGAGGTTATTTCTGCTACAAATTAGAAGGATTAAATTTGTGCAGTTTAAAAATAAACACTCCTGAGCTTTCTACAAATTATGCTGTTTGATTGGTGCACCCAATATTATTTGAAGTAATGATGCTCCTTCATCATAAAATGAAATGTGAGGATTCCATCATGCTGGCAAAACTCAGCGGTGCTGAGCTAATGTGAGCTCTTATTAACATCATGAGATGGCAGCAAAAATGGAGCCCTGAGCAGGAAGGCGATTGAGACATTCTGGAAACAGGGTGCTTCTCTCTTTTAAAATTGTCATTGTGTAGTTAACGAAATACCCTTTCACCTTCTAAGACAAACACGAATTTTGGTAACATTTGTTTCTAATCCTGGAGGGAATGGCCTTTTACGCAAACTGAAATCTCTGTGCTTGATTCTGTTAAGGAAACCAAGTTAGAAGCATTTCTAAAACCCTGAGGAAGAGCTATGGTTGACTCTGGTTTTCAAAATATTGAATATCGCCTGGGAGCATAGTTAAAAGAGGGAAGGGGACAGAAACCCTTTTTTTTCTGATTTTGAATAAGGCCTATAGTTTCTAAGATCACTGATTTAATTATTTCTCTTACCGTATTTAGATGAGTCGCATATCCAGGGAGCCAAAGCTTTTCAGGTTGTAATGAACAGCCTTTCTCTTTCTTTCTTTGTCTGCTCCCAGCTACGCTGTGACAGTGCAGGAATCTTATGCTCATCCTTTTGATCAGATCTATTATACAAGATGTACTGACATACTGAACTGGTTCAAGTGCACTAGACACAGGTAAGAACTAATCCCCTGACATTTTGATTTTACTTGGCCTTTTTATCTCCTCGTACAGCTTTTCTTTTTGCCACGCTTTTATGGTACTCTACTACTGGTATGCAAGAGAGATATGTTTTATTGTAATTATTACGTTGGCCATCATCTGAGGTAAAGAGATTTTTGCATGGAATGTAATTAAGATGAATGGTAGCCCCTCTTTTAAGGGGCCGTTGAGGTGTATGCACCTTGCCATTCCCTCCCTGCCACAGACACGCACGGTTGGAGGTATCTGTTACGTACCCAAAGTCCAGCCGTCCTTGCTGAGTGATCAGCAAGGGTCAGGTTTATGACAGGAAGTATTTGCAGAATAACTGAAGAATTAGCCACACTCTTGGCACATTACTATGTGTGATTTGGTCTCACTGTGGCACCTTTGCATTTGGAACGCACGTTGTCCATGGCCTCAGAACCAGGCTTCACCAAGCAAAATGTGTGTTACGAGATAGACTAGCAGAATAATCTATGTTATGCTCAGCCCCCTTCCTTTCTTTGGGCAGTATATGGTTTAATTGTTTGGTGAGTTTGTTCTCCATGGAGCTATGTGAAAGTTTCGCCACTGCTTAGAAAATAAAATTGTATCAATTATTTCCAAGGTCTCCCTTTCTCCTTCAGCCCACTACTGACACTTGGGGATCAATCAGATTAGTGATAATTAGAAATGGATTGAAAATCAAATAAAAAAGGATAGGTCCATTCCTAGCACTGAATGAAAGTTGATAATCCTCAGCTAATTTTTCTTGGGCTGCAAGATATCAGCTGTTGTGCTCAACCCGATTTTGAATGGAAGAGTTTTCTAATAACTATCTGCTACATTTGCAGTCTTTCAGGGAGGAGGTGTCATGTTAGACAGCTGTTTGGTACTGTAAATTCCCATGGTTGAGTAGGAAAGAGGCTGTTCAGCACCATTCCAATCTGGCTGTGGAATTTTAGCTTTTAGCTGTAGTGTTACAAAGTATGGGACTGAACACAGAGCTCTCTGCACTATTGTGTTGCTTGGAATGCAGTTAGTCAATTTGTCTAACGTGCACGACGATAGATTTCATTCAATTTATGTAATTTCAAATAAATTGACACCAACAAAGCTGTTTTAAAGTGTTTGCTCTTAAATATTCTTTGTTAAATATTCACTTTCTACTCTGGTATCATAACTAATGCTATGAATAATCTCAAAATACTACAGAATGCTTAACACTTTTAAAACATTTTTGCGCTACAGGATTCTGGTAACAGAAACATACTTTATGCACTGAATTGGGCCTTTAATGTCATTTTGCAAGGCACTAATGCCTTGGAAGGGTTACCAAGTAGAAAGAAATCACTTTGGGGTTAAATTCAAGTTTTGTGGATCAAGAACACGTTCCATTGTATAATTTCTGGAGTAGCCTGCTGACATGGTCGCATCTGTGGAAGATCCTGTTGATCCCATTGCTGATATGCAGAAATGAGTATCTTTTTTCTTGAAAAAAACTCCTTGTCCACACTGGAGGACTGGGGCAATGTTTTAAGATAGCAATCCTGGGGAAGGCTGTGGTGATGGACCGTCATAAATACTGTGTTGGTAGCAGAAGGTATATTTCAAGTTTCTGAACAAATATTGATTATTTTTATTGTGGCTTTTAATACCAAAAGCTTTCATACATTTTAAAATAATTATTGAATGCCATCCTTGCTATAATTTAACACAAATATAATTCCAACAGTAGGCATTGATTTTCCATATTGTCAAATGGCTTTCTGTCTTGCGATTTAGAATAAGTTATAAAACAGCCTATCGAAGAGGACTGAGAACGATGTATCGGCGAAGATCCCAGTGCTGCCCTGGCTATTACGAAAGTGGAGACTACTGTATACGTATGTACCAAGCTTTGATTCAGATCTGACGATGAAATATAGTTATTTGGAGGAGGTGCATTACAATAGTAATATTAAGGGCTTCTTTTCAGAGCTGCCCAGAAGTTTCAGGTCCCACTAATTTCCGTCAGAACTGCAGACACAGAGCGTTTCATTTCTATGCCTTCCAAGCACATAAGTAAAGTTTCCATGAAACAACTGTGGAGAGTGTTTCTTGGATCAGACCTTACCTTGAGGAGTGATTATCTAAGTATGTGGGAATGCTAAGGAACAGGGAGAACTTACAGCACCCTCAGGACTGAACTACTCCATAGTTTAGGAAGAAGCACAAAGTTTCTGCCTCTTAATTTTGAAACTCTCATTACTTTTTAACCTTATTTTATTCTACTCGGTAAGGGTGGAGTAGAATAAATAGTAGATTTCTCTTTCATAAGAGCAGATTCTACAGGTAAGAACATTTAAGTATCATCATGTTTCATATGGTTCCTGTCAGTAATTTTACTCTTTTTAAAGTGTCAGAAGAGCCTTGTCCTAATTGCACTGCATAAGCAAATAAAAAGCTCTGGAGTGTGTTAGGGCAGCAAAAAGCAAAACAAAGTTCAGCAAAACCTAAGAACTTTTTTAATTAAAAATGTCCTGTACTGTAATATTATTTTTTTCAGTATTGCAGCTTTCTAAGTTGTTTGAGTCAGGAGGCATTTGCTAGACTGGGCTCAAAGGAATGAAAGCTGGGAACCTCTTGTCTCCATTTCATTAGAGTGGGATTCTGACACAAGAAGAGCAAGAAATTTTTCACCAGCACCCAAATTGCATTGACAGTTTTAGAATGCAGTGGAATAATTTAAATGTAAAAATGATACAGCTATCGAGCTATCTTTAAATATCTTGACACAGTGCTTAAAGACTGTATCTGGCTATCTGTGATGGTGCTTGTATTTGAGTACCTATATTGTGCTTGTATTGTAATATTTGAGCACTTTGAAAACATGAATGAGCCCTAATCTCATTTTAAATACCCTTTGTGCTGGAGTTACTGCAAAGAGGCTTTGGAATGTGCAAAGTTGGCCACCCTTTGAGATAAGGGATTAGAATTAGCCTTGATTCACAGAGAGAGGAATAATTTGGTCTTTCAAAGTGCACTGTGTGACTCAAATCCAGGATAGCATTTAACAGAACCTCTTGTCTTCACTGAAATCATCCCTATGCTGAAGTATGCATTGCATTTGAATTTCTGACGTGTCAACATTACTATAGTGGCTGTTGCACATAATATTATTACCACCTTGAACTTTGTGGCTCAAAATCCTGTCTGGAGTAGAACATACTTATTTTCACTTTGCTCTCTGCAATGTATTGATTTTTTTTTTAATTGCTCTGTTGGTAGCAACAACAGGAAAATTTTGTAGACTTTCTGATTCTTTGAGAAGGCAGAAGTTCTTGTGGTATACAGGATATTAACATTTATTTTAAAGGGCTTTTTCCTTACCATTATTCCTTAGCATTACCTGGCACAACTTGTCTTCATGCTATGGAGGAGCAGTATACAGCACACCTAAAGGTCTGCTAATGCAGAAAAGTCAGCATGTATCTGATCCAAAGAGAGCTTCTCGTTAGACACAGTGCAGATGAGGCTTATAGTCTCTGAGTTACATGTGTAAGAGTCAAGTTCTTCTATTGCATTATTCGCATGGTCATAAATGCAGAGTGAATATAAAGTGAGAATACCTAAGGAATGTTTTCCATGTATCTTTGTTCCTAAGAGGTGGGAGCAGCCAGTGTGACCAAGAGGGAGATGGTGTTAAGTAGGTAGTTCTCCATCATGATACATAGTAGTGTACTTGGTCTTACTGTTTTGGTACTACAAAAAATAGTACCAAATAGTACCAAGTAGTACCAAATAGTGTTCTTTAAAAGATACCAGCAAAACCAACAAGCCAACAAACCTCCAACCCTGCAAAGAACAGCTTGGAGGCACAAACATATTTTGCCAGTGTGATCCCCGTTCTTCCCATCTCATCTTTTTTGTGTGTAACATATCAAGCCCCAGCCCATTCCTGTTTTTTTTTTTTCCCCAAGATATGTTCCATCTCTAGCAAGCAACTTCTCCCATTAATCATTCTCCGTTGTCACCAGTGAATTTCCCTTTCATTCCTTGTGACCCTTCTCTGTTTTTTCACTTCCCCCTCCCAACTCTTTTCTTTCAAATGGCTTTTTCTGCTGCTTTCCAGCAAGGCAGCCTGCTCCCACATTGCTCTGGTTCAGTGCCTGTCCCTCTAATGGCACATGCTCCGAGAGGAAGGGCAGGAGCACCACGAGGAGGATCCCGCGGTGCGGGCGGAGCGGCGGCTTCTCCTCCATTAGGAATCCCGGGAGCCACCAGAGCCCGGGAGGAGAGGAGACGTCCCGCAGCGAGGCGGATGATCAAAAGAAAGTTTGATTAAAAAAACAGCGTCGAGTAAAGGCTAATTGCTTCTTCTTTCATTAATAGCAGCCTTTATTTCTTGCAAAAGTTAAATAGCTTTGTAATTAACAGTGACATGTTTAGACTAGTGAAGGCTGAGTTTAAATCTCTATTAATGACTCTTTCTTGGATTTTAAAGCAGGAGTGAAGGCTTTCAGCTACTGTTTTGATCTTTTCCCGTTTTGCTTACTATCTTTTTAAAGGCATATCAGACATAAGTTTTTTTTTTTTTTTCCTTTGTCCTCTTGTTGGGACTTCCTAAATGGATTAACACTAATAAAATCTACCCTATTTATTTCTAAATGATCAGGTTAACCCAGGACATTTTGCTCTGCCATTCCTCCTGTGGTGTCTTCTCCAAACTTTTGGTATCTCCTTATGCTGCTGCCATCTGAAATGTTAGACACAGATTAAATAACTTTTAATTTTTACTGGTAAATCATAAATCTGTGCAGTCCTTTGGTCCTTAAGCTAAGCAGTTTTGAGGTATGAATCTTTGTGCCTACAAAGGCCTGGAAATATTTTGCAGTGGTATATAATATTAAAAATAAAGTGAAACGAATGAACATGAAAAATTCTGCAAACATACATCTGCATTTTTCTTCCACTGATGTCTTGGAAATGGTTGCTGCTGTTCTGATAGTTCTGCAAAATGACTCTCCCCTTCTCTGAATGCGTTTGTACATGACATAGCTTTTCACCGAGCGCTCTCTGAAAACAAACAACATAATCTTGGTAGTAAATCAGAGCAGCTATGATTTACTATACTTTATTTGCTATGGTAAGCTTTTGGCAAAGCAAATGCGTAAACTACAGGGTTTCTTTCTTTTTTTTTTTTTTTTAACAACCACAGGGTTCAACTATCCTTCAGGATTTTCATAAGGATAGTCTAAATTTATCCTGCCTAGATTAGTATCTGGTAGGTAAAGCATCTCTGAATACGTCTTTGCCACTTAAAAAAGAGAGAAATATTGCAAGGCTCTTCTGTGGATTTGCCCTTTGAGTGGATGCTAATTGAATATTTTCCTTTGAAAATACATCAGGTGGAAAGAGACCCTATGTGCTAAATGGAAATCCTTTTGTCTGAAAGACCAGTGCTTTGTTCAGTCTGTCCATTTTAATCTTACTCTTACACTACAGGTTTATATAAAAGAGAAGTTTGGTCTAGGTAAAAGAAGGGTCAGAGAGCCAAACCCCAGGAGAAAGGAAGATGGGACAGCAAACAGCATCTAATTATATCCGACTCTGGTAGAGAAAACATCCTGAAAAAAAGCAACTCAAAGTTGGAAATTCACTTTTCTTTGGAGGTTCAGAATATTTTAGTTTTTAACATTACCGTTTTTTGCTTCCATGCCATACATTCTCTTTCTAGCGTATAAATCTATGCAATGTGACAGGATTTAATAGTGACAGGATTAGTGGTTTAACAGTTTTATTCACTGCCATTTATCTGTCATTCAAACTGGGCAAAATTCAGTTGTAATAATTGACTATTTCATGGTTCTTTCTTTTCGTGGTCAAGATATTATTGATCTCAGATTGTTTCTCAACATTCAGCTTTCCACATAAAAATTGCCACAACCATCATGAGGGCTCCTTGGTTCCTTTCACAGCTCTTTCCATACAGAAATTCTGGGTCCCACTGGTTGGATCTCAATCTGTCACCTACGGTGGTAGTTCACTCAGGCCACACTTTAGGGACGTTATTATTTTTGCCTGTGGTTATTTGCCCTTCCTGTCAACAAGCTCCTGGCTGACACCCTTCATGAATTTGAAAGACAAATGCAAAATGTTGTTTTAATAGGTGACTTAGTAAAATTATGCAAATTTGAGAGTTGATTTCTATAGAGATTTTAAATAATGTTCCTTCAATTGTGTAATTCTTAATGAATGTACAAACTTCATAGCACAAAGCACGTTTTTATATTTTAGTAATAGGAAAATTCATACCTCAGGATTGCATTCAGATTTACAAGGTTATGTGTCTAGTGCAGTTTTTGTAATCTTTGAAAAGGCTCCTTTACTGGAGACATATGGCTAAATTGTTAAACATCTGTACTATAGAAGTAACAATTTGAAAGCTTCCTGCCATCTGTATGAATTACAATACTTCAATGCATATGTTGCAATAACACACCGACACCACAGTCAAGTGCACTTATGATGAAAAGGAAAATAATAGCTTATGTGATCAGTGCAAAAGTTGTACACGCTTAGAAAATGTTGAATCAGCACTTTAAGCATCCTGAATATTCATAATATTTGCTCATTTGTCAGGTTTGTTGATCATTTTAGCTTCATAAGGCAGTAGCTTATTAACATTTTAGAAGAAATGTTATCCCCTACTTCTCACCTCAAATTTAAATTTCTCTTGGCCAGCATTCCTGTAACCTGAAAATATATTGTTTGAAACCTGCCGGACTTAGGAAATATATTTTTCTTATCTTTATAGACAGACATTACAGCTGGTGCTAGTGCTTTTTGTGAGAGCCTTCCTGTTACATTATTCAAGTCCAGGATTCTGTGCATCAATATTGCAACATAAATTAAGGGAAATGATGTAGCAGTGCATAGATACTTTATATCAGGGGACATCCTCTTTCTGATCTGAGATGTACGAAGACAGGAACATGGTGTGGAAGGCCGCTCTGTGTATAGCACCTTTAATTGTAGGACTGAAGTGACAGTGGGTGACATTTGAAATTCCTCTCTTTATATGCACTTACCATGAATTCTTTTTTTTTTTTTTTTTTAAATAACTTGGGTCCTGTGCCTCCCTTATGAGGGGAAATGTCCACAGGAACTAAGAAATTCTAATTCTAATAGTAGTCGTCATCGTTGTCGTGTTATTGGGATGCAGTGATGGGGAGCAATCCCTGCTCTCGTTATTAAATGAGCAGGCAGGTAGAGAAGGAAGAACCAGAGCAGCACTGAGCAGAACTGCTCATCCGTACTGTTCTTCAGCCACATTTGCTAACCGTTTAGCTGAGCGTAATGGAAGGGCCTTATGCCAGTGTCTCATACACCGTGTTGGAGAATGTGGTTTAACCCAGACAGCTCTGGGCTTTACTGCAGTTAGGTTCAAATTCCCCAGACTCACTCCGTGAGCTAGGGAGGCTCTCGGCTGTACTGCTGAAATCAGTCTGCTCTGTTTCTCCTTGCAGTTATGGAGTCATTCACAGCTTTGAATCCAGCAGAGGCCTTTGCTTGTCCGTTCTTGAGCACTGCAGGTTCCTTTTGGAGAGGAAGAGAGGGGCCATCATTTTGGGTGGGTCAGTTCATCCTGTGGCATAAAGACACTATTTTGGGAAACTATTTAGGATAAAGACACCTCTTTGATGGGAAGGTGCAAAAATGAATTCTCATCTCCCATAGATGAGTTATTTGCAGTCAGCTTCTGGATGCTGATGGATTTACAGACCTGTAAGTGGGGAGTGGTAGTGGAGCAAAGGATGGAATTAACAGAAAAAAAGCAATAGAAGGAGAAGAAGCAGAATGTTCATGCAGGGGAATGAGGACAGCATAAAAAGACAAGGTATGCCAAAGCTTTATAATCTCTCAAAGGGCTTAATAAATATCAGAGGAAAAATTATTCTGACATTATTGGTAGTCAGACAAAGATCTAAGCTGTTGCTTTATAGATAAGCAATAAAAAAGCTTTTCTGGTTGCTCTGGACAATCTCAGTTTGGTCACTATAAAAGGAGACCAGGAATGTGGACACAGCAATAGGCCCTGTATGCAGGGCTACTCACCAGTATTCCTGTTAATGTCCTCAGTTCCTGGAGGCTTCATCAGGCTCAGGAAAAAGACCTTGCAATCATGGATGTGAATTCAAGGATATAGCTGTACAAAATTTAGTCTATTAATTTGTCCAGTTCCAGCAAAGGCGGCTTGGTACCTAACTGCTTGGTGGACATCCTCAGTTACTTCATCCCCACTTACAAAACTTATTTAGTACCTCTGGTCCCCATCCCTCTGTCTCCTGCTTTAATGAATCCCAGTGTTGTTATGGCCTTTTTGCACAGATCTCAGATGGTGGAGGGCATCAGCACTGATCTATGGTAGTTAAATTAAGCTGAATGGCTCCATCTCTCCTATAATGGTGGACTTGCATGGACCTATATAAACAAAATACGTGAGTTAATTCCTCTTCAGCACATGTACACACAGGACTTTTGTCCTTTGGCCTCTTCTGGGATTGTGCGCCTTCGGAATATTTTTTCCTCCAGTAGAATTTGAAGTTTGCTAAGAGTTGAGATGTGTGGGAAGCTTGGTTAAGTTCTTAAAGTTAATAAGATCAGGAAGCAGAAGGATATGCAAAATAAAACTTGTTTAAAAATAAAGTTGTCCTTGTGAACGCTGCTTCTCCCATTTCATAGATTTATTTCTCTTTTGTTCTGAGGAAGTTTTAAAGCCCAGTGAAAAACAGAGGTGAGGAAGAGAGAAGAAAAAAAGTAACCTAAATCAAGATGTCATTTAAACAGGGCTCCTGGTGTACATACAAAATCTGAGTTAGCACCTTTTTCACTTCCTTCTGTTATATTTTGCCCTGCCTGTTATCCTCCCCAGCCCAGACACAGGATCTTGTCACAGAGCAGCTCTGACCATCTGAATTATCATCTGCGAGGGGATAATTCTCAGGCAGGTCCCTTGCGACTGAAAAGCTGCTCTGACTGACAGTCAATGCTGCATAACCCAGTGCAGTGTCATAGGGCAGAAATCCAGGAGGTTCATCCTGAGGCAGCACTATTTTAACCAAGAACCCACTGTGGCTGCTTGCTCTAGAAGCAAATATTCTGCTCTTTACTGTTTACCTAGACATATTTTTTTTTCTTTTTTTGATAGGATGGTAACATTCCACTTCATATTTGTGTATTGTTGCACATGCTTTTCACTTTAAAATATGTTTCTTAAGGCTTCCCAAGGAAGTTTTTCCTGAAAATTCAGTGCATTACAGATTTGATCATATAGCAGCTTTTGAATAATTTATCTTAAGCTCAGTATTTCTATCACAGATACTCACTTTTGCAAACTTTGCTTTCCCTAGAACAGTAAGTCGAGTGACGTTTTCAATCTATTTAATCCTAAAGCTTTCATTCTTTTAATCAATTTTTTTCTTTTTTGAATACAATGGATTGCTTGTATTACTGTAATGCCCAGAAGTGCATGTGCTAATGCAAATACTACTAAAAGACAGTCTGTACTTGACAGAATTTACAACTTAAGTTTGTAGATCGAGTCAAACAGATTCTTTATGCTTAAGAAATAAGAAACTGTATAAATTAAAATATTAAATCTCCTATTAGCTATAGCAAATAACAGTACACTTTAGGTTACAACAACACAATACTTACAATAGCTCTACTGAAGCAAATACTTTCTGATGTGAGTTCAAGATCTGATACCACCCCATCTGCATTCAGAAGATTTAGTTTCTAGGGAATTCTACAATTTAAATGGAATTCCTTGTAAACTCATCACTAAAATGGTCCATAATGATTTTTTTCCCAAAACACTGCATAATAATTTTGTTTATGCAAATACTACACAATATTTATGTAACAGTAAAGGGTTGGCATCTTGAAAAGCATTCAATAGCTTCTGATACCGTAGTTAGAAATTCTTATTTCCAAGTTCCTTCTTCTATTTTTAGTCAACATTATGAATCACAAGAACCAGAGAATACATTTTACCATGTCTCATTAGTAGGAAGTTTCTCTAGACAATTAGTCATTACCGAGAAATCGGGCTTGATCATGAAATCTACTGACCTCCTGCAGTCTAGAGTTAGTGACAGAAATTTTAAATTAGTGGCTTGAGATTAGAATCAACCCTGTAATTGTATAATAATTTATTTCTTAGGTCTTTTTTGCAGTTCTTTTCAATAAGTAACTGAAACACAGGTGATCCATTACTATGGTTCCTTTTGAAAAGTGAGAATATTGTCTGCATTTAAATATTCCATTCTCAGTAGTGTTAGTGTACCTCATACATTAACATGATCTTCAAACAGACTATACTTCTATCCTTGATTTCATCAGGGTGACCTTCATTTGCAGCGTGTACCTTGATCTGGAATGAAATCTGAAAGACATTGCTCCTCCAGGGCCCATGCCATATAATAGCTTGGCCTCGGTGACAGATTCGCCTTTAGAAATTTGTCCATATTTATCCTATGTTGGTGAGAAACAAAGAAAAGGATTTTTGCTAGATCGGCTTGATGAAATTTGGAATAAGAATGAAGAGAGATCGTTTGAAAAATCAATGCTTTATTCAATGTGCCACAGGACTAAAAGTCATCTAGGGGAATTGGAGTAACTTAAGGCTTTTTTTAGGTGCTGTACTGCACAAGAAAAATGGCCAGAACTATCATGCAGACCAGACATGTGGACTTGTCTACTTTTGGTCTTTTAGAAACAACATTTTTGATGGATCCATCCTCACTCATATACATAGTAGATATTCTTTGCCTATGAAAATCAATCAACCACTGAGCTGTGTCATTTACTGACAGAAAATGGAATTTTCTTGGCATAAGACCCATCATTCCAGACAAGTCAATAATCAGAGAGCTATGGACATGTGGCAATGCTGTCAGATCCAAAAATAAGTATTTCACAGAAATTGGAATAGGATGGAATTTGTACACGATGAAAATCACTTAATGCGCTCAGAGGGTAGCCTGTAACAAAATATGCAGATGCTATAGTTTTTAGATGAATTCCAGAGAATAGGGCTGGATGGCTTCATTGCTGATTTAGACTATTTAGTTCCAAGTCCTACTCATGTCTCTCTCTGTGTTTGCTATAGCACTTCTGAGAATCCAGCCCTTTGCAACTGATGTTATAAATGTTTTCTGGATGATAACTCATTTGCTTTGACACTGTCCTCTATGTTTCCATCATCACAGTTTAAATGAAGCAGCCATTCAGACAGTGTTGAACACCTCAATTCTTGGTCAACTTGAGTGATGCTGCCATAGTAAGAAAGCAGAGGTAACCATGATTTGGAACAAGGCAAAACTCAACTAGAAATGTTACTTATTTCTGACTTGCCATTCTTAGTTAATTTTTACCTTTGTATCTCTCGATTGGGAACTCATTTTCCACTCTAACACATCTCCTCGGAGAGCCCAGGTTGTAATGAAGATGCCCATAGCTATGAGTGACTAGTGCTGTTGGAGCAGAGTCATTCTTCAGGTGTCTGCTGCTCTCTGCCGTCACGGGATGTTTGGAAGATCAGGTTATGCTTGTTCTTCTGTTCATTTGGCTGCCTCTCCATATGTTGGTAAGAAAGGTGAAAGGCCCAGGGATCTTAGGCACCAGCTTCTTTCGTATTGCCCAGCTTGACAAGAATTTCACTCTGTGAAAACAAAAATATTTCCCCTAAGGGCAGGAGCAGGAGAGCCAAAGATCTTTTCCACTGGTTTCAGCATAGGAGGAAAAGCTGCTGCTTCTTTCTTCTGTTCTCAGAAAAAAAAATTGAGCCTCCTGCTGGCAAATCAATTTTTGACCGTGGTGAGTTTTGGTGGAATAAGGTCTGCTAGATCACACCTGCGAATGTAGGGAGCAGGAGGGAGTGCCTAAGAGTAGATGCTAATATTTCTGCATTGCTTAGGAACGTCTCTTACTAAAAGTGCAAGATAAAGTGCAAATTTGACAAATTTGCATTAAGTTTGCATTGATGAATCAAATTTCAGGAGAAAATTAACTTGTGAAAATGTGTTTTCTACTAAATGTTTGAAAGAGTCGATCAATTTACCAAAAAGGAAGGGGAGGAGGGAAAAGAAGGAGAAGGAGGGAAAAAACTTTCCTGGGTCATAGACTGTGCTCTGCTGATTCAGCATCATTCTTGACCTCATTAACAGTTTGAATTAGTGGTAATGATTGTTTTGAACCCTGCAATGAGGCAATGGGAAATCATTTACCAGAAAATGTTAAATGCTGAAAATAATCCCACAAAATAACATTGTATTAGACAATTGATTAGCCGAATTGATCCCAGCGTAAGTCTTTTGCCTCAACATGGTAGAAAGGAATGATTATATCTAGTCGAAGCAATGGCAGAAAATGTATAGAATCAGTGGCTGGCCTTAAACAATCAAGAGATCTCAATATTTAACTGATTTCCAAAGAGTTCTCTGTGAGCTCAGAGTCACTTGGCAGGGAAGGAGGCTGAGCCCTAGAAAACACCTCACAGGACAAGTCCAGGAGTCTGCACCATCCTGGTCCCTATGGAGTATTTGGGTAGCAAGAGCCATCCCTGTGTGGACTGCATCTGAGCCTGGTCTGGAGACTTTCCTTTACGTTTGATGTTAGTCATGATTCATTGAATCAGGCATTAGATATAGACATTTTGTCTTCATTGCAGAATTTGCCTAAGTTTTTAACCTTAACTCCCCCACGCCTTCACAGAAATCCTCTTGCCTAAGCTTAGATGTGATTTAGACTTCACCTACAGACCCAGAGGTTAGTGTTGCTTTTGCACAGCCCAGTAACCTGCTCACTTTGCAGGGCAGATGCATTTGACTGCTCAGCATCCTGCAGAGCCTTCCCTCAATTCCTGCTTTGTGCTGGAAACCACTGCAAAGCTCCTCTGTTGCTCACCCAGCCAAAGCTACAAAGCAGTTCAGCCCAGTGACCCCACGTCTGCTCTTCTGGCCTTTGCTGCTACAAGGAGGCTGCTTTTCAGCTCTTGTTCAGACATGATTAAATGGCAAGTACTATCTCCCATTTCTTCTCTACCAGAGCAGATGAAGCCAATGAGGCATCAAAATAACACAAAGAACTTATTTCAAGTCTGTTCAATGTGTGACACTCATCGACCTCTCTTTTTTTGCCGTGCTCTAAGCTTTTTCTGTCAATGGCACTATTTTTATGGTCACTGCTGTTATGCCATTCCTTTCCCAGGGGGAAAGCTGAACACCATCTCAGCTGTTCCTAGAACCCAACCAGACCGCAAAACAAGGAAGTGTTCAACAGGTCTTGCTCTGGTTATGGCAACCAGAAAGAGTGACTTGCTTTGCTCTACCCTCGCCTGCCTTCCTAACCCGTCCCCAGGTAGAGCAGGCAGCATGTTGCAGCATGGACTAAACTGGATTCTCACCAGTGCCAGATCCCCCAGTAATCAGTAAACTAGGAGCATCTCCCCTCTGAGGGTGCTGAGAGTGGGAAGCAGCCAAGTCTGACTTGAGAGATATCAGGAGCCCATGTCATCCATCTGAGACACTCACCCATGACAAGAATGTGGGTGTCCGTGAGTTCTTCTCATTAGTCATCAAAGGCCCAGATTGCCACTTATGTGGTAAGAGAAATCTAAGCTGAAATTAATGTAGGTTTTATGCTTATTAACAAATCTTCACCTCCTAAGAGATTCATATAAAGATTTTCAGATGTTTTGTCAATGATGACAGTGACATATGTCAGATTCTTCTCCTGGGAGAGGACAAAATCCTCAAAATGTGTGTCCTCAGTTCTCTTATTTTAGACTTTCACAAGTCATCTCTGGCACAGCCTCCTCCCTAAGCTTTGGCAGGGTGTCAAGACTGAGGATAACACAACCTCGCTGCTATCCTGAACAGATCAATATCTCACTGAGACAGTGGTCAGAAACTCCCCATGCACCAGCCAGCAGGAAAGACCACTAATTCAGATCTGACTGCATGGACATATAATCTCTAATTCCAGATCTGCCAGGAAATGTTATAGCAGAAAATGGAATAAGAATGTAATAGCAGTAAAATGAGTTGATCTTGCATCCCATTGCTGTTATATGATCTGTGTCAATCTCAGTTTTCCTTTGTTCTTATTGATCTCCTTGTTTTTGTATTTGTTATTAATACTTTCATTGAATGCCAAGGGGAGGATGAAAAATAAGGGTTGTATACCCTGAAATAATACATTCCTCAAAATCTGTGCAGGCTTTGAGATCTCTGCATCTATCAAGGCTAGTAAACCCTTTGTTAAAGTGCTATCCAAGGTGGTAAACTGATTTATGAATCCTGAAAGATCAGCACAGAAACAAGTATTAAGCAATGTGAAGAACTATTATTCCACTTCATTGAAAAAAAAGTCCAAGAAGCCAGCTAATGAGCATGGTTCCTGATTGAAAATCAGTGATAGAGAACGAGTCCTGCTTTCCCCAAACATGCTGTAGTCTAAAAAAGGGATTCCAGTTTTCTACCTGGATGCATTAGGTGCAGTCATCTTTCTTCTACTATCAAACCTCCCTTTTCTGAACACATTCTAGGAGATGCTGGCCAAAAGCTGACTGCAGGCTTATCTAATGAAGCTAATATCCTAGACTGAGCACAGCCTGGAGTGAGTCCAGTACATTAAAATGAAACCAGTGGCCTAAATGAATAGATTCATAATGGAGAAGGGGCAAGCATCTTTTTTAATCTTCTCTGACCTCTGCATTATATGAAACCACTGACCATAAAGGAACTGCTACTTCACCCGAAAAAAAAATATTTGTTCCCCTAAAAGTCGCACCAGGAACTGAGAGAATATGATAAAATGGCAAAAAATGTTTCAAGGGAATCCTATTAAGTAGTGAAGGAAAACATCACCCATTAAATTTCTCTTTAATGGACTTCAGCAATGACAAAGCATAAGATGGTTAGATGAATCAGATACCAGCAACATGTAGATAAAATGCAGGTCTACCTTTGGTTCACAGCAAACAAACAAATCTGGTTGGAGTTTGTATAAGCTCAGTGTGTAATGGAGAAAAAGTGGCTGAGACTACCTAAACTGCAGGTGGGACAGAGAAAAGGAGGCTGTTTTGAAGAACTTGGAGTCATGGAGCAGTGTCTTTTAGCCACATGTGCTGCCACGATGGACTCGCTCATTCTGTGTAGTTCAGAGAAGTGCTTGAATTTCTGTTAGTACCATCTGTATCTTCAACTAATAACGTTTTCTGTTATGTCCAGTTGTCTTGGAGAGTCTCTGCCATGCTGGCACGCCGTAGCACGGCTCCAGTTTTTTATGCTTTCCATCATCTTCTGGCTGCTCCACAGTACTGGACTCTGTTCCCTGGGCGGGAAGCCTGCAGAGCCCAGGAAACTCCAGCTAATGCAGAGCGCTCCAGCCGTCTCCTCGGCAACACTGTTCTCTGCTTCCTACCCCGGGTTCCCTTGGAATTTGTAATTTTACTTGTCTTTGTTTCCAAGATAATTTGCTGGTCTGGCACAACAAAGTCTACAAGCTGGAGAGGGAAGGAGACGGGGCTTTGCCGGATCGCTGGCCGTGGGCTCCGTGTTCGAAGGACCACTGTAAATGTCACCACATTCCACCACAAGCACAAGACACCTCTTTTGACTCTACTTTTTTTGAAATAAACGCAAAAGTTATATTTTCGGACAAGTTAGTGAAACCTTCCCAAGCTAAAGCACTCCATTTTCTTTCCTGAAAATGAAACTCTTTTCTAAACGTACTTTCACTCCTGTGAAGAGGCTAAGAAGGCAATTTGTGGCCGTGTTAGTTACATTGCCTAAGGGAGTACTAGAAGTCAATGTGTTGGTAAAGTAGTGATAAGCAGGGTATAACAGTGTGGGTAAAATAGTGTTGTACAGTGTGATTAAACCCTGTAGAATCAGAGAACAGGCCCCCACACAAAAGAATGCAGCACCATGGAAAACTCGCTCTGTATTTCACTGAGGATTGGCCCCATATACATATGTTTAAAAACACTCTGTAATTATAAAGTAAGTGATAATCATCAAAATAATTGTTATAGAATCCTTTTGTTGACTTTATTCCATGACAAGGAGCAGCTCTTGTGTGACCTTGAATATGGTGAAATAACTCATGCTAAACGCATTGCTACAAAGTTGGCATTTTGGCAGGGCTTTGATGTAGGTCATTTTATTACCAGACTGAATCAAACTACAAACTGATCTTAAACTCATGCCAAGAATGCTAATAATAAACTGATCAATGAGGTGCTGGATTGTTGAAGAGAATTGGTCAGGGGAAAATGCAGACATAAAAAGTCTGGAATTCCAAAGGTTGCACTGCTTGAGCTATTATTATACTGGGAGGAATTATATTACTTGCATTAATGCAAGTTTTCTTTACTCCAGGGGCCTTTGGCTGTGTGTCGAACAGGACAGGGTCAGAAAGTATATACTTATCTTTATTTTTCTTGACCTTTATGTGCAAGTAATTTTTATAGTTCCATTAACTAGTAAGATCATTTGCAAGCCACTGTACAAAGTATATTATGAAGAATGCCTTGGGGACCATTGTATCCTATTATGTTGAATGTTAATAGAATGAAAAATTAATTTAAACTCCAAAGATTAGAGCAAGACAAGACTTCCCTTTTATATGGGGAAATATGAAATCGTATTTGCCACAGTATAGCTTCAGAGTAGTATCCTAATCTGTCCTTTATATGGACCTTTATAGACCTGATTCAGATCAGACAGTAGAAGGAGTCTGATTATTTGCCTGCTAGAATAAAATGGCTTCTACCAAATTAGCTTCTGTGTTAGAAAAGGGGATTTGTGTGACCCCATATATGGGGTTAGTCCTATGTAATTTCATAGCTTTAAATGACTATATTCTAGTGAGCTCATAGCTACTTCTTTAGCAAGTTAATAAACCAGAGATGTGAGTACCCACAGTTCCAGGGGGTGTTTTTAACTTTCTTGACTCATTCCTAATTAAAGATTGTCACCTTCAACTGTGAGGGATTCCCAAACACCTCAAACCAGAGGTACAGTTCTCTGTGGCACTTCTTGTAATTCTTATGTCAGTGATTGATTTAAAATGAGAAATATGATCTCGAGTCTTGCTTATATGTCTTATTTAACACTTTTCCCAAAGGACTGTAGCACTATTAAAAAAGTCAACACTTCTCTCTATAAATAAGTAATTAAGAGAATGTTATTATCTTAATTAATCATTATTGTTTCATATTTATGCTACATAGCTAAGATGTGATATGACTGGGTGTCTAAATCGGCTAAATTTGGATGAAGAATGAGCAAGAACTTTGTTATTTGAAAGAGAAAACATATATCAACCTTCCACCGTACCACCAACCTTCTTGCTCACAAATCATGACTTGACCCAAGAGTATGGTCTGGTTAAAAGGATAAAAATGTTGCACGTTGCATATAAATGTTATTTATGCATATATGTTGCATATTCTTACATAAAGCTCTACAGAGGTCTATGGTTTTCAAGGCATCCATTTTCCAGCATGTTGTATATCTTTTTCACACTGTACCTTAATGCCAACGTAAAACGTCATATTTATTCTGAGTTTGGACTTCTCCCTGTCATAGATGACCATTGATTTTTAAATAATTGCATGAGGCTTGTATTTTCTTATAAAAACATCCCATTCTTCTAATATCCTATCTTGAATTTAATCTTACATCTGTAGAGTAGGATCTGACTATCTTCAGAAACCCTAACTCAAGTAAAATAAATACACAAAAGCTTAGGACAATTAGACAGCAGAAAATTAGCTATCAATATTTCATGCCTCCTGCAATACTGCCTAAACACAAGATATGAAATAAGAATAAATTGCAGTTTTGACATGCAGAGAACCTAGAAGGAAATGACTAATCTAGAAAGATTTTGTCATCATTATAATAAGGCAACATTCTAATTACTGGTCATGGGCAATTTGATCTGTAAAGAACAGGAAGATTTGTCCCACAGTTATGATTATGAAAAGATCACTTGTGTTTTGAAGCTGGATTTAAAAATATTGGGAACAGGTTTCTGGGTTTGTTCATTGGTGACCAAAAGGTTAAATCACTGACACTTTAGGCAGGTAAGCAGTACTGAGCAGCAGGGCTCAGTACTCACAGTACTTAGTCTCATCCAGGTTGGAAGGCAAAGGGCATTCCAGTGTGCATGGGGAGGTAGATCTGGCACCAAAGCAGCACAGGAAAAGAAGCGCCTTAAAACCATGACCTATTCTTGCTTAGGAAGAAGAAAAGCAGATTCTCCCATGCATATCTCTAGTCAACTGCCAAGTAAGACTTTAAAAACAGCTTTTTTGTATTTTGAAATTGGGAGATGGAGCCTCCGTTAATTTGGAAAATAAGATATAGAGCAGTGGTTATTGAAAACTGGATGACCTTGAAAAGACCAAGCTACAGCAGTGAAATTATTTCTTTTCCTTGAGTTTTTTTTTTTTTTTACAAATTTGCTTCACATCTTAATACATTTTTAAACCTGAACTCCTTTTTCTCTTATGAACTATAACAACTTGAGTGCAATAAAAGAAGTTGGTATTCTCTAATTATGATAATCGTATCAGTTTGGAAAAATTTTAATATGAAGCAGAACTGCTAACCAAAGTATTTTCTGGTGTTAGAGTTTTTCATTACGGAGAACTGAACTGATAAATGCGTTTATTGCTGTCAAGAGGCCTCTACTTTATTTTGGTCACTTAGTATTAATTAAACCTTGCAAATAATTCTTTTTGTTTTGTTTAGTTTAATATTTTTAAAGGCAGTATTGCTCTCTAAGGCGTAGCTTTGTGCATGTTTCCAATGCTGCGCGTTGTTTCTTCTCAACAGCACTCTGCACAGAGGAGTGTGTGCATGGAAGATGCGTTTCTCCTGACACTTGTCATTGTGAACCAGGATGGGGAGGTACTGACTGCTCCAGTGGTGAGTAAAGATTACGAAAAAGTAGTAAAGTTTCATCTTGCTGTTAAAAAAAAAAGAAAGAAAGAAAACCTAATACAAAGCAGTGGCTCTCAGTATGAGCTGGGCAGTTTTGCAACCCTTAATATTACCTCTTTGTGATACTACCTCTTTGTTACTGATAAGGTGATAATGACTTTCATCTTTTTGTTTGTTTTATAAAGAAATGTTAAATGCAGTGAAGGATCCCCCCATTGCTTTTTGACCTGTTACTGGAATGTTAATGCAGATAACAGAGCTCTGTTGGGAAACTGTTCTAATCTTAACAATGCCACATGAAATATGCTGGCGGTAAGTGTTCTTGCTAGACAGAAACCTTGTCCTGCAGAAGGGCATTGCCTCTTCCTGAAGCCACCTTCGGACTTGAAATTCACCCCCTGGATTGTCCCTTCTGCAGAGCTTGGTGTGATGGTTGAGGTGGAACTTCTGCACATTGTAATAGGAAATGAATTCACACTGGGGGCTATCAGTTCTTCCAGACAGAGAAGACAAGTGTCAAACTATTAATTGGTGAAGAGAGGGTTAAATCTGTGTTAGTTCACGCTAAAGAGTGTGTATTATTTCCACTATAAACATCAGAGATGTTAGGCAATGTGGGCCCGATCCAAGACTGACACAACAGAAACAAGCTTGTTAAATGAAGTCTATTTGTGCATCAAGTGAGTAAATAAAGCTGCATCGAGAAAGATGCTGCGAGTTCTTTAGTGAATGAATATTTCATTGTGCCTTTAGTTCCTCCCTCTCTCCCAGATTGACTGGGATTTTGAAAAAGAGACACTATGAGGCAGAAAGATAAAAGAAAGCGTAAACATACAGGGAGACCTTAGAAATATTGGCAGTCTTGAAAGGGTAGGAGTTAAATATGAGTTGAGCCAAATAGCTCTAGAGGCTGAGGTCAAAAGGGTGGAATCTGTTCAGGGAAGTTCCTGCTGCTCCACCTGCAGCTTTGCCAGCATCTCCCCCCTACAACAGAAAAGGCAATGGAGAAAGGAAGGAGGATGGAAGGGAAGGCCAGGCTTTGGGTCTGGCAGGTAGACAAGGGAAAAAATAGGCAGTGTAAGATAGTAAATATCTACCTATAAATATTTATTAAAATCCTGGACCGCAGTAATCCTTTTGATCCTTCGGTTATTTTTAGCAGTTGACACATTTAACCTAACAGCTAGTGAGTATTTATACTCTATATACCCATTTAAATGTGTTAAAAATAGAGAAAATAAGAAAACTCTGTAATAAGATGGATATGCACACATAGATGTAACATTCATACACACGTCCATACACCCATAGTCTAGTAAGTACTCAAATTATCTAACAATAAAGAGTAAAGGATAAGATGTCACTGTACAGATAGGCTTTGTGGACCAAAACTACCCAATGACTCTTAAAAAATTGCACTAATCTCGCAAGCGAAGAAAAAAGAAAAGAAGGTTTTTCCTGTATTGAATATTTAGCTTTTTAAAGTAATTAGGAATATTAAAGCACTGACAATGATTGAGATAGAAACATTATTCACAACTTTTATTTCCGCACTGGGCAGCAATCCAGTATATTTCATTTATGAGGTTTCAGCAGTGGGAAGAGAAGCGTTAGCCAATTCCTAAATTAAATATGCCCTGTTAACTTTTATAAATGATAGCCCAGGATTAGCTTCAGAATTTAAGCTTTCATTTTATTAATATAATTAGTGTATTCGCTGGACTATAGTGTCCATTGTCTTCCAATCCATTTGTTATATGCGGAGCAACAAGCATTCTTGTCCTAAGGTCTGCTCTGACAAGGTCTTACCACCATCAAGTGCAGTAAGTACTTGCAATAAGTTTTTACTGGGTCTGAGAGGTGCTCACCTTTATGCTCGACACTAAAAATTGGGATCGATGGCCTCTCTGTTGCTAGGGGACTCTGAACGAACAGGTGTAGAGTAGATAGAGATTCAGTACAGTATTTTTGTTATTCAGAGTATTTCGGGAAGAAAAGCTCGGAGCCTTTTCTAAACTGACACTGATCAGGATTTTCAGACACATTAATGATCCAAGTGTTGACTCGTGTCTTACTGTTATCAGTAATGACATGGAAAAACAGCATTCATTTTTACTGGGCTTTGCATCTCCTTTCCATACAGCTCTGGGCTGTGTGAAAGCCACCTGCTCCCTGTGGGGACCATGCAGCAAAGCTGTATGGACCTTTGTAGCAGTGACATTAGAGGTAAAGTCATAGGCATGTTGCTTTTAAAGCAACTCTAAACTATTCTAAACTATTTAAGCTCTTCTAAGCTCTTCTAAACTATTTTATTCGGAAAGGGGTTGCTAGCCAAAATGCTCCCTACATTTAGAAAATCTCATAGCCACTATAATTGTTTCTGAATGATCTCTCCTGAGAACAATATTTAGAATTGGAACCTACTTGCTACTGGGGGTCATCTATTTCCTTTTATTTTGAAAAGGTCTAGGGAGACTCCCTGTCTTGGAGGTGGTATTTCAGCACTCTGCAGACCAGACCATTAAAGCTTTCTAAAAGCATATGGTTTGATGGGTGAAATTCAACCCTGAATAGAGTTCCAGCACAAGGACTGGGTGTCATCTAAAAAACAGAAGTCAGGCCCAAATGTTCTTTTTGGTGCAGCACAACGGCTGACTATGGCAGGAGAGGGTATGAATTCTGGCACTGAGCATACATTTCCTTCAGAAAGACAAGATTCTGGTGTTAAATCCAGTTCCCCAGCATTACCATTCTCCCTCGCTTAGAACATATTCAGTTAAATGTTTTGAATAGCTACAGCTACAGTCTGTAGTTATCCAAACAACTCGAGCATCTTTCTCAGCCTTGTTTTCTGCATTCATAAAGCTCAGCTTGTAAGACAGCAGTCACAAAACCTGCTGTCCTCTGCAGCTTCCCGTGACTGATCACACGACATGTGAGAGTTCATCTGTTGTCAAGGTTAAAATAACTTCAGATGAATTGCAAACAATTAGAAAGAAACCCCGTGCCATATTCAGCTCTGCATGCCTCTATACCTGTGTTTTACTGCATGCTGTTGTACATCTGTCGATGCCTGCAGGCCTAGCCTTGATTTCATGCTATAAAGCTGCAATATATTAAGGCTTGATTACCATAACAATAAAAAGAGAAGTAATGAGGTATTAACTAAAGAAGTTGTGGAATAGAATGTTTTTCAAGGTTTTAATGATGGTAAAAAATGCTTGCCATCATTAGAAAGAAAAATCTTTAAAAAAAACATATACCTTGTCCCTTCCCTTTTAACTTTTTTCGTTTTTTTTAAATCATGACCATTTTGTCCACACAATCTGCATTTTTTTTAATATAAAGGAAAATGGCAAATGCTCCATGTGAACTTACCTGCTCACCTGTCCTATTATTTCAAAGCAATTAACTTCAAGCAGTATGATACACTGGCTTGAAGTTCTGGTAGAAATATAATTGACTGTTGGTGGTTACCTGCCCTTTCTAGGTCTTGATAATAGCCATCTGTATTTGCAAGCTGTTAGGCCCCAATCCAGCAAAGCACTTAAGCGTATCCCTACCTCGTCACGTGAGGAGGACTTCTCATCTATTTTAAACCACACAGCTGCTTAAGGGTGTTGCTGAGTCAGTTTTGAAGAAAGTGCTAAAAAAACCTCAGCGAAATCTAAGGAAAGTCTCCAAGTTGGTCAGGCTTTGGATGAGGTCCCTGTAAAGAATGGGCAGCCTTTCTTTTAAAATACTAAAATTCATCAGGCCGTATGAAATGTTTTTGCCCGAATGAACATTTTTCACTTTGGGGAAGACCACAGAGACCCTTCTGATTAAAAAGGAATTCACAGCACTGTGGAGAATAGGTAGGAAAAGGAAAGCTCAGAGAAAGAGCTGTGAGCTGCAAGCAAGTGTCTTCCAAAGCGTGTACACCACTTTGGGAAATTTCAGAGCAAACACATGCAGAATTTGTAACCAAAATCTAAGGTGGTTTTAAAATGTTTGCTTTGCTCTTGGTTTCAGCAGAAAATATAATACTTGCCCAAAGTGTAATTAAAGATATGTTGACAAATGATACCAAACCATGGTTCTTCATGCTGTGTCATCTGGGGGAGAGGAATGGATTATAGTGCTGCTGCCTGGCACGTCTCATCGGTAAGGTGCATACACATATAACATAGTTTACTTTGGAAAGGATGTTTTGTACAAACTCTCATTAAGGGCAAGAGCCTATTTCATCTTTATATCTTTGTCAAAAATAGCCAAGGTCATAACAACAGGCAAGTGTAACATCACAGCAAGATCACATTTAAGGGTATAGCCCTAGAGCAGCTGGAGTGCTTCGGTTCTGAGGCTTGTGATGAATGAGAACTGTGGATGCTTTGCTCGATGTGGAGGGGGGTTGCTTGACAAACTATGAAAGCAACAGTGGAAATCTCAGGAGAAAAATGGGGTGTTTTAAAGAGAGGCTGTGACATTTTTCAGGCTGGGTTCTTGCTTCTGTAGTCTCAAAATGCTTTGAACTATTTCTGGGTTCTAAAGAAGGTCTCTTGACTTGTGAATATAGGTCAGATGAAACTCAGCCTAATGTCAGGAACTTAGCTACGGAATCGTTAGTTAGATTTCCATCCTTAGGTTTTTAGGACAGGAGGGTTGACTGGGAAACAAGCCTGGGAAGAGCCCCAGCGGGGCAGGACGCGGTGCTGTAGCCTCTTAGAGCGTGGAGAGCCTGGGCAGCCTCTGCTCCTGCTGCGATTCCCGCGGGCCCGTCCTGGCAGAGCCGTCGCGGGTTGGTGTGGGAAGGTGTCGGCGCCAGGGGGCTGCGCCGCGGTGCCGGCCGGGGCTGCACCAAGGCCCGGGTGATTCCAGTCCTCACTAGCGATGCTGAGCTTAGGTGCAGTTTCTGTAGATCTGTTTAAAGTTGGGAAACTCTTAAATTGAGACTCAGTCTTAATCAGTGCTTTAGCTGAAATAGTTTTGTGTCCAGCGGGCTATCCATGTGGATTTTAGGGTTTTAATATAATTTTTATTCAAGCTGCTCAGCTGCAGCTTAGGTTTGATGTGTTCTGTAGACCCAGTGACAACTGCATCGTGCAAAGACATGCAAAGGTGTAAGAAACAAACCCCAAACGAGGGTTCACACAGGACCTTCCGGGAGCAACCACTGTGCAGAATTGCTTTCCGTCTCTTTCAACACTAACCATTTACTCTTCCTTAAGCTTAAAAAATATCCCAGCCCTTTCAGCTGCTGCAGAGCTGGTGTAGCCGGGCAGACAGCTTGCGTTTGATTCCTGCCTCTGCGGCTGCCGGGCCCGCGCGCGGGCCTGCGCGCCCAGGGTGCCAGCCCACGCAGGACAGCCGGGAAGCGGGGAAGGGAAATGTAAACACAAGCTGCTGCTCGGTGCAGTTAGCAGCACAGCAGCATGCCCTGGGTATATTTTTACACAGATAATGTGGCTGTATTAAGCTGGACTAATCCATCATTTTTCATTCCGTGGGATGTATGAAATCTTTCTTCTCTTGCTGAAGGTTTTAATATTTGCTCACTTGTGCATGGGGGTTTCTCATCATGCTATTACAGATAGGAAAATATCCTCTAGCTTTAAGCTTCCGTGAGTTAGGCAGTTTGTAGATGCTACAAGCTTATGAAAATGTATGAGGGTCATATTTGGTTTAAGCTTTTCTCAGAGTAACTGGAACAAGCAAAGGGCAAGAGTTGATTGTGGAAAAGGAAGGATAGATTACAGATTTACTTGGAAAGAATTTGCTTTGTACCCCTCTTCTGTGGAGTTCATTGATGGTGCATAGATCAGTTGCCAGTTGTTTTAAGCTTTGTACAGAAGTGAATGAAAAGGGAAAAATTGAGCTCTCCTGTTCTTTACTTTTCACCTGCATGTTCATCTTCCCGGCCACAGGGTGGAAGGGGCTTCTTTCTGGAAACCAGCTGGTAGCAGCTGAGGCCAAAGTAATGACAATCCTTCCCTTGTCGTTCCAGCCCTCCTTGGGCTCCTCTTTTTCAGTGCTTTTGAGGCCTTCAGAAATAGGTAGAGCTTCCCCCACTCTGCTCCAGTCCCTGGAGTTCTGCCTTCTAGTGCTTGGTGTTGCTCTTAAGGCCTGATCTAGCCATGTACTTTATGCATTTCAATCATCCTTTTACAGCCAGTAATGGAGCAACCTGTGTTGCTCAAGTTAGATAAGAGTTTAAGCCATTATCTGAACAAAAACTTAAGAGACAAAGGGGAAAATCAGTATGAGGAGGATTTCATTTAGAGTCCAGGAATCCCTGAGTCCCATCTGGCTGAGCAATGGCAGGTGCTTCTCTCAGTGAACTCAAACCACTGCCACCCTCCCCAAACTAGAGAGAGGCCCAAGCCTAAGGCCAGCTCCCCTGCAGAGGAGGAGGCAATCCACAGCACCCTCATCTGGACATACCCCGTGCTTCTAGACACATGTGATGAACACATCACCTACTGCACAGCACCAATGTGCACATGTCATAGGGGAAGAATTTAGCTATATAGTGTGGCAGGGTTTCAGCTGCATAACAGAGATTAAAAAAAAACTTTAAAATGTTATCAAAATAATTCTGCATAATTGTATATATTTATGCCCGAATTCCTACAATCAACTCCTCCGTTAAAGCACCCAGCATCCTGTTTTGGCTGCTCCGTTAGAAGAGGGAAGTCCATAATGAGCTGCAGTGAATATTCTTCTAAAATTCAGATGCTCTGTTCAAAGCACCCTCCTGGTTTGTACCCCCTCAGAGTGGCAGCTCAGGGGCCCACACTCTGTCCTCCAGATTGGCCTGGTCCTTCTCTTGCTGTATGGGCACAGGCTTCCTGCCTGCCCTGCTGTGCTCCACTGGGCTGGCAGGAGCTGCGTGATCAGCTGCGGGGCTGTGGACATGCCTGGATTAATGTGACCCTTGAATGCTTAGCTAGAAAGAAAAATCACCTCCAGACAGTCAGAAGCTGTTTGTTCCTAAGTGCTACACTGAAAATTATTTATGTTGTGTAATTAATAACCTAAAATTATATACTTGTAATATATATATGTATGTGAGTGTACATGTATGTGTGTGTGGATATATAATGTATATACACACACTTTTTAAGGTGCATTGCTAGCTAATTGGAGGTGAGAGGGCAGGTTTAAGGCCTCTGGGCATCTTGCCTCGCAATTATCCACTCTGCAGCCCCTGGAGCGTGTGATCACTGCGGAAATTCTGCATTTATTGTCACTGAACAATTGGACAACTGTCTGTGCTGAGTATCTCAGAAAATCCGTCTGGTAGCCCTCTGAATCCGACCCTGAATTTATAGTGAAAAGGAGATGAGGAAGGCTATGAACAAACCTTTATTTGTATAAATGTGTTACTTTCAGTCTGATTTTTTTCATATTGGATAGGGTAGTAGCTCCAAAGAAAGAACCTTTTAAAAACATCCTTTCTAATGAACTGAATTGCAAATGCTAAACTTGATTGCTAGAGCATCCTATGATAATGTAGCTTTAAATGTACTCTACACAAATGAAAACACTCTAGATCAGTTTAAAAGTACAGTTGGTGTAATCCTACGTGCTGGTAGGTGAAGAGCTGTAATTTGGAGAAAAGAGCCAAAAAGCTCCCAAAGTGTAGGCCAAAACCCCAGACTTGCACGCCCGCTCGGAGGTGGTGCTGGGTTTCTCACAGGGTATTTGGCTGCTAACAGGCAGCGAGAGGAAAGCTCTAGCAGCCCTTGGGAAAGCAAGGCCTCTTCTAAAGCTCTGCTCTCCGTGGTAGGAGGCATTTCAAACACTGCCTGGAGAGGACGGAGCCCTAAGGTACCCGAAAATCCCCGGGGATTTTCCAGCACTATCACCTGGAGAAGCCTCAGGCCTGCTCTGGCTCCTGCTGCATTCTGAGTAACTGTCTCCAGGAATGTGCTGTATGACAGGGAAAGGCCCCTCTGCCCCCTTTCCCATTCGGTGTTCTTGGGATTTCTTCAATGCTGTCCTTCATCCTTGTGATACCACCTTGTGGGCTGTGATTAAAAGATCAAAAAGGAAAATGAGATTTCACTCAGAAATAAGACTTGAAATTTACCTTGAGCCCCAGCAGATAAAATTTGCTGGAGAGCAGCAGTCAATCATCACCTCGTGTTACATACAAGGCTTGCTGTCTGCTAGAAGAGAGCGGTGGCAAATGCGGAGCGCGTCAGAAGAGGAAGGAGAGGTTGTGGCGAGGAGAGAGAGCGGTGGCAAAGTCAGCAACTTAATTGGGAGCGCGTCAGAGCGCACGGCCTGAAGAGGAAGGAGAGGTTGTGGCGAGGAGGAAGGGAGCTTTGCAGCTTTCCCTGCAGCGATTGCTTTCTTCCAGCTGCGAATTCCAGCACACGGAGATGCTCCCATACTTTGGTAAAATAGCAGCTTCACTCTATTTTTGTTTTGGCTGCTCTACTCAACAGCTGCCCCAGAATGAGGTCCATATTGCTTGTGTCTCCTTTGAGTATATTCATTATGTGGATTAACTGGGACCTTCTCGCAGCTGGAAAGAGCCAGCAGACTGCAGTGGTGTCAGGATGATCTGAGCTGCCAATTAATATCTTTGATACAGAGGTATGAGACTAGAAAGTGCAGCTAGTGTTGGTGCTGTGGTGGGTTGCACTGGACTGCAGCCTGGAGGGTGTGTTCCTAATTTAGAGAGGTGGTATTTGTTCCTTCTTATCTGCAGAATAATATGCAGAAACGATCCAGCAGGACCATTTAAGAGGAGAGAATTCTAATACTGATTTACTCATTTGCTTAATGAATATAACCAGTTTTTTAAACCATTCTGTTACTTAGCATTTTCATGAAAGTTATTTCTATGTGAATGAACTACTTGTGTTGTATGAATGAGAGCTTTTCAAGTGTAAAAGCTATAGATAAATGTATTCTTGAACAGATAAAATTTTGGTAAAACTTTTCTTTAGAGCTTCCTTACCACAGCCTTGCCATCATTTGCATTTTTAGCAGTTTTTGAAAGCCAGAAGTAGCCCACAATGAGCCTAAGTCTTGTAAACTGAGCCAGTTTTGTGGAGTGTCTGTCTGTCTTTTGTCCTGTGCTTGTGCTGTTGTAAAAGGCAAGAACATACACTCAGAGTGAAACCTTCTCATGAAAAGATTCCTCACAGAGAAATCCCGTTCAGATGAATTAGATGCTCATGAAAATCCCACCCAGACTCCTCAAATGATACCCTCATATTTATCTGTAGTCCTTATAAAATATTGGGAAAAAAATTGCCACAGGAGGAGATACCATGTCGCCAGTGAAATGAGCGTTTATTGAATCAGCTTGTCTAGCTCCTGATGGAGACAGGAGTAATGAAATAGCAGAGGCTTAACGAATGCCCAGGGCTCCGGCCTCGGCTCCAGGGGAGCAGTTTGCTCCAGCCTGGGGCAGAGGGGACAACAACGGGAACAGGCAGCCACTGCCTGACGCTGTGGTCTAAGGTGAAGCCTGGCCTAAACTTTGCTGGAATAACAAAGTAAAGTTGAAGGGAAGGGGATAGAGATGGCCATGGAAGGGAGGATCCCAGGGCCAGGGAACTGAGGCTGGAAGTTACACTGGACACGAGAGACCAAGAGTAAGAACAAGAGAAAGCTAACGTCAGGGTGCTGCAAATGGCACAGCTTAGAAAAGTGAAAAGTGAGAACCTTATGGTTGTGAACATAATAATCTGACAGAGGAAAGAGTTAGAGATGAAGGTTCTGGCTAAAGTGGCATTTGTGTTATTTTGGTGCTGGCAAAGCAGCTGCTTAAAGTGTTTACGGAGGGATGTAAAGATCTACTTTATAGTAGTCATCGACACTATAGCTTCCATAAACATTGTTTAATGTTTAAGCATGATGTTTTGAAGTGGGATGCTGGAAGTTATAGTACATTCAACTGCCAAAACTGCCTTTTCTTGGCCTGGAAGGGTACTACAAGCAAAACATGCAGTTTTCAATTGTCAGTTTTTATTTTGTTACTGTCAAAAATGTTAGCTTCCATACCAGAAATTTTGCACATTAACAAGAATTTCTACAGTCAAAAGTTCATTTATGTTGCTGAACTCATGAGAACATTTTATACCTCCAGTCTTAACCCCTCCTTACACCATTTGATCATCTTGGATGTGCAGTCTATAATGAGCACATCCTCCAGCCATTTCCTTACAGCTCAAAAAGATTTGCTTCCGTGCAGAAGGATTTTATTTATTAAACATGCCTATGTTAATCCAGTGGAATATTTGAAAGTTGTGGAGTAAAACTGAGAGTTTGAAAGGACTGAATTTTGCTGAAGAAAACACGGTGAAGGCTGTTTTCGGGGAAGCTGAAAAGAGACCCAGGTATCATGGATTTGAGCGTCAATCCCTTTGTAAGGGTAAGAATGCTTAAAATCAGTGACCTTAAAGATGACTAGAATAAGAAAATCGGGATGAATGTTGAGTTTGTGGGTTGTGGAGTAGAATAAAGATTCCTACTGCTGCACAGGGACTCATGCTAAATGAACTATGGGAACTGCACTGAAGAAGGGTAAAAAAGAGAAGATGTGAGAGATGGGTCCCCATCCAAAGCCACTTTGTAATAATAAGTTTCAATTACTTTCATAGATTTGGGGTGTGTTGTGCAAGATGGATTTAGACTCCATTTGGGACAGCAGTAAATGACACATGGAAATGATGTGTGTGTTACTAATGAGTATTTTGTTACCAAGAAGATCTTTGTGGGCATCAGGCAGAAAGAAGGGAGACAAAACACTCGTGCTTTGATCCTGGAGGGTGATTGTTCAACAACCAAGTCTCTGCAGATCTTCATTTTTCACAATCTATCTTCTCTGTCTATCACTCAGAACTTAATCACGTAAAGGCTGGGGGCTGCTAACCTATATGAACCTGGCTAGGATGCCTCGCCAGATGCATATCCAATGCAGGGTAGCTTTAGTCTGCAAAAACAGTGTTTTAGTACAAATAGGTAAAAGCTGAAATAGTAGATATTGGTGGTAATAATAGAGGTAAGGGATTCTTAGCCCTTCTAATGTCTGCTTAAAGCTCATCTTTATGAACCCTTTGTACAGAGCTTCAGTGTTCCCATTTATGTGGAAGTATTAGTAAATTAGTGAATCATGAAAATTGCTTGCAGGGGAATTTATAGCCAAATCCTGATATACTACCTCACTTAATTAGACTGAAGTGGTCATTTTCTAAATAAACATCAAGGTCTAGAAAACCAAACTGCAAAAGGAGGCAGGTTTGCAGAAAAATGTCAACATGAGGAAGCCCTTGGAAGGTCTGTTTTTACACAGGGATTGCAACACTTGCTGCTGGAGGATTGGGAAGGGAAATGACTGAAAGCATGATGAATTCTTGGGAAGCTAGAAGACATTTACTTCATCTTCTGCTACTTTGTCTTGTAGTGCTTCCCAATTATGTAAATAGCTGGTTCTACAGGAACAGCAGTAAGAAAATACAAGCAGTTCTACAAATCTTTCTTCCATCTAGCCTGGATTGTGCCCCAGATTCTAGGCTGGCGATTCTGGTAGAAGGTAGTAACTCATCCCTACCTTCCAGATTGACTGGGTCTATGATACAGCTTGGGAGATGAATCTCAGGACTGAGCCTGATTATTTTGTTTTCATCCTCAGGAGAAGAATCGCTTCTTTCTGTCACAGAATCTGAGAAGGGTTGAGGTTGGAAGGGACCTCTAGAGATCATCTAATCCAACCCCCTGCTCCAGCAGGGACACCCAGAGCATGGGGCGCAGGGTGGCATCCAGGCAGGTTTGGAAGATCTCCGGAGAAGGAGACTCCACAGCATCTCTGGGCAGCCTGTGCCAGGGCTCTGTCACCCTGTCAGTTTATTCAAAATTATATTTGGAGGAAGGTATAGTTATTTAGACTGTCCATAGAATCTGTTGCAGGTGGTCCAGTCTGCGTTTTTTAGGGATCACCATTCTGTCAGACCGGTGAGATGTTCTCATCACCCTTTGTCCTCAGCAATGGGATCCCAGTCCTCTTCAGAGTGCTTAGATTCACAGTTTACGACCCCTGCTTGAGCAGGGGGGTTGGAGTAGAGGATCTCCAGAGGTCCCTGCCATCCTCAGCTATTCTATGATTCTATGAACTCTTTTATTCCTGTAACTCTGATGATCTCTGAAGCAGAGCAGGGGGCTTATTGAATGTGATGAAAAGCACAGAATATATCAGCAGAGGGTCAGAGTATTCCAAAAGACAATGGGAATCCTCAGAGTGAGAGCATTGACCTTTATTATGGTGAGCCTATGAAAAGAATATGTGGGGTTATTGTCATTCTGAAATCCTGAAATGCCGTTAAAATGTTCTTAACGGAATGATTTTGGGTACCAGTAAATTCAGCAATACCGAGATTCCTTACTCATGCTCAGGAAATTTAGCTCTATTTGCAATTGTTTCTGGACAGCTGAGTCATCCTGGACATATCGCTTTCCCTCTCTGCATTTTATTTACTCTTATGAAATTGTGAGTCTATTGTTTATATGAGATATTAGAGTTTCTAGATGAGAACTGCTTCAGAAGAAGTAGATGTTCTTATTGAAGTAGTAAGATCAAATATTGTGTGTGTTCTATAGTGAATGTATGTGCTCTAACTGGCAGAAGGAAATGTTAATTAATTACTTTGACATACAGTCATGATGTTGCAGTTTGTATTATAGCTGTCCAGATGTTGGGTTGTTCTTCCAGGATGCAACATGTTTGAATGTATTAGGAAGTGCATTTTTTCTTTGCGTATGACTATGACAAATTGAGGCACAGCCAAGCTGCTAACTTGCTTGAAGGCATCTTTCACGCTTCATCCATTATATGAGTGATAGCTGGTATGAAACCAGCTCCTCTTTGTTTGTGAGGAAAAACACGTTGTGGATAATGGAAAGGAAATCATCAACACCAATATTTATCCTGGCTTTGTTTTGGATCTGCAAGATCAGTTTTATTTTTGTTCACTTTGCATTTGCTTTTGCCTTTGCTCTTGCTATAAAGGATAGGCTGCTCCTTGTTGGAGCAGTGGATCACATTTTGATCACAGTTTTATTAAACTACCCAAGTGGAATTACTTCGGGTTCATACAGGTATAAATGACAATTGAAGCTCAGGTATTATCAGCTATTTCAAATCAATATTTAACCTTCCTGGGTTGTTTATTCATAGTGAGTCATTCCCATCAGAAATTTATTCTAACCTTATTGCCTAAAAAAATAATAATTTTGGTGTCTGCTCATCATTCTTTTGCAGTGATCGGTTCACCCAAATCTGACAGGATAGTACACTGTTCAAAGTTATTGAGATCCCGCAAGTTTTGTGGAACAGTATTGTTTGGATAGAGCAAGGAGACACAGGTTAGTTCCACAGTTAAGGGAAGGTCTGTACAACAAACTCAATTATTTCTTCTGTTTGATTTGCCAGATGACCATTCAGCGCAAACACTGGGGCCAGTCGGGCAGTTCATGGCCTGACTGGAACCAAATCCAGCTTTTTTGCTCCTTTAACCCTCCAGGGGTTGGATAGCTTAGGATAGACCTGTAGATAGCATAGGACAGCAATGCCCTGTGGGTGCAGCAAGGGAGAAAAGGAGAAGAAGCACAGGGATGTTGAAAGAAAGTGTGAAATGCAAGGGACTGCTGTGTGGATTGGGCTGGAATGGTGGTGATGGGAGAGCAGCAAAACAGAGCACAGGTCTACCTGGAGGAAAACAGGCTTAATTATTTAAACTAAAACTTAAATCTGAATTCTGGTTCTCAGTTTCTTTGCAAATTCTATTACATTTTTGAAAACACACTTAGGTCAGCGTGGCAGCGCACAGACAAACGAGGAAGTTTCTGTTTGGGCCACAGTGTCGTGTGTAATTCCATCAGCTGAACATTTAGTGACGTTCAGTCCTTTGTGAGGAGAATTATGAGCTTCATGTACCACTTAAATTTCATTGGGGGTCTCAAAACGGGGCTCAGGACCAGCTTTTAAACGAGATTCGTGTAGTTAATGGATCTGGTGTGAGCTTTCTGCACAAAGTGAACTTTATTCTCCTAGCTCACTGCTCATAGGAAACATTTTCACCACCATCCAGCAACTGCATGACTGATCAGCTTCTATTTACTTCACTCTCGGTGTCTTCCTCCAGAGCCATGTGTTTTCCTGTTTTCAAAACAGAAATGGAAATTAAATGTCAAAGTAGTCTCTGATATTTCAGAAGAGACAGACGTGAAAAGCAGAAACATAACCAGAAGAAATGTTTAAAATTTTATAGTGGGCCAGGCTTCAGACACCTCGCAGCTGATCCCCTCGCGCAGCACTGGGCGGAATCGCTTCTTAAGTAAGCGAGCAGACTGGCCTCCATTGCAGGATTGTTTGTTTTACTGTAATTAGGGAAATTAATCAGTACATTAACTTTCTAATGCAGAGCACAGTTCTTCTGAAATGAATTGCAGTTATTCACTATGTTGATAAGATTTAAATAAAAAGAAACCTGAACGGCAGGTCAGAGTTACAAGGCTACTAGCACTCTGTAAACATGTAAAAGCTTTTAAACTCCAGAAAAGAACATACCGTACAGAAAAAAATACAATTTTTTTAAGAGAAAGAAGCTGTCTGAGGTAGTAGTTCCACTTTCCTGTGAGAGGTAAATGTTGAGGCGTGCCTGGATGTTAAAACAGTACTAGCCTTGGCCTGGTTTGTCGATGAAGGTGCATGACAAAACCACGAAGCAAAGGGCTCCCTGCGTGTCCTGTGCGTGCAGTGTCTGCAGCGACATCCCCGCGATCCCGGACACGGAGCTGCCACCTGCTCTGGCTGTTGTGTGTCCCGTGGAGGGGACAGCTTGTGCAGCACGCGGGGCGGAGGTGCTGCCAGCCCTCCCCAGGGCTCTTAGCAGAAGGCTTTCCATGCAGCTCCGTGTTCTAACAAAGCAGCATCTGACCCTTAATGGTAAATACAGAACAGCACCTTGCGTGGGGCGTTCTGGTTCCTCCCGACTCGTCCGCCTTCGTGTGTCAGGCTCTCAACACAAGGACTCTCTTGCCATGTTAAACCTGAATCAGCCCCGTTGTTTAGTAGCTGAGGAGTCAGTCCTGCGTCTCGTTAGGGAACTAAGTCACAGTGAACAGTGTCACATTTCTAAAACTTTTTTGTCTCTCAAATTCACAGAGGCCGTTGAGCTGCCTAAGCTCTCCCTGGTGAGTCACTGGGAAGGTTGCTGAGGTTTGGATTCGGGCATGGTTAGTGCTAAAATACCCTGGTCAGACAAGGCTACCGCATCAGCCTGAGGGCGAGAGATGATCCTTCAGGCTCTGGCTACGTTTATGTCCCCATTGTTCTTTGTTTTTGTCTCTGATCTCTCCATCTTATTTTTTTTCTGATTTTATGCATTCTCTATCTTCACTTCCCTCCCTTATTCCACCTCGAACCCCCTGGTTCTTGGTGGGAAGGGGGTCTGATACCTTCGCTCTCACCATCAGCCCACCCGACTTTTGTCTTTCCAGAGGCAGCTGTGCATGGTGAGCTGCCCTCCTGATTAAAGTTATCCCGTAGGTAGGGGGCAAAGTGGGTTTCAAGGAGCCACCTCCTGTTTTGCCAACAGAAACATGTTGCAGCAGAATGACTAAATGACTCTCAAGCAGAGTGATGGGAGGATTTTTTACCACGAGGTCTGTTATTCCCTAGCCTGCCCTGGTGCTGCTCAAATAGGCTGCCCGTGGTCTTTAACACTGCTTTGTATCACTGAAGGATTCCTTTAATGTATCTCAAAGTGGCAGCCTTTCTTTTCAGGCTGCAAACCCAAATAACCGTTCAGTGTGCTTGCTTGCTTAGCTGAGTCACGGCTTAAGTGGCAATAGCCAAGAGTGCCACTGGTGTCACATCGTGCTCTGCCTCTCAGGTGCCTGTGCATTAGCGTAGCACGTGAGGGAAGGTGAGAGGGGCAATCAGGAGCACTTACTGCACGGGATTTGTCCTGCGTGAATTCAGTGTTTGCAGAGGATGCCAGGCTCACGCTGCAGGGGGCTCTTGAATAATCTGTTTCTATAGTTGAATTTTAATTGAGGGGAAAGAAAATGGGGCAAGGGGAGAAAAAAAAAGAGACATGCATAAAGATTTATGAGGCATTTTCTAAATTAGGAAATAGAGTCTCTGAAACACAAGAAAAGCTGTATTCACTTTAGTTTCAGTAATGGGCAGAGGGTCTATTTCCATAAAATCAGCGATTGTTGCTGAAAAGCATCACAGTCACCACCTGAGCCCGGTTTCTGAGAGGTTTGCAGTACAGGTGTCCCTGCTCCAAAAGCCTAATTAGAATGAGCAGAATCACCATTTCTTCAGAAATTGAACCCAAACCAAACTCAGATGCTGGCAGGTTTTGCGAACAGGTGGGGATGATTAGGTTGCTAACTCTGACCATACACTGCACTGAGTCTCCTGGCACCTGGCACCCACCTTGTGTCTTTTGTTTACTTATGATCATTAAAAAGTAATTAGTAAAATTAAGGAGTGCTTCTGACCGTAGCGTACGGACTACTTGAAAACGTGATGGATTTTAGTGATGGCTTTCAATACAGTTTCTGGTGAAGCAGTTTTCATTGCATGTCAGGGGTCAAAATACACGGAGCAAAGCTCTGTGTTTGCCAAGTGTAGAGTAAATTCCTGCATTGTGCGGGGCTCACGGGGACCTGCTCCATTCAAGTCTTGCGTTGGCTGTGATACCGGGGCCTTGCGCAGTCCCCTCTCGTTGATATGTAAGACAAATACTAACTGCAGTTGTGTGCTCACTCCGGTAGAAACTAGTATCTAAACCCCCCAAAATGTAGCCAAAATGAGAGCGAGCTCATTAGCTGTGCCTTGGAGAAGGTGAATACGCAAATAATCCTTCTAGTTGAGGGGAGCTGAATTATTTGTATCCAGCATAATTTTTTATACCCCCTTTTGTTCAGCAATTAATATTTAACAGTCTCAAATAAAACTGTCGCACAATATGGTCTTTGCAATACAGTATTAAAATATCTACCAATCCTTTATACTCTATTATAATAAAACATTAGAATGGTTAACCTGAATGGTGGTTTAATTTGCTTATATTAATACAAAGATGAGCTTTAATAATCCTCTTTATGTCATTTCATTTGATATTTTTTTACAAGAGGAATGCAAGAAACTGTGGGTACTTGGGGACATTAATGACTTGAAGATATTCATTCAGTGGCTTTTCTCTTATACCCATTTGTAGGCTGCCTGGAAATTTATCTCGACTTAATTCTGTAGTTATAAGCAATTTGCAACTTGAGCAATAATCTTCATAACCTTTGCTACAATTGTGTCCTTGTTGTAATAGGGAAGGTAACGCATTAGTAGGCACATGCTGAGCTCTGGCTGTACCTGAGATTTAATGATATTTAACTCTGGACCTAATTTCAGTTTACAAGTGATTACATGCTGTCCTCTGGGACACTGCTGCAAAGAATTTCCAAATAAGTTGCAAAATAGTGATGAATTAACTTGTAGTCTTGTCAAAATCAATTATCTTACATGACAGCTCAACTACACTTTTCTGTTTGCTGCACTGCAGCATGCTAAACATCAGCCGAAGCATAAACATAAAGTCCTTGTGTGTCAAAACTCTGTAACAGATTGATCTTGTATTTCATGTGCTTGCAAAGCTCCCCTAGACTTAGTGGAAATGTTTTACTTACATTCCCAAAACAACTGATATTCCTTCCTGTCATGTTTATGAAATGTTGTTGCACTCCGCAGTCATATAAATATGAGTTGATCAAAACATACTGGTGGAAGTTGTCCTCAGCTGATCAAAGTTAAAACTTCCCTTAGACCAACCAGTAACTAACTCAAGGCCAGATGAGATCCTCGACCGAGCAGGAGCTCAAAGGCTGGATGCCACCAGCGGTGCCACGTGCCGGGCCTGGACATGCAGCTGCCAGGAGAATGAAATGGAGGCCTCCATGAGCACGTGTGGAGGAGCAGCCTTCGCACTGACACCGTGACGGATTCCAGTCTGGCCAGAGGGGCTGGGCACTCGTTGTGGGGGTCTGGACGAAGCCTGAGAGCCACTGGTGAGATGCAGCTAGCCCCCCATCTGCACCCCCCCTTTGGTGGGGGTAAAGAGAGCTGCAAGGAGGCTGAGAGTCAGATGATTTTTTTTCCTACATTTGGAAATTTAGAGTTAAATTTCCCAACCTAGTAGGGTTGAATGCAATTTGGCTGTTGGACCTAACCAGCTCAGTCTGTTTATGAGAGAGTGGTGCTGTGCAGAGCTATTGTTTTAGGTCCCAAGTACACTTAGGAGGCAAGATTACTTCAGCTCATACCCAGTTCGTATTTTTCAGGGTTTCTTCACATGCTGGGTGCTAAGATACATTATTTAATCCTTGAAAGCACAGGCTCTTGAATAAAATGCTGTAATTATATGATTATAAAATATACAGAGGCACCTTATTATACTTGATATAGAAAAGACAGTTAAGCTGACAGGGTAGTATTATGCTGAAGGGTTATGATAGGCTTAAGAAAAATACAAGATAATATAGATGCATCAAGATCCGTTTGGGTCAAAATGGCTGTGGGAAAGCCTGCTAAAAGTTTCTAGTGGCCTTGTGCTAGGAATCAGCTTTACAGCTTTAGCACTTGATTTGGCTGTACATAGAGGCCCGTGAAATGTTACTGCACAGAGGAATACTATAAGACATCCAAGCTTTAATTTCCCGGATGTTACTGAAATAGTAGATACTCCTGCCAACAGATTCCAGAACCAGGAGAGTACTAATACAGTACAACAGTATTGGTAGGTAAAGGAGATATGGAATAATTTAGCCAGTTGTAGAAAATAACTTCAGACTGAACAATGACCAGTTGGTTCATTGAAATCCAAGGGAAGTAAAATTTAAAAAATCACATCTCTGAAAAGTGAATAAACTCTTAAAACTATGTGAATTACTTCAAAAGATCTTTTGGCCTGGAAATCTCAGGAACGTTAGTGTGGGAGGAGCTGGAAAGTCCAGGCCCTGAGCAAACTGTCAGGACTCAGCAACTTAAGCAAGAGGCAAAAACTTGTAGTTAGAGACTCCAGAATCAACTTCATATTAGTTTTCAAAGGAAAAGATGGTAGAAACAGGTAGACTTTCTTTAAGGAACAGAAAAAGAAGTGAATGGCAGATAACTGTGTCTTAGAAGTCAGGGTGTGTTAGGCTGGGAAGGCCTGTATTTCCATTCTCCGGATGACTCGGACCAGCGCTTCCACAGCTGATCTAGAACAAGGACGATGCTCCGTTTGCCTTCTTGAGGGAAATTCTCTCCTCCCTGAGCCTCAAGGACACGTGGCCTTTGCCTGTCCCCTCAGAGCCTTCTGCCATTGCAGGGGTTCCTTCGCTGGGTGCCTGAAGGAAAGCAATCCTTAGAAGAGGCTCTTAAAGATGGTGGAAGCTAGAGGCCTGTTTTTCCAATCTCAATAATACAAGTATCATAGAATACATTTTGAAGGAAATAAGAGAACTAAAAGCCAGAGCTAAATGGGAAATGGGATAAAACGCAACATAGATCTACCTAAGATAGATAGTGCTAAATTAAGCTGATAGCTTTCATTGATAAAGTAACTGATTTTCCACACAAAGGAAGCAGGAGGAAATGCTTTGCGAGCGTAAACAAGCGGGGGCAAATGGTTGGCTGAAGGACTTGCTGTGAACGTTGCTTTGCAGTGAATTCTGTTGCTTGTGGCAAGTTACGAAAAAAAACAGTGTTCAGTTTATTTGTTTGAAAATATCGGTACAAGCCATGCAATATGTGCTAGGAAGCCAGCCACATCATCACATGCACAGAATCTGAGCTGCCTCCTATGCGCCAAACCCAGTCTGAGGCATATAGTAAGAGATGGGATTTATGTTGCTCTGCCATATGTGCTGAATGTCAGGAGAGGAACCCTTTTTCCTTGGTGTTTGGACCTGACGCTCAAGCACTGGGTCAAGCAAAGCTCAGGCCCTCGTTCAGAATCCAATTGTCCGTCTTGGATGCCCTTGTTCACTGAATGCTCCATAGCTAATAAACTGCACTTGTCTTCTAAGAAAATAAATAGGTAGGGCAAAGGTGGTGATGCCGGGGAATATGTGTGGATAACTGCAAAAAGCAGAACAGAGCCTTTAGTCTTCCTGAGAGGATATTGCAGAAGTTTTAAATGTGCCATTGACAACGCATTTCTGAAAGGCCGTTTGTGTTTTAATGAAAGCCCCTATTTAAAATTTCATGGTTACTTTTTAACTCTTAACTCGGGCACAGAGTTGACCTCTCTGGGCAGTGTGAGCCTGCAGTTCACAGAGCAGGATGGCCCATTATGAAACCATTTCCCGTGAATGTAAAGACCATTTTCATATTGGGCGCATCCAATTCCTCAGCTTTTGACAGCTCCCCATTTCTCTTGATAGGCACTGCTGTCAGTCAGCACTTCAGCTTACAATACTCATGTTGACAGTGCACATTATAAAGAGTAATTCATTTCTAACTTGCAAATAACAGTAGAACTACTTCCCTTTTAGTAACAGTAGAAATTTGCTCTTAGTCTAATAAAAGAACACACTGTTTTTAAACCTAGCAACGGTGAGAGGGAGACCCCACCAAGACCAGGACTGATTTGTGATGACAATTATTGAGAAATTTGGGCTGGAGTGACCCAACACAAGGTGCTGGGAGCTTTCATCCTGACTTCGGGGGTGCCTAAGCAGACAGGGAGTGAGCTCACTTGAAAACCTGTTCTTGAAAATATGCGTGTTCAGATCCTCAGCAAGGGCAAGATACACCTATAGTCACCAATCAGAAGCCTGGGGTAGAGCCTTTGCCCTCGAGTTCATGGCTGGCATCTCCACTCTTGCGTTTTTCAGGCACTTTTCATCATGAACAGTTGCCATTTTCTGTGTTGGAGGAAAACTCAACGTTTCAGCCATAGACTGAGACTGTGCTAAGTCCGTTTTTAACTCTATTTTGTAAAAAGAAGGAAAGGGATTAGTTAATAAACTGAATGTAATAAAGGGTGAAATCCTGGTCTTGGAAGTCAATGGGAGTTTTGGAATTAGTGGGGTTAGGATTTTATGCACAATATTCATTTCCTTTTCAGGAATGCTCACGTCTGCTCTAAAGTAAATAAATATTACCATGGAAAGTTATCCAATTGCAATTACTTTGTGCATTACATCCTAAATATCTACTTGTACATGACATTTACTAAAGAAAAACACTTGCAAATTACATGTTTGATTAACATTACATCTTTCACAGTTTAAAAAGGGTATGGTAATTGAAAGCTGCATTACTTAGAAACCATGAACTTTATTTGAGCTCTTCTCTATGACTGCAAATCTTCCCTTTTTTATTGAATATTTCACTCTGGATTTATGAACATTTATAATGGGTGGAAGGAAAGACCTCTGAAAGCAAACACTCTAGAATATGAAGGTAATGAATATTTCCTGATTTGTCACTCCACAAACAAAGGTGGTGCCTAAGAAATGGACAGAGTGGTTGTTCCAGCAGTTTTGCACTTGGCCTGTGCCTGGCACAAGTGACCACAGTTGTACAGAGCTCAGAGGCAGGAGGCCCTGCACTCAGCACTGGGCCAGGCTCACTCGCTTGTGGGAGTGAATATTTTTGTCCCAGCCACACTTGAAAACACACCTTAGCTTTAAAAATAGACGTGCTTGAAAAAAGGCATAGTAATTAAATTCTGTCCTTACAAGACTCGCTCACAAAGAGAATGAGACTATCCTGTAATGTTATTCTTGCAAAATGGTACTTGAAATATTCTTCTCAGAATCAGGTTTAATTTCTCTACATGCTGTTGGATGAAGTCCCTGTATGTGAACCTGAAGGGAGAGCTTTTGTCACATGCCATGCAAACAGGCTCCCCAGTTTTGGCAGTGAAGGTACTGGCAATACAACAGCATTTCTTGGGGAATTGGTTTGTGCTGTGTTCCAATTTCTATATCAAAACTAATTCCTAAGTTAAATGCACAATTAGAGCACAGTTTCTACTAGGTTTGGTGGGAAGAACAGGTCCTCAGCTAGTTGGGAGGCTAAGTGACTGGCTTTTCTGTTTGAGGAGAGAGGGTTAACATGAAAACAAATGTGATAAATGCTGTCTCTAAACCAAAATAAATCCTACCTGTGTTCCTTTGTTGCCTTCTCATGATGCATGTATGATATAAATTCTCAAAATCTATTTTTGTGCTATAGCCAGCAGCCTAGAAGCCAGGTAAATAAGAATTATAGCAACCATAATGGCATCACTTATGAGGAAATAAAAGAAAAGGCAAACATGTCCTTACAGTACTTATATAACTGTTATAAACTGTGATCTAAGGTTTGCTACAACACTCTTAATTTAATCTCCTTTGCACCATGCGGTTGATACAGTAAAGAAAATATACTGCACGTTAAAGCTGTGAACAGATTATCTTGTTTAAATATTGGAATCAATTTCTGTGTGTGTATATATATAAATCTCCAAGAGACTTTGGCTATGTGGTGGTCGTGCAGGGATGAGATTTGTAAACTCAGTTGGTTGCTGATTTGAAATTGCAATTCACCTGTAGTTGCAGGTGTTTAGAAAGGCTCTCACAGCAGGCGGTTCTTGGGCCACATTCCAGCTCTGGTTCCTACTGCACCTTGGGCAGATGCTGAAGAAACAGCCACTGCCCAGATGCACCCTGATGGCCATAACAGTCCTGCGTTGTCCAACAGACAAATGTTGGATAGTCATAACCCAAATTGTTTATTATTTATTATTATAAATGATTACTGTTTATTATTTATTTTTGTTACATATCCTGTCACTGGATAATTCTGCTTCTTGGGTGTTTGTGCTGTCCCTAGGGAGGGATTCAGCCCGCACAAGCCGGTCGGTCTCGGTGGGAGGCACAAAGCCCATCCCGGCGGTGCCAGACATGGACAGTGTTGGATGACCCCGGTAGGTTCCTTTCCACCAGATCCCTTTGGGCTGGCCCAGGCCACCCCTTTGCAGCTCATCAGGGAGGCCTGGGGGGTTTTGCATATGGCATGACCCTCCTTGGCACTGTGTGAACGGTCTGAGTAGAGGAGAAACCTGCCTGGAAATAGAGGAGTTTGGTGAGAGCTCCTTCAAAACATGCATGCATAGTTAAGCCCTCTGGAAGGTCTTAATTCAAACAGGATTTTCTGTTTTTTGAACCCCTCAGCTCAACCAGACTCCTTGCATTTTATCTTCTCATTCAGAGGTTC
>NW_010576720.1:5241-15517 GCF_000705375.1 Tinamus guttatus
CGTGGCCTGCTATTTACACAGCAGCCAGTTCCCAGAGACTAAATCCACGTTATCCCAGAATAAACGCACACAGATCCAGAGCCAGGCGAGTCTCATCCAGCCTGCGCAAGGCCGGTCTGCCCTGCCGGGATTCAGAACTTGCCTCCTGTGCTGACACCCATTACATGCTCCTGAAGAGAGCTTTTAAGGCTGCCAGGTTAGGTATAAAGCTAAGCTGCTTTGTTTACCATCATTTCTTCAATTTTACTATGGAAAAAATGCTTAGTAACATGCCTAGCTGTGGCCTCCAGGCAGCCAGAACCAGAATGACAGAGACTTGCCTGCTCATTTTAACTTCAGTACTCCAGCTTGAACACTTCTGCTGTACAGATACCATTTCAGAAACTTGAATTATTTTTCTTAAAGGCACAACATGAAACACAAGCTGCAGAATAGTTAAGCAATAAAGTTAGATAATTAAAATATTTAAGCTTCCTCTGCCTTGGGCAGCATTTACAACCAATAGCTGCAGCAGTTCACATTAACAGGTTACTTTCAATCCTTGCAATTAAAAAGCTGTTAGATGCACATAGTTTAGCTTCAGTTATTTATCTGTAACAGAAGAGATACTTCCTTGTTTTTAAGCACTGAGCTCAGAGCTACCACAGCAAAACCTGTGGTAGATGTGGGGTAGAATTTTGGCTGCTGATGCCAGGGATGCATCCCTGCTTGGATTATGGCTGTTTAGCAGAGCTTTAAACGTGTGCAGCTCCAGACGTCTTGGTTGTTCCAGGGACTGAACTAGCAGCTCCTCACCCGAGCCCGTCGGCCGTTAGCCCATTCTGCAAGAATTTAAAACACGTGGAAGCCAATAACTTGCAGGGCATATGCTTCTAACAGAAGCTCACAGTGAGATGAGGAGCTCCCAGGAGGCATGCACAGAAACACAGGCCAAACTCAGCCCTGTCTCCAGAAAAAAAAAGAGATAACAGCATCAAGTTTACCCCAGGTTCAGGTGTGGAGCTTCAGCCAGTGAGCCAGAGCTCATACTAGAACTTGATTCATTGCAAAGAGAATCAGCCCGGACGGCCACCTAAGTTCCCAGCAGATGTTAGTGCAGAGCTGCAGCCCCGTTGCCATCGCTGCTGCACACGCAGAGCCCGAGCGGGAGCCCAGGACGGGAGCTCAGCGCACGCAGGGCCAGCCCGGGGGGCCACTGCGTCCCAGGGGCGCAGGGCTCACCCCAGAGGAGCAGGGCATCTCCGTCTCATTCGTGACACTGCAGAGCCAGGCAGCTGGGCCAAGTTTAGTTTTCTAGTGATGGAGTGACAGCGGGTGCTTCAACTTTCAAATTCCACTCCATTAAGAGGCATGAATGTCTCAAACCAGGATCCTGTACATCTGACTTCCAAGGCTGCTGCATCTCACTCATATTGAGAAAAGTCCAAGAACATACCCAATGATCTTTGGGACGTGTTTCATGAGCCGTCATACTGTTTACTGGCCTTACTCCCAGTAAGTAAAGATGCTAGTGGCGAGAGGGTTAACTCTCTCTGGGAGAAGGACTCTGCATTAGCCTTGCTCAGGAGTCCCATATGCTCCTGTCTTTATAGCTGCAGATGTCTGCAAGTCATTAGCTTGTTCAGTAATGCTCACTTAGCAGCCACTAATCATCTAGCTATGACAGCACCAAGGTCAGGGCTTTGCCTTCCAAGCTTTAAAGTGGTATGAGCTGAATGAAAAACTTAAATTGGCATTCTTCCCCCCCATCCATTGGGGGAGAACCTGGACCACAGGGAAGACAAGTTCAGAGTTATCCAACTTCTTTTTTGGGTGCGAAAACTTTAATTGGCTACCTGTAAGCCATGCCTGCTCCTGCACAGCTCTGCAGGGTACTTAACGTGTCCTGCCCTTGTATCTGCAGGCCCTCCTGGCTAGTTTGAGTAGCCTGTAAAGTCTTACATGGCCCTTGGCAACCAATTCAACTGATGATCCTTGCTTACTATTCAGGCTAGGTCAGGACAGTACTATCAGTAGAAAATTTGCTTTATTAGCATAGAGCTACCCTATATCAACAGGAGTCTTTCACTAATATTAGCTGTACTGATCTGTGGTAAAAATTCTCCTCTCTGACCACTTGCACTTGATGCAACTCCTCAGCTCTCCAGCACATACCTATATGCTCTACTGCGAAGACCATCAAAGACTCAAAGACACTTCAAACACTGGACACTGCCCTTGTATGAGTGAGCGGTGCCACAAATCCCCAGGGAACAGCTAAGGAGCTCCTTGGCTGGTTGAAGGCAACGAACCTACTGCCAGTAAACTTGGCAGCGTCAGCATGGCACTGCAAAGGGTCCCGAGCCAAGAGCATTAGGTCTAAACTGCGACCAAAGGCATCTACAGGTCAGTCCAAGGGCGCCATTTGTCCTCAAACCAGACAGTCTCAGTGCCCAACGCTGCCTGGCTTGGGCTGTACTACTGAAAGTTAGCACTTTTTCACACTCTTTTCTGAGCAGTCACCAGCTTTATTTTTCTATATAGTTTTTTTTTTTAAACCAAAAGCCTAAGAATGTTACCAGGAAGAATTAATCCTCCAGAGACAGTTAAAGCTGTTTCTATTTGACTTTTAATTAGAGCACTGATTTTGTTCAAGCAGTTACATAAGGTATCAGATATTTTCACACAGCTACAGTGTTAATCAACAGCCAGAAGAAAGCTGAAACAATGCGATCGGCATCCCACGTCTTCCCATAGTTGGTAAGTTAAATCCGTGCAGAGACCAACTCTGCCCCACAGGGAATTTGATTACGAGCCACGTGACAAGCGAGCGACAACCGATCAGAGCAGCACTGCTAGCAACGAGGCCAGCAGCTCTGCAGGGGCATCCAGGTGTTCTGAGCCCAGAAATCACAATTCACAAAAGCTACTGTTCTTAAAATCCAGCAGAGAATTTGTTTTTCTTCCTTGCACTAAAGCATCTTTCCCGTATTTGTGGAATAACTCAAATGCAAACTAGATCAGTTGATTTAGTGCTTTAGAGCTGGCTCAAAGACACTCATGCTTTAGAGCACACGGAAAGCAGTGAGCAGAATTATTCAGGGCCTTGCAAGGAGAACAAAGTCTTGCTGAAATTCACTGCCTAGCTACAAATATGAAGTAACACTTGATAACTTGCGCTGTCAAGACAACAGTTTGATACAGCTTGTTTAGCAAGCCAGTATTCTCCGTTCTGTCGTAGGGATCAAAAGAAATCAGTCAAATCCAAGATGTGTCTCACACCATGGCAAGTACAAGTGTTATTTGTCATACTGCCAGTTCCCAAGCAGCAAGACAAAGTGAAACCATAGAGCCCTACACAGGGCCTGTTACCTTGGGCTTTGCAATAGGGTAGCCCCAGCACACAGAGAGACCCGCTATCCGCAGAGAGGGAATGACCGGAACCCCTAAGTGCAGAACATGCCCAAAGCTAAAGGCCAAGCCCAAGGCGTCCTCCTGCCTGTTTTAGCCTTAAATTATCTCCCAGAACTTACTGGCATGCCTTTTAGAAGTCCAATAAAACTGTACTGCAACTATGCTGCAAGACTGATACAAGAGGAACGCGGTACAAAACACACGAGCCTACTAATCACAAGGAGGACAAGTTACTGGGGGTAGTAACTGGTCAAGGGGAACGGCACATTTTCTCCTCTGTTTGAATAACCCCCAGGTTCACATATCGCAGACATCTGCTCAGAGCACACAAATCTGCTATCACAGCTCCGTGCATTGTGCTTTCTGCCGCACGGCCCCAAAGCCCTCACTTCAAAAGCATGTTTACATGACACAGTTCACGAGTTGCCACCTACGGCTCACTTTAGGCCCACCAACCATGACAGCGCCTTTAGCATGGGCTTAGAAACACATACAAATACACTCCGTCTCCTTACAAGGGTAGCCACAGACCCTTAATAACGCTATACACTTGCCAGTACTGCAAGACACTGGATAACTGTTCTTTGTGTAGCACAAAGCCATCAGATGCGATTGCCTTCTATAATTATTTTGTTAATAATAACCATAATTTTAATTTGCATTGTCTTTTATTTTGAACAGGTACAAAAAGATGAAAATCATAAGCAAGGCTGAGACTTTTCTGATTTTCTGATTTATGATTCTGTAATCATAATTCTAAGTTCATTTCATATCAGGAGGCAATTAGCAAACAGTAGTGAAGACTGTTAACACGAAAGTCACCCATGATCAATACTGTCTATTTTGTTTCCTTTCCCTCTATTGAATAAACAACTCCCCTTTATAAGAACTGCCATACCGACTCAGATTAAGGGTCCAGATCAGGATCTTGTCAGCAGGAGAGGCTAAATTAGAGAAGAGCATACAGCGGCTCCTCCGCGCTGCTGCAGCTGCAGCGCTCTCCGCCACACCTACCCTGTTCGTTGGCTGCTGATTGAGATTGCTACTTCCACAGGCACGAGACCAACACCTGCAGGAGCCTGCACAGCTGCGACAAGTTACCCTCCTCCTCCGTGGGGCATGTTCCTCTTCCTGGCCAGTTTTGGGGTGCAAACCAGTCTGTATCCACCTTCCCTCAGAGAGGAGCCGGCTTTCAGGAGAGCTTTGGCTCATACTAGCTCATACTGGAGTAGCTCAATGCTCCAAAATACAAAAATCACAGCTTAAGAGTGCCCTGACTCTGCCGTGCAGGGTGCCAGGCCCCTGGAGCCCAGAGCCTCAAGCGGATGTCACCAAATGCCACTGGCAGGGCTGTTCATGCCACCAGCCACTGCTGTTAGAAGAGCTCATCTGTCCCTTCATAACAAAGATCCCTGCCCAGAGGCTCAAAGCAATACCACTACCACCACCAATTTATCAGGTGGATCACAAAAACCTGCTTCATTTCACTGACCCAGAGAAAGTTACTCCTAAGTATCAGCTGAGTGTATGCTTTAGAGTGATTAGGGATTTATCTCCCCTGTTTATTAATTCCTCAGGTCAGATTAGCTGTCTGCTCTTGTCAGTGGTTAGGAGCACTGGAGGACCATTACCTAACAACCTCAGAGGAGACCTCATTAACAGCCGGAACACGAAGCCATACGAACAACACCATTTCTCTCCAGCGGTTTATTAGAATGCTGTGCCTGCTTTGTTGCAAGGGCAGCCTCAGCAGGACGTCCAGATAACCCCAATCCATCACACAAGCGGGGCCGGGGCTCCGGTGCTGCCTCTGAGGCGGTTTTAAGGCAGGGAACTGCTTGGTGCGTTCCTCAGCACGAGGGGATGCCACGCAAGGCCAGCCAGGCTTCCTCAGGAGCTCGGGGAACGCCGGGTTTGCCTGCTGTTTGGAGTGGCTTAGCCTGTTTGCACACAAACACGTTCCTTCTGCTCCTCCAAGGACTGTATTGGTGTTGGAGTGCACGAGCTGGGTAGAAACAGCACATTCCATATGTTTTACTGCTGTGCTAGTCTCCCAAGTGCTCAGAGCAGAGTATCCTTTCCACCAGAAATCACAACCTATCACCCACAGGGCCCACAGCAGATCCACGCTTTGTAACCAGATGTTAGGCAGAGCTCAAGGCTTGTTGCAGGAAGGGACAGAAAGCTCCAGCCTTGTCCATGGGACAGTCCGACACCCCAGTGCTGGGGTTATAACACAGTGCACAGGCACTGCAAGGCCTTCGCCCACAGGATCTTGGACTGGCCTTATCAGCGAGCTGTGTCTTCCCTATTAGACAGCACTGGTCTTTCCTCACTGGAAATGCAAGCAGGCAAAAAGAGCACAGGCTACATTTTTTGCCTTGCTAAGAAAAAAGTGCGAAGTCCCTAGAGGCAGGGCCTAGGAAAAAGAGAGGGGGAGAGGAAAAAAAATAGAGCTACTTGAGCTTCACTGCATTAATCCGAGTCAGACCGAACTTGTTCAGCCCATCCACGATAACTCAGCTCATTCCATGCCACCTCAGTTTCAGGGGACTCAGCGGTGAACCCTGGTCACACGGAAGGAGGCGGGTGGTCACCCCAGGGTGTCTCACTGCTACGGGAAGGATGGGGAGACCCGCTGCCCTCAGCTGAGCACTGCTCAACAACAGCGATCAGTAACGCGGCGGCAGACAGCACCGCCGTCCCACACACCATATCTTGGGCGTGGAACTGAGAATGAAAGACCTGATGCTCTGGGATAACCACTGCAAGGGGCTCTTCAAGCACAGCGGGACCGAGCTCCAACAGCCCAGCCTGGGTCATTAAGCACTGCAGCTTCACTTCATCCTAGTAAAGTGTCACAGACCCTAAGCACACAGCAGGCAGTACAGGAAGAGGGGCACGTGCACAGACACCTGGGGCTGAGACCTGGGCACATGCTGCAGCGGTGGAGGGCTGCACACCAGCATCACCTGCAACACATCATTTCTTTGACACGCTTGCTTAGTGTGTATGAGCGGCCTGAACTTAGCAGGCCCTTGTTCACATCCCAAACTGGCAGCACTAAATCTGTTTCTGAATAGCAAAGAGAAAAGAGAATTCCTCTAAAGCTTAAGGGATTCGAGATCATTGTTTTACTTTCCATCGCTTGCAGCAGACACCAAACAATACTGAGAATGCATAAGCATGGCCACACACAAAGCTAACCATATTCTTAGATTACAATTGTAGGCGAGGAAAATAGTTATCCTGACCCATTTAAACATCTCATGTAAGTCAATACACAACACAGCATTAGAATATGGAGCAGTTAAGACTTCAGTCCTTCTTGAATAGCTGGTATAGCTTTCAGTGCCTTAAAAAGCTGTTTAGCACATTAGTCTAACTCGCCCCAAGTAATTTTACTGAGGGTTTGATCAGTTTACAAGTTTCCACTCAGATGTAAAGGAATGCAGGAACAGTTCACCTAAGCTACCAAAAGGTTTCCTTTAGCTGGGAGCAGTGCGAAGCCACGTTCCCTTGGAGCGCGGAGTCCGGCTATCCAAACTCCAGCTCCTGGGAGGACCAGCTGCTTTCAGAAACTGCAGCCGCATCCAGGCTCCAGGAGTGAGGCCCATTGTCAGTCTATCAAAAATAATTCGAGAGGGGAAGTATTAAGTGTCACGTTTCCAAGAACCAGAAGCCTGTTTCCAAGATGCACTGGATATTTTCCAAAAAAACAGCCTCCAGGGAAGTCCCAGGTAAGTACTAGGCAGAACGCAAGTGTATTGCAACTACCTCCTCAGGATGTGTTAATAGCACCTGGAGTGGGACTGGGAGACCGATCCAAGGTGTGCACAGGCTGAAAACACATTTTCTCTTTTTTCAAGCAATTAACTCTAGGTATTACAGGATAATACATTTACCAAGTTTTAGAGGAGGTGAACTGGCTTTGCCACCCTGCAATTCCATCAACCCAGGGACCAGAGTGGTTTCGCAGCCATTTTCCTGGGAGGAGACTTCAGAGCAGGGCTTGCACAAAGGACTCTGAGGTGCAGCTGCTTCCACCTGCACACACAGCCGGGTCTGCAGGAGGTGTGTGTGCTGCCCTGGGTCATTGCCCAAGCCCTGCTGGATGCACAGGTTCAGGAGGGCAGGCTAGGCCAGGGGACCTCCCTTCCAGAAGGGCTCCCTCCTGCAGCTGGGAAGCACTGACCCCACCGAGGTCCTCACAAGGCCAGCTCGAGCGCTCTGCACCACCACATCGTGATTATCAGCCCATACACTGCTCCCTCCGAGCACTGCAATGGGGCTTGTCACAAATCACAGACAAAACCTAGAGCCCGATGCAAAACTGCCCCCGAGGCTGACACGGGATCAGGTACCCCGGGAACGATGGCACCCAACCCTTGGCTGCTGCTTCCCCTCTACCCCATGCCCCAGTGCTCGACACCCTACAGCTGCACAGCGAGGGGGATCAGCTCGCTCATCTCCAAGGGCGGCCCAGCACACACAAACCGCATGGTTTCCGTTTGATCAGGCCAACCGCTGCGGTCCAGCCTTGCGGCTCCACCAAACAGAGCAGCCAGCAGCTCCATGCTCATCCCGGGAGCAACGCGGGGCTGCAGGGACAGGGCAGAGGGGCTCCCAGGTGCACCTCGGAGGCGTGCACAAGACCTGTCGTTTACAAGGGCCAGAGAGGCTTGTCCTGCCAGTCGACAACTCTACGCTTCAGACACCGAAGTCTTGTTCCTCAGCCCAATCAGTTCATTTCTACTGCTTGATAACAGGGTTCCTGAGCACCAGACGAGCACCACGTCTCAGTCCTCTCTCAGCAATTTGCTGTAGCTCTTCCTAAAGCACAATGCAGCCCCAGTACAACGCAATCTCCAGAGCCAATGCGATCCTGAGGCCAGGAAAACTCCGTGTACTCCACATTCCTAGCACCGTACTCCTCGGTGTCTGTCACGCTCCATGCCGCACTCCGCACCCAGGAATCTGCAGCTACCCTCAGTCTAGCAGGCGGGGTGGGGGACGGGGACACTAGACTTAGCAGCCGTTAACACTCCGCACCCTGGCACGAGAAGCCGCCCTCCCGCACGGCGTTCCCAGAGCTCCCAGTTCCGTTTGTAGCGAGTTGCCCCAAACGCTCCAGCCTGACACCTGTTCTACAGCAGCTCACTCCAGCCACGCCACGAAGCGCACACAAGTGAAGACACACCATGTCTGTAAGAAAAGCATCTTAAAACTACTAACAGACTGAGCAGTTATTAAATAAGGGGTGAAACAACTATTAACTGTGTATCAAAAAAAAGGAATCTTGGTTAAACATAAAATTTAATTGGTATCTCTGTAAAGGCAGCTTCATTTTAAATGGGTGAAAAATTTAATGCCAAAAGGCTTACTATTAAAAATGCTAAAGAGTATAGTTACTGCTGCTGTACTGCAACCTAAGCCAGAGCGAATGTATTCTATAAAAATCCTGGAAATTAAATAGTAACTGGAACATGTACTGTATCTGTTTAACAGAGATTTGATGGTGTTATTAATGTAGAAATTAAGCAGTCGCAGCTGTCAGGTTTTCCTCACTAATTCAACTCAGAAGCATGCAAGCTGGCCCTAAAGAACAGCATTACCCTGAAAGCTTTCCATCTACAGCCTTAACTTAAACATAGTTCTAGACCACGTAACGGCCAAGCTTTTGTACAGCAACACGAAGGAAGAGACCAGAAAAAGTATAAAGTTCTTCAGAATATGCAATTGTGGGAAAAATACCTATGTTCCTATAGGGAGGTACCTTTTTACTGACTAGCCCCCGCGGCAGAAGAGGGAGCGCTGGTTTAGGCCCACTCGGCTGAGCCTCCTCCACACGCTTTGCCCGGGACGTGCTTTGGGAAGGGAGCTCAGGCCGCTCTGCAGCAGTGGCCGGGCTCGCTCGGGTAGCCGGACGCTCCCGCCCGGCTCCCGTTCTGGCGGCATCGCACGGGCTGGGCTATAAACACCCCTTAACACAGAGGCTGGACTAGGGCAAAGGCACCAGCAGCTGCAGCAGTTCCAATTTCTTTAAGTTGTGCTTGTAACAGCCAGTTCAGTGCAATAATAATCTGCAGAACAGACAAATCTGCACCTACTCTGCAGCTAAACCTAACCTCTTGGTACACTTGTGCTGCTGCAACAGCATTTCTAGAAAGGAAGTCACAGGAAACCAGAGCTGACCGGGCTCATGTTGATCTCCCAAGCCAGTATCCCTTGGGAAGCCTCAAAGAGGAGGAGGAAGGCAGCTGGAGCAGCAAGGTTTTCCTAAGGCAAAAACCATACAATAGGAGGGAAACACCACCCCCTTTTAATGCTGCAAGCGGTAACGAGTTTTTCCAACAGCTGTGGCATAAAGGTAAGTTCAAACATTAGCAGCCCTAGCAGCTGGCAAGAAAAAGCTCAACTCAAGAGGTAGGCAGCTACAGTTTTAAAAACTCATCATGTAAAGAAAACGCACCTCTGAGTAAAGAGGCAGCACCAGTTCTGGTCCTAGAGGGGAGCATGAGAGCTGTTTGCTCCTTGGAGTAGCCAGGGCCCAGGGGCGCTGGGTTTTAAGGCATCTTTTAGGCCGTGGCACAGCCGGAGCCGCGGTGCCCGCGCTGAGCCAGGGCGGCCGTGCGCAGCCTCGCCTGCCCTGCACACTCTCTATTTCCTCACTGCCGCGGCCAACGCCTCTGAAGGGAAACAGCTTTCACCTTGGCACCGAGCAGAGCTGCTGACAGCCTCCCACATTCAGCTGTGCAATTCACCGAGGCCAGCGGCGCCGGGCTACAGTAACCCAAATCACCTGGTGGAGATGCAAGGTCCTGCCGAGGCATCCAGCGCCGTCGCAGGCACCAGAGCAGCGCTCTGCGCCCCGTGCACCCCG
>NW_010576720.1:33008-44912 GCF_000705375.1 Tinamus guttatus
CTCCGACCCAGCCCGGCGGCCCTTTCCACGGCCCCCTCCATCCATCTTCTGTCAGCACGTGCAGCAGCGCTCAAGGGCGCAATTCTCACCCAACGGGAGCGTAGGGGCCCCCTGGCTTCGTCCTCAGCACAACGCCGAAGCAGGGTCTCTCCTCACCATCTTTCATTGCAAAAGATGTTAGTCCTGGCACTACCACATTCACCTCCTGGGATAGCCAAGCACCTCTTGGAAGTGCTCCTAGCCCTCCTTTCCCCTCTTCCCCCTCCACAAGAATCCCAGAGGCTCTGGGTTTCCCTTTCCCTGGATTACAAGTGCTCCATGCAGCCCCATCACCGGGGGTCCCACGGCTGCCGCGCCGGCAGCGAGCGGGCGCTTCCCCAGCCCCGCGGAGCCGCAGCGCAGTTGAGTGGCCTCTGTCCAAAGCGCCGAGACACCCGCGCTGAACAAGCAGCACCAAAAAATGACATCTCGGGAAGGTGGGCTCAGCACATGAACAAAGCACAGCACAATTCCACACCTGTGGGAGATTTACATCCGGGATGCGCAACATAGGATCTTCACGTGGATAACCCTGCAGCCCCACCGGAGTGGCACACAGAGCTCAACCAAAGGGCTGGCTCGCTTGGGAACTGGACCAGCACCGCACACCAGGGAGTGAAGGGTCAGTTACCACACAGCTGCTTTACTCCATCCTTTGACTTTATTTTATATTCATTTCTCTTCAATATAATAGAATACAACTTATTTTACATAATGTATACAAACTATATCACAATGCTGTACAGAGCAAAGCATGAATTACATGGTAAAAAACTGGAGACAAATTATGAGGTTCTCCACACCGCCAAGCCCACTGCTCTCCGGGCGGCTGTCAGCCCATGCCGTGCTCTCCCGGGAAGGCCTCGATCTCCTGAGAGCTCCCCTCGGAGCGAGGGCTCTGTCCCCTGGGAGCTCCCGGGGCCCTGGGCCGGGCTCAGCCCCGCTGTGGGGCAGCCAGCCCGGAGACTTGCAGCATTTAACTCCCATTGTTCTTATCTCCATTTTTCACAAACCATAAAAAGCAGCTTTCTGTCTTTAGACCATCATAATTATTCCCGAAGTAATTACTGCAGGCTCAAAAAATCCCTTCTCCTTTTCTCCAAAGATGAGCTATTTTTGCAGAACACATGGGTGGCCTCAGATAAATCACTGGGTTTGGCAATGACGTTTACTGCGTTTATGAAAGAAGTAAATCAATGGCAGCTTCGCACTGCGAGCAATAGATGCGGACCTGTCTCCTGCGGTATTTTCTCTTTTTGTAGCTCCTTTATGCAGACAGCTTGGAAAAGTACTCAGGACTATCATTCAAGATATTATGGGATATTGTAAGTTAAATTTGGATTAGGAACTGTCACATCTCTATGAAGTAGCAGTAGAAGTACTGACAAGGGGGAAAGGGAAAGCTTTGGAGCCTGCAGGAGCGAGGCAGGAGCTGCCGGGAGTTGGTATCTCACAAACAACGGGGGGAAGCAAGAAGAGACCTGGGGAGACGGCCCTCATTGCCATGGGAAACGTTTACAGATGGATCCCCAAAGTGATCGCTGCAGGAGTCCTGAACGAACACACGCACATGTGCAAACAACACATACGATAGCAACAAAGGGAAGACACTGGCTACAGCTTCCCAGACCGCCTGTGTCACTGCCGAGCATCCCATGGTGAACACAGCACTATTTTAAAATTATTTTTAATGAGTAATAAGGCTAATAAAACACCCATTTTCCATTCTCTAACCTAATGGAATAAATACATAACTTCACAGCATCTGTACAACAATGTCCAGAAGTCTTCTCCAAATAAGGAGGAATGAGGTTCCATTGGTGAAAGAGCAAAATTAAACCCACCCATGAGAGAAGCGATGACACCAGACAGGAAAAAAAAGGAAGTACAGGAAGACAGAAGCCTGTGTCATTTATTTCAGAAACATAGATTAAATAAGGGTATGAATGGGAATGAAAAAAGTGGTTAGTTTACAAGAAGTCATAGACTTCTAACCTCTGCTTCCTCTCCTAATTCCTAACATTCCAGTTCCCAAGCCACACACATCAGCAAATCAAACTTTGACCTTAAACCTCAAAGCAGGAGAATTAGCCAAATACTTAGACTAAATAATGCTCATTAAAAGAAAAGTCTGTTTCATTTTGTTAACCACAAATTTTCCAGTTGGGAAAAAGAGTTTTAGACTCCGGCACTTTCTGAGCATTTAGAAATGTTTTTCCCTTCCATTCTCTCTCTCACAACCTGAAAAACACCATCTTACTCATCATGTCTTTCCAGCAGAAACCCAGCAGGACGTTTGTTTCAACAAGAGGAATTCTCTATCTCTAAATGCTCCTCGTTACCTTTTCGTTTTGACCGCACTTCCTGCAATCCTTGAACCCAGCTCAAGCGGGACAGGGCTGCGCTGAGCCCCGCGGCCTCTACTCGGCCTCCCAGAGATTCCTTCTGACCAGGCCCCAGGGCATCTGCTGCCCTCCTGGGCGCCCAGGCCCAAGGACTGAGCTGCCTCCGCCGCGCTCAAAGGCCAAGGGCTCCCCAAGGCCTTCCAACCCCTCGGGCCCTGCCTCTGCACTGCACTCACAGAGAGAGGTGGGGAGAACCCCATCCAATCAGCCAAAACACCCCTCATTTCAGATCATATTCATAGTCCTCGGTTATAGCCGGCAGCAGAGCTGTGGCCCAGCAAGTGCACAGCACCAATGTGTGAACAAAATAAACGCGCCGTTGATGATGATACATGGCTTCCACCTTGACAAAGGTCCACAAACTACAGCTGACAACTTTTTCGAGATTAGGGGATAGAAATAGTTTCTACCAGGACTAATTTTGCTATTGAGCAATACTTACACGAGCCATGTATCTTGAAGGCTGGACCTGGTGCAAAATGAAAAACAGTAATCATACTCTCAAAAACTAAAAAAAAAGGCAAAATGTGCATTGAATAAAGTAGTAGGCAGTTGATGCGAAGCTTCTCTTCCAGAAGAGGCTATGGCTATGGTTAAAAAAATCATTTAAGCCTTTAAACAGAACAGGATTTTGGCGACTGTGTTATGGTCCCATTTTCTTAATCCACGACCGAACCGTCATTCTTAGCTCAGTAACTCCAAAGCAGCACCCTACAAGCAAACAGAAGACCAACTGGTGCATTCAACTAATGAGGGAAGCTTTGCCTGTGGAAAATATCATCACTTAAGTTTCCATATTGGTGGCATAACTGGAATATCTAAGTAATCGCGTGAGTGTTTTCTTGGAATAGTTTTAAGCTTACTGCATAAAAGGAAACACTTTGAAGGCAAAATCAAGAAGCCTGGAACTGGTGGCTTTACATCCTGCTGGGCCTTTCAGGGGCCATAAGCGTATATTTAGAACAGCAATTAGGTCAAGGCTTTCTGTCTCTCTCAAGAAGTGTTTCTCCATCTGACTTCTTCCTGAACAAAAAGAAAGAGAAAGGAGGCAGTTTCTCTGTTTCACTCTTGGCTTGTGGCAGATTGCTTTACACCAGGCCCTTGCAGCACACAAGGCTCTTGAAGCTCAAGGACCTTGTAGGGACCAGCTCAGCAAAGAGGTGGGTGCAAACAAGCCAGGAGTGGCTAAGTGGGCCCATCGCTGCGCTTTGGGGACAAGCAAAGACATCTCAGCAGCCTCCTCTGCCCCGTAGGCACGCTGCAGCCGTGGCAGGTTTGCCACACAGGCTCGCTAACTCACCCGACTGGGTGCAGATGGGGCTTTCCTTTCATACAGAACCATACGTGCTGCCTCCATAAAGCAGGAAGATGGATATAGCAAACTGTGCTTACGTTATTTTTGTTTTTAAGGAATAAATTAAGACTATTACGACACTAGTTTGTTCTGAATATTCATTTTGTTTTAACTACTCGCACTTCAAACGGATCAGTTTTTTAGCATAATCTTCATTTTATGTATTTAGCGGAAACCATAGTAGTTCTGCTGAAGTGCAATAGGCTGCATCATAAAGTACTATTTCCTAGAATTTCACACTCATGGTACCCTAAATCATAGTAATTCCTGCTCTAGATGTTCAAATAAAAATATTCTCAAGCTTGCAAGGAAGCAGAAGATCTTACTAAATATCCAGTAAATTTAGCCTTTCTTCAGAAAGTAGCAGTCAGAAGTATGCTAGAGAGAGATAAGGACCACTGGAAAAGTTCAGAAAACATGGGCCATACCCATAAGGTAGTGATGCTTCAAACATGTGTTGAAGCCCCTGAGGTAAATTAAAGGCTGTGTTGACAGACAGGATGAAGGGAAAATCTGTTTCTAGGATTAGTAGCTACAAAAGGTCTTCCAGATTCTGGAGTAATCACAAGATGAGATTTCCAGATGGCTCACCAGGATCTTGGTAAGACCTGGGAAGAAACATGGGTCCCTAAAGTCACTGAGCACAGCAAATTTTCCAAGTAAATGATATCTCAAGGCTACTCTTGAAGACCTTCACATGAAGATGGGACTAAAACTATTCATTGAAAGAGGACAGGGTCTTCAGAACAGGTCAAAACATCCTTGTCTTCCTGGTTACAGGGGCGAAAGCCACTTTTCCCCTTGCCTCCACAGCCTGGGGGAGACCAGCGCGCAGGAGGACCAGGCCCTCTGCTTCGGGGAAGGCATTAGGAGCACAGCTGTAAGAAGGCCAACTGATAAGCTCGAAATAAAGCTTCAAGTCCTATAAGAAAGTTACCTCTCCCACAGGGAGCTGAACAGAGGACCTCTTCAAATGTGGTTTTCCTCAGATTTTAGTCTGAGACTTTGGCAATAGAGAAAGCGAAACATTTTGGGAACCACAAACAGCAAGCGGGTGGCCTCCTCCAAATCCTCCCTGCGGCACTGGAGCCCTCCAAAGGGCAAGGTGCCAGGCCCGTGGGCCAGTATCCACGATACTGTGGATACTCTAGATCCACGAGATAGAATGCCCCATCACCTTAGGGCCATTTCTCCTGCTCCGGCCAACCACTGGGCCGTGCTAGAGGCAGTGGCGGGAATCAGATGAGAGAGAGCAAGAATCTGACCCCAACGTTCCTTAGCCAGCTGTGCCTTAAGCCTGAGAGAAGGAGCAACAGCCACTACTCAAGCAGGGTTTGGAAAGTGCCTGGAATAACACCACGCTCATCTTCATTTACCAAGGAACTAATTCAGAGAAGACCACAGGCAACATGGGCCTAGGCCACATGTGCAGGAAGGGAGGACTACGGCACTCCCAATATTTACGTACCAGCAGTTACACCAGATACCTTCCCTAGCCAAGAGGACGTCGGGAAGCCCTCGAGTTTCCCTGATCTCCTGTTCCTCACGCAGTTTCATGCTGAGGGAGACACGGCCCCAGGCTGGGGCAGACAAGGGCAGTGGACCAACTTTCCCCTAAATTTCACAGAAGGAGATAGGAAAGGCCTCGCTCCCAAGGATGAGCTCAGCCTCTCTGCGGACTTCCCTTGTTCTGGTGTCCCCAAGAATGCTTAACTCCGGCTTTCATATAGCAGTTTTGTACGGAAATACTTACTAAAAACACTAACAAATAATTTCATACCTTTTTATATATGCACATATGCCTATACAGTTTATACAGTCCTCCGTCCTTGCCCAAAGGGTGCCCATGCAGCCGCTCACCGTTCACGGGGAGGGAGGGACGCTGCGACCGTCGCCTGGGCCTGCCCCAGGCCCCAACGCGGGCGCTGGGAGGGGGTGCTGCGCCTGCATTTCTCATGGTGACTCATTAGAAGACCCATTTCCTTAGGTAAATGGAGCACAGAAAATCCAGATGAGAAATCAGGGTTTTCCCCCTCTCTCCAGCACGCAGTAGAAGGATCACTGCATTGCTGCCAAGGCGCAGCTTACACGGGACGGAGTCTTCCAGTCTGGTTGCTCCTTCTCCCCTTGGAGCGAGTTATCTGCCATCGAGGTACGAAGGGGAAGCAGCAGCCCAGCGAGGCCAGAGGCGCTGGCTGCTTGCAGGATGTCTCGGAAAGCTCAGTGACAAGCTGTAGAGCAGATGTGCACCCCTGGCAACAGCCAGGGCCATGCCTTGGCGCGGCATTTTGCTTTTTCAGCTCTGGCAGAACAGGCTGCACATTTCTTACATGCTCCGTTATGTAGCAAAGACCAAACCTGAACGTGGTGATATTTTCTAACAGCCACTAGCAAACTTTTCTCCAGGAGGAAACCAAGCACTTCACTGACAGTTCATCAGACCCGAGCACATCAGCGCTCGGGATGACTAATGCATTGAATCACAGCAATGAGACAGCGCTTACTGTTACTTTATGGTTCAGGCATCATTTACAAAAGGCTTTCAGAGGACTGCAAAACCAGATTTCTGGAGGAACCCTGGAAAGGACAAAAGGCCCATGTTTGTGCTCAGGACGGGCATAACCTCGCACTCCCCAGCAGGCTGCAAGTTTGCATTTTCCCACAGTAAAAAAAAAAAATAAAAATAAAAATAAAAAAAGGAACTTTGCTAATAAATATTTGAAATGGAGTAGTTCATTTTCACAGAGTTGATTTGACTCAGACAGTGTTTCTTAACCATGCACACTTGAAGATGAATCACATATGCGTGTCATATGCATTGTTCCTAAAATGTGCTCTCCCCAAACCATTTAAGGTTCCCGTTCTGCAATAAGAGATGATGCAATTATATTAATAGAAGGTAGTAGTGCTTAGACCAAACCCAGGAAACTACAACTCTCAAGTTTACCAACCATGTTAACTTTCTTACCAACTTGGAGAGTGTCAGAACTGGCCAGATACAAATAGAAACACAGAAAGATGAAAACAGTCCAGAGGTGACCCAGAACACATTTCACACTTTTTGCTCTTAGAAAAACTGGCTAAGTTAAGTGATGTAGGTTTCATTGCTCTCACCCTGTCCGTTATTAGGGAGATTTAATTTCCACATAGGAGAGCTGCAACTGAAAAATATTGCCATTATACTATGCACAAATAACTTTTTTCTTTAACACCAAGCATGCACATGGTCTCCCCTCTCCCCGCAGCTTACATTTTATGAGGATTTTGGACAGTCAGAAAAAAACTCTCCTTCCATATGTTCAGGATGTTAAGATTTCAACCTCCTTGTAGCGGGCAAATAATGTCATCTTCTTGGTAAAGCACAGCACTGCGCACGCGCCCAGCGCCTGCACAGTGATGTGGGATTGATCTCTGTCACTGCTGAGAACTGTGGTGATCCCGTAGCAGATCTCGTTCCTGTCATGTTTGCAGATGCTCTGTTAAGGACTCCCGGGACATAGAGCAATTACTAGGGTTTGTTTCTGCTTTCCAGGAGCAGTTCTGTTTAGGAGAGAATAGAGAGGGATTATTTTTACCCCATAGTTTGGATTTACGGAGCGTGAACTGCATTTTTCCTCCCACAGAGACACATTGCGGTAACAGCTAAGTCAGGATCATGGTGCTTCCTACGGGACGTACAACGGGAGCGCCGGTGGGACAGCGCGCACAGTCCTGCAGCCAAGGGGCGAACGGCAGCGCCGGGCAGCAGCGCAGCCAGGGCCGCACGCCGAGCGCTGCCCACGGCCTCTGCGGGGTGTTAGTTTTGCTGCTGCTGTTCAAGCCTGCTGTACTCAACATCCGTTTCTTGCAAAAAAGCAAACTGTCTCATTTTCTTCACTTTTATTTAACATTAAACATAAATTAAAACTGTACTATAAATTGCACTGTCCAAATCTGCAGGAGAGCAGAAGGCATTCCACAAAGCATTTTCCACTTGCATGCGTATAGAGGGTAAAATAGTAAATTGTAGATAATTTTTCCATGTGCATTATAGACATTATAATATATGAGAGAGAATGAGACAAAACACAATCAGAACAAAGATTTTTTTGAAGTTTCAAAGGAATCTTTGTCTGTCATAACCATAGGAATGGTTTAAGCAAAGCCCTATGGATGAGGCAATGAATGAGGTGATAGATGCATCAAAAGCATCTCATTCATAGTATGTGATTTAGCCAAAGCAACACAGTTCTGAACTACGACCAGAGATGTGCCGACACCAGCGTTTTTTCCTACAGCAGGAAGAGCCCACACATCTTACCTTCTCCTTGGAGTCATGCACAGATCCACATTTCACTATGCCCTACAATAAAATCTGACTCTTCCACCTCTTCTCACTAACAGCTACGGTTTTACCTGTAATCACGCTAAGCCACCATGAATGCACACGTGTTTGCACCTATAAGCAGATCTCCACTAAACCTCATCCTTCAAAGTTACCTCTACGAGGGATTACTATGACAAGAAAGTTCCCTTTGCTCCTGCTGGCCACACCGATGGGAGGTTGTCTCCTAAACAAACATGCTTTGCGTAGCTGACAACGACCATCTTCACGTTCACCTGCTTCATGCTGCGAGCAACGCTCCACGTCCTCTTGCTGCTGCTGCAAAAAGCAAGCGGGTCTCCTGCACTCGGGGAGAGGAGCGTCCTGAGGCCCAGCTCCCGCGCCCACACAGCAACAGGAGCTGGTGGCCTTGCAAGGGACACAGGAGACTCTGGGCGATACCACCCAGGTCAATGTCAGGAAGGAGAAAAGCACGGAATAGGCTTCCTGGGAGGTTTGGGAACACAGCATGAGGCGGGTCCTGTCTGCAAGGCCCATCTCTTATGTTATTACATGTTATTATAAAGAGCATCTTCCACATGACAGCTTCCATCCAGGTCACATCTCTTTCCTGAGCAGGACGATTTCCCCCTCACAGGGTCAGCTGGTGCAAGGGCACGTTCACCACGTACCTGAGGGCAGGAGGCAGCAGCGGGACGGGAATGCTCTTTGGGGCCTCCAGAATACTTTCTCCTCTTCCCAGATCCCCTCTCTTCACCCCTTTCTTCCTGACAACCCTCTCTGCCATATTCCTCTCTCCCCTGCATTGTCTAGGGACTTTCTCCAAAACACACTATTTCTCCCCATTTCCTTCCTGGCAAGACATCTGCAAATTCCTCCTTCAGAAAACTCCATCACCCGTCGGAGGTGGCGTGCGGAAAGCCACATTCTCAGTCAAGATGCACATTATCAATCAATCAATCAAGATACACATCTACACTACCAAGGTGGTGAGGGTGACTTTGAGATACCCTTGGTTTTACCTGGGCTTGCACCATGAAAACTGTATTAAGAAGCACAAAGCTTCGATCTGCCAACACAGATGGTGGAGGTCAGTTATGTTACACTCTGCTAAATCAAGCTGTTTCTGCTATAATATTCACATGATTTAAAGCAACTGGCTACTCACAACTTTGAGAGGCGACCAGGTGTATACTTGTAAAATAAAAGCATTACCTGCAAGTGGCTTGCATACACTGAAGACAAAGCTGGAGTGATGGTCACTTGCACATGCTGAGTTGGCACAATCACGTTTCATGAATCGACCCTAGATCCCTGTTCTCCAAACCCTCCAGACCCCACGTTTTCACAGCAAACTGTTACAGCACGTGAGATTGCCCAGGGAACTACAGAGACATGGGGTGGATGCAATGAAGGTCACGCTGTCTACCCAGGTCTGCAGAGCCGCCCCTCAGAAAGGGGCAACAACGGCTAGAACCAAGGAAAAAGCAGTCCACTTAGCTGCAAGGGGTCCATAAAACCAGCCCTTAACCTGAGCTGCCTTTGATATAGGATCTGGATATCCACAGATATTTGAAGGATTGGTTTTCCCTTTTTAACATCCCAGAGGTCCTTTTCTCACCTCTCTTTTCAGCTTCATTAGGCAGGATAAGGAAGGGTGAAATGGTGGTATCTCTGAACAGCATGAACAGGATATGACTCTGCTGTGAGTCATCAGACAATCCTCTTTCTCCTCAATTGCCTTTCACAGCTGCTTGCACTTGCATCACTAGACACCTGAGCTAACACTTAAGCTAATACTCATCAAGACAAATTACTTTCCCAGCTTGCTCTTCAGAGGCTGCCAGTAGTGATCTTCACATTGAAAATTTATAATTTCATGTTTTCAATGTATCTTCAAAATCAAAAGGATTGAAAACAGACATCCAATATGTGCTCAAAGTCTAAACAATAACATAATAGCTTTCTGCAGGAATACCTGACTCAGCAGGATCTTGGTGAAGCTAAGCTCTATTTATGGCACAAGAAATTAAGACAATGACATAACATGGCTGGATATAACCGAATACCCAACTATTTTTCTATACTTCAGAATAAAGGCAAACTTACCATGTTTTAATGTTCTCCAGTGCACTGTATTTCATATGAACTGGAAACCACATATATTAAATGAACCAAATAAACACCCTGTTATATGACCCTGTTCGCATATGAGTGGAACTGAGGTGCCTTTGAGAAAGATCTCTGCCCGTTCAGCCGTCTCCTCTTCCATCCTGATGGACGTTACCAAACAGAACCTTGTCAATGAGCTGCGTTGCCCATCTGACAGCAGATCCCCAGTAAACCACATCTCAAATAAATGCAAGATCCTACACGTCTGAAAAGCACCTCAGTTCTTGCCAAGAAGTGTCCCAGAACTCTCATCCTCTGGCATTAGTCCAGTGTCCATTTCTTAGTCACTGGAGAGAACTCAGTTTGGGACAAACATTTTTTATTGCTCTTTCATTATTTGAAGCAAGAAACACCATTTACTTCACTAGAGGTTCTTGTTATCCGAGTCCCACATCATCTCCTGAGCCGGGTTAAGGATGTGCTTAGGCTGCACACGTAGTCTTTTGCTTAAAACGGCGTGTGAATAAGGGAGATCCATCATTTGTAATTGGTTGGGTTATAATTAATAAATGTACCAGTACACTAAGCTGCAGGTGAACCGTGGTGATAACTTTAAATTTACTGTTTAAGACAGACTGACGAGAATCACATAAATTTGAAAGTTTTGGAAACCAGAGAACACCTATAAGCTTGGAGAACCCCACAGAGAAAGGACACACTGTTACTGCAGTGGGATAATGGCATAAAACAGCACAGACACCGATACCGGCCAAACCAAACCTGTAGGTGCAATGAAAAACAGTGAGGCTGCTGCAGGGCCTGCTTTCACCCACATCTCCTTATAATTATTAAGAAGGGGAAAAAAAACAAAACAAAAAAAAAGCAATCAATGCCTATAACAGCGCCCAGCTGCAGTTACAGTCACATTCTGCAACAGAAATGCTGCTGGTCAACTGTGACTGCCACACACACAATAAAAAAGGAAAAAGGAACCCTGTGTGTTAATACTGCGCCTTAGTAGCTTAACTTTGACACTGAGTATTAGTGAAGAGCAAAGCTTATCACTGCTTTTCACCTGGAACTTTACTCCAGAGAAATAGCGAGACAAGTCATCCCATGCCGGTCTCCTTGGTCTAGGGAATAGTGCTCTGCTCTACTGTTCGGGAGGCAGAGTCTCAAGATGAAGTTAGTGATGGGTGTCAGAAATGATCCCTGCTACCAATAACACCCCATGATAGATGGGGCTACCAATAACACCAGATAGATGTTTTTCACATTGTAATAAAAAACGCACACACAAAACCCCCAAAACAACAAAACCACAACTATTAGGATGCTTTCACATTAACTGCAATTTTAGCTTTTTAAAACCACAGGTATCTGGGACGTTACAGCAAGTCTTGTCATAGCCCCGACGGGAACCACGGGGTATCTTAAACTTCACCCTGGGGTAGAACCACAAGAGCAGAGCAAGCGGGGAGCCAGACCGCCCTCCTCCACGCGCTGCTGAACGTTCCCGCAAGCCGGGGGCGGATCAGTGAACTCCTCCTCCGGAACCAGCACTGAAGCAGAGCTCCAGAAGAGACGGGATTTTCGGTCCTGATCAGAGACTGGTTTGTGTTTCCTAAGGGCCGCTGTGCGGCTGCCACCCCGGGGCCGTCCGGGCGCCG
>NW_010576720.1:44950-66181 GCF_000705375.1 Tinamus guttatus
CGCCGCCTGCGCCCACGGGGCCCGGAGCAGCCCGCGGCGCCGGGACGGGAGGCCATGGGGTGGGAACCCCCCGGTACAAAATGGGTAAATAGGCTCCGATTCCAAAGCTGGTCTTCGCTGATTGTAAAAAATTAGCATCTTCCAGTGCAAGTTAATGAAGCAGAGTGACACAAGATATAGAGAAACTGCAAAGGGCTGAAACTTGGGATTAGGCTGAAGGAAAGACTATATACAATACAAATCAACAGCTTTCTGTTGTGTTGTAAATTTATTCTTGTCATTTTCAGCATTTAGTCATCCCAAAGACATATTGCATATTTAAAACATTTTAAAGTAAGAGCCATTATAGTCAAGACAAGTATTTGCCACATTGAAACCAATGATGTACCCATTAAAAATCTTCTCCAGAACAAAAATTCCAAGCAGAAATATAAACTTCATAAATGATCTAGCATGAAAAGTTTAAAACAACTCTATTCCATGCTGGAAGCCTTTACCACTCGTTGTACATGTGTGGTATTTCCAAAAAACCAAGTTCGTAACAGAGAATACTTAAACAAATACACCCTAGGTAAGTTTTATTCCAATAAAACAATGAATTCATTACTGATTCATCACAATTCTCTCTCATGTTACTGATTAATCTGTTTAGGTTAGAAAACATTACTTTTAGTTTAACCTGTGTCTAGCTTTGGGTTTGTTCATTTTTCTCGGCTATGATGAGATTACCCGTTTGGAAGCACCCTGTGTTTTCCAGCACACCCCATGGCCCATGAGGGACCTGCGCTAGCCCTTCACCTCCCGGCCTCCTGCCCTGCTCCACCGCATGCAGGCACGGCCTGGGGCAGCAGCAGCCGCGGGCAGCCCCGGGGCGCTCGGGGTGTTAACGCTGCCGGTGCTGCACGCAACGCCCAGGCAAACCGAGCACAGGGACAGACTCGACAGAGCAACACGAACGTTTGGCAAGAGGAACGCTCTGCAGGGACAGCAAGAGGCAAAAACACTCCGGGGTGGAAGGAGAGAAGAGCGTTTGACCTTGGAACAGACCCATCTGCTTCCCCTCCAAATCTACGCAAACCCCAGCAGGTATCGCTCAGGTCAGTTATGTATGGGGTGTGACCAACGGAAAAGGGAATGCGAGAGAATCACATATGTCTGTTAAAGCACACAAATACTTTTAAATGAAGTCCCATTTTTATAATTCTCAAAGAATTCTCAAAGAAGAAGACTTCTATAATTCTCAAAGAAGACAAAGAAGAAGAAGTCAAAGAAGACTTTTTTGGTACATGTTATGTCATTATATAAAAGTGATTACTACCCCAGCCATAACTTTTTACTAATGATCCAAATTAAAAACCATTTAATCAATGACTTACAAAAACTGAAGTAGTTGTCCCATGGGAAAAAAAAAAAAAGGGAAAGAAATATTGAAGCAGAAAACAGTGATGAGGAGAGGTTGCTGTCTTGGACTGCTTGCCTAGAGTGGAAAAGATTTGAAAAGATGAAAATTTAAATGCTAAAAGGATTCAAAAGGGTCCTAGGGTTTTGTTAGATAGGGCAAGTAAGTAGAAATATCAGTGGGATACAGAACCATTACCTGCTTGCATAATGTTAGCAAGATTATTGCTGAAAGCACATGTCCAGTTCTGACACCTACTTTTCAAAAAGAGCATTAATAAAATTAGAAAAGCTTTTAAAAGCTGACAACAGCAACCAGAGGGATGATGAGAAAAGAATGAAGAAAGTCAATCCACTCATAAAACAAGATTAGAAGGTCATTTGGTCATGATCTGGTGAATCCGTGTATAAGGATATTTGTGCTAGTAAAGCCTTCTCAAAGAAAAAAATAAAAGAAAAAAGGGGAAAAAAGGAGGGAAAAAAAAAAAAGCACCGAAATCCAATAGTCGGGAGCTGAGCCTAGCTGCGTTCAGATGCCGCTTCTACTCTCTCTTCTTCCCCTTTTCCATGGTCAGGCAGGGGCTGTTCAGGTAACTTACCCAGAGAGGGGAATAACTCTCCGTTCTGTGAGGTCCTCACCCCACGTTTCAGCTCTAGCAGAGGCTGCAGCTGGTTTCACCCTGCGCTTTGGGCGCTGCGGCCGCCTCCCGCGTCACAGCGGCCGCCTCGGCCTTCACCCCGGGGCCAAGAACAAGCCCTGCCGGCCCCGGCGCTCCCGCTGCTCCCCGGCCCTGCCGCGTCCCCCCCTTCGACCCGCTCCTGCTCAGAGGAGCAGCAAGCACGATCTGCTCCACAAGCAGAAGAGCCCGTCCGAGGGCAAATCCTTCCTCCCGATTTGAGTTAGCTGGCATAAAATAACCCCCCAGGAAGGCAGAAAACCGGGAGACACCCGCAGTCTGCTTCCCCAAGCACCCGGAGAGAGAAAGGAACCTGTTCAGAAGCAGCCACGGAGGGACAGGGCTGAGCGAGTCAGCTGGATGTGAGGAGTTCAGCGCACCTGGCTGAAGAGCAGCAGCCCTTCAGACAAGATCCAGAGGTACCTGCTCGAGAAGGAAACTGAGGAGAAGACAGGGCCTCTGGTTCTTACACACGACCTGCCGCCGGCCGGATGAAACTTGGGGCAGCTGCTAATGAAACGCAGCAGGGGGAAAAGCCCGTGGGCAGAAGTGGCCTTGGTGGCCACAGGCCAAGGCGGCTGCAGGAGGGCGCAGCCCCGCGAGGCGCCGGGGCGGCCTGGCCCTTCGGAGCACCCGGATGCTGCTGCTAGGATGAATCCTGCAGCGCGTTTATCACGGGGAAGATCTGAGCTGAGAAATGATCCTTGCAAGTGGTAAAGCCCTGCAGATTAAGGCAGAAGACATTCAAAACATTATGTGAAAACTTTGACATAATGTATTTTAGAAGACTTGATCAAAAGAATCCAGAAGAATAACTGAGGATATGCCCAAAATATATACATGGACAATTACCTTTGCTTCAACCACCACTCATTTGATGCTAAGTCTTACTGAGACTGTTTTCTGAAAAAAACCTGCAATATTTTGTGCGGGAATTGTAATTCTCCATTTAGCACCAAAAAATACTCAGTCTACAAGGAGATTTTTGGCCAACACTCTGGAAGAACGCCCTTAATTCAGCTCCTTGGAACATGAAAAGTAGATTTTATTTTCTTATGTTATAAATAGAAGGCCATTGTTGTTGTAGCCACCATGTAGGTAGAAATACTATAATTCAGAAAAAAAGTGCCCCAGTACTCTAGGACAAAACCGACCAAGCATTTGGATGTTAATAAATCTTCAAAATTGAACTAGGCATTGACAAAACAGTTCTCCAACTAATCTCCCTGGCACAGGAGCCTTTCTAAACCCAACTTCAATAGAAGCTCAGAGCGCTTAATTTACAACAGGCTTTCCGAGTCTTATGGATTTGTGGAAAAACTGTCTTGTTGCAGAGACTCCAAGGCTAAGGTAGTCAACATCAAGCCTCACCCGTAAAAAGAATGAGTTTATGAATGTCAAAGAGTGTATTTACTATAAGCATATGCAATGAGAAGCAGCTGAGGAGAGACGTATACATAGATAACGCTTACAGAACAAATCCACTTGCTGCTTTGGTGTCAAAGCAGTGAATAACAGCAGCTTGCCAGTTATCCAACCCTTCTCCAGGGATCCTTACAACCAAAGTGAACTGTGCGTTTTAGCTCATTCCCAGAAAATTTGGACGTGCAAGTGTCAAGAACCCCTGGGAAAAGCACTCTACTAGGGAAACGCAGGTATATTTGTAAGCACAACACCCATGCAAGGTGCACCGCGTGTCTGTGTACACGATACCAATCTGCACACATGCACAGGATTCATTTCGCAATCTCTCCTTCCATAGGGCCATGTCGGATCCTACACCTCGGCTCTTTGATGCTTGGAACCCCCCTGGAAACCCTTGTCCAGCGCGGAGCGCAGTGCACGGCACGACGCCGGACCGGCCCCTCCGCTGCCAACGCCGCCTGCGCTCCCTGCTCCAGCCAACGGCACCTGCAAAGCAGCCGCCTCCTCCCGAGGCCTCCCTGCCCTCTGCCCCCGCATCCTTCCGACATCCAGACAGCAGAGATCATCCGGACACGCACACGAGTGCACACGTGAGCTACAAGGAGAACACGCACTGCTCAACATGCTGCAGACATTGTGCCTAGTGACTGCGGCAACAGCCAGCGCAGCAGGAACTGACTACGGAGCTATTGCTTTCAAATGAGATTCAACTCAAACATGCATAGGGAGAGTAAAGTTATTTTATTAAATCATGCACATCACGTGTGTTAGTGCAAATAGTTTAATCTGTACTCCAGAAATTCTATTGTATTTTTATATCTTTACAAAATAGATTTAAAACAATTATTTACTTTAAAAAATGTAATTCTGAAGTTAAGCATTTCAGAACAATATTTGCAATAACCTATATACAAGAGGTACTGGGTACCACTGGCATACGAGTGTTCTGTGGTAGGGTGGCTTCCTGCAACTGAAAGTGATGAAATGAATGAACTAAATGACAATATATATTTTCTACAAGTCACCCGTGGACTATTTTTTCCATAACTAATAATCCTCCCATTAGCAAACCCCACATAGCTTAAGGTAGAACCTTTAAAGGACAAACAATGATCCTCAAAACCTCAAGGTAAATTTTATGCTAAATTTCTATTTAAATACTTAAACTATCTGTCGATTGCCATAAGACCATTTAAAGCCGATTGAATCTTGAAAATTATTTCCCTGTTTTGAAGCTTCCTTTAGTAGAGCCATTTTGCCTCACCTTTCTCTAGCATATTATTGAAGTCTTTAATAAAGTTTTTTGACAGAACTGTTGAGCTGAACAAGATAACTACAGCCTACGCTTAATTCAGCATTAACTGCAGTGATTCCCACCAAAAGTCAGCAAGTAGCAATAATTATAGTACTTTGCTAAGGAAAATAAACTTTATAATGGGGATCACTGCATTGTACTTACAGCCATGTAACCTTGATGCAGAAAATGTACCTACCAAATGAGAGCGTTGTTCACCTGACATACATGACTAGGTATACAATCCCAATTCTGCAGCAGATTATGTAGTTCTGAATTTTTTGGCTAATTATAGATGCATTGTAGCGGATTTTATAATGAAGTTACACCAATAAAAGCTTATCTAAAGAGCCTTTTCAGCCCAAGTCAGAAAGTATCAAATGCCTGAAAAAATAAACTGATACAATGTGATATGTGAGAAAGTATTCATACTTTTAAAGAACGCATCTCTTTAAATATATGAAATTTAATAAATTACATTCAAACTAAAGTTAACGCAAGTTGAATCACTGCACTATGTCCATCAAATGACCAAGTATTTGCTCCCAGAAACACCTTAGTTCACTCAAGAACACACACATGCTAACACTCGCACACGCGCACACTAAATATTCTAGGCTGGTCTTCACCATCAGTGTCTCTATCTCTTTAAGGCTGGACAGGAATTGAGTTTATTTCCAGAAATCATTAATAAAACAATCCTTACCAAATAAAAATATGCCTCCTCCAAAAGGCCTAAGAGAAGTTACCTTAAGTCTTGTTCCCAACAGCTCAGTGACTAACAGCAAGTAAAATGGTATACTACTTTTAGAAAAAAACAGCATACTGAAAGGCACTGAGCACACTGCAGCTGTTTTCAAAGTATCTGCAAAGTTATTTGACTTGGGTGTCCAAATTGGCAAAATGGTGTTTTTCCTTTTACATGCGGCAATCAGATTCTAAAGTACAAGTCCACAAACCTAGCCGTTATAAATAATCTGGTATCAAGAAGCCTACTTTAGGCCACCATTATAGTATTTAGAATCCCAACAGACTGATTTAAAACTTACGTGAAGTTGTAAGCAAAAATATTGCTCACAGTATGATGAATCACATTTTTATTCCCTCTTTATAGACAGATACATTTTACACAGTTTAAAGCAAATGACCCTACTGCTGTTCTCACGCAGAGCTGTGCTGTATTAAGAGGTAAAAAGGAAGAGCATTAATCTGTTTTCCCTCAGTATATGAGTGATGCCAGCTTCTAAAGGGAGGACGGTGTATGGATTCAACAACAGTTCTCATGGAGAAGCTCTGGTTAGGCCTGGGTACAGCACCACGGCTGTCACAGCAACCAAAGCTGCCATCACAGGCATCCAAGGCCATTGTTTCTGTGTGGAGAGAAAAAAGAAATCAATATCATATTTGCTCTAATTCACACCGATTAGTTTCCCCCGTGGCTCCTCAGCGCCCTGAGGACCTGTCGATGGGCAGCACCAGAAAGTCACCCCGAGCCCTGCGCAGGGGCCACACAGCTAAACCGCATTTCTTTAGGGGAAGAGATTCCAATGGAAAACTAGGGAAAACTCTTCACGATGGAACACCACCAGCAGAGGCTTTAGCAGCCCCGTATTTCCAGCTTCATTACTGCACACACCTCAGGCACTTCTACTGCTAAAAATGTGAGGGCTTAAGATGTTTAAGACATCACTTGTGCCAAATAATTGCTAGACGTAGGTTTGTGCAGCAATGTCACCCTTATGCTCTTATCTTTGGAATGTTTAAATCCAGGTCTACAAAGGCAGCTCTTGGCAGAGCCTAACAACACAGTCTTGAACACACTGGCACGACATTTGATGACAACAGCAGCGATTGAAGAGAAGGACACACTGGGAGACGTTAGAGGAAATGCAAGCTGAGAGTGCAGAATACAAACCAACCACCTATTTCTCATCTTGACTTTTTTTCCATCTTCTTCACAGCAACAGTGAGAAAAATAAAGTTTTTAAAGCCAGAGAAGAAATTCTTAGCCCGTAATTAAGAACCAAAGCTTGTTGATTTTGATTATTATTATTTAGAGGCAAACTCTTCATTTTCCATAGTTAATTAAGCAATTAATTTTTCATTCCAGCCCTAGCATCACAGCGTCGTGCAAAATTTAGCCCATTTGCTGAAGACAAACCGAGACCAAGTTAGAAGAGGCACATTCAGAACCAGTTAGGATGCAATTAATTCGTTGTTAGAGAACTCACACAGATGTTAAATGATTAGTTGCTTGTGCAGCTCATCAGTATCAACAGAATGGCAAATTAAATGAAGGGTTTGCTTCAGGTAGATAAGTACCTGCGAGCATTTCACCATGCACTATTTTATACAGAAATGGCACAAACAGGTGAGAGGGACAAACATACAGTGACTGAACAGGAGTGCTTGTACCTTTCGCTACCACATTGGGCCGTAACACCAATACAGGAAAGCCAGGATTAGGCCGATGAATACGGCTGGGACGGGTTGTAATATGGAAGGCTAAAGAAGGGAAGGGATATTAAAAATCACTTTGTGCTATAAATCAATCACATAAAGATGATTTAGAGAGGGGAAAATAAGTCAGAGTGAGTTTTGTTTTAATCGAAATGTATTAAAGACATCTAACACAATACAGCATGATCTCTACTCTGGTATACACAGTTAGTACACCGGTCTAGTCAAGTGACCAGGGATGTTTAAAAATAATGGGATGTAAGCAGAAAATACCTAAAGAATCCTCTGCCACAACTTGGAATTTAGCACTTCAGAGCAATATGAAGCTTAAATTGATTTGCCTGCAACTTGTTTATGATTTACTTTTAGTTTTCTATGCAAGTGATAGGAAATCCCACCCGGATTTCTCTGAAGGCAGTAAAACTCACACCAGGTAGTGATTTTTGCATCTTCTCCCTGCCATGCAATTTAGTCTTTTACCATTTTATCACCAGCCTCCAGGAAAAAATAATAATAATAAAAAAAATCTTACTCCTCAATTAATGAATCAATTAACAGCCATGGTAGCAGCAAATCCCGGAGCTCGGACATTTCCGTGAGATGCCGTGACTGTGCAGCCATCCCCGGACTGCTGCAAGGCAGGGAATTTGGCAGGACCAGTGCGGGGATCCCCGCGGGCAGCGGGATAGGGAGCGGGCGCAGAGGGGAGAGCTGCCCATGGCACCGGACACATGTTCTGAGGTACCTGCAGCTCCCTAGGAACCACTTCAGCTCTAAGTACAGGAAGCTAAAAGCAAAAGGGACCCGATTCCTGAGCTGCCCTCGGAAGCCTCCGCTTGCTCTGTCCCTGAGCTGACAGTGTGCACACACAGACACACGCAGGTTAACTTCAAACCATGCTAGTGAGGGGCTTTTTTGTGCTGAAGCCACTTTGATTTTGTTCAGTCAACTAAAAAAAAAAAGATTATATGTTTGAAAGCTTTCTTGGGCATTATTTTGCCATTCACAAACCAAATCTCATTCTGTTATGAATTTGTAGAAGTCACTTAATCATAGAACCTCAAAGTATGGTTCAAAATACAGAAAGCTTGAAATATCCCAATCTCTGCTGTTCAATTCTCGACCTTATAATCATCCAAATTTATTTTAATCAAGGCATATATATATAATGAACAAATCATGTGCAACCAAGTCATTTTCATGCAGTATTTTTTGTCATTGGTGCTACAAATTAGAGTGCCACCTTACCACAGAAAGCATGTTGGCAGAAACGATCACAGCGGTGCTCACAAAGTGCCAAAGGTTTAAGTCAATCGGAGCAGCTACCGTTCTCAAACCATTCACAGCCAAATCCACCACGCACAGCGCCAGCAAACAACCATGACTACAGGCATGCAAGCACACGGAGCACACCACACTGCTAAGAGCTTTAGGACACAACACAGCTTTCTGAAAGAAAAACATCATCCTTGCAAAAGGAAACCTCTAAAAACTTGTGAATATTTAAGATGACAGCTCAAATGGAGGAAAGAATCCTCTTTTCTAACATTTAAAAATTCACAGGACAATTGTGCAGATTTTTTGTTTATTCGCATTCATCTCTGTGGCATTTTGGCAAATAAAACAAGTTATAAATATCCACTGCATTAAATGAAATTGCCTCCAAACAATTAAAATTTCTCCCTCATGAATTTATCAATATATAACAAATCTCCTCCCAGCTGAGAAGCACTTAGTTAAGGTCTTTGAAAACATGTGTCCTACAAGGATACAGGATGTAAGGATATCCTATAAGGATATGAAGGGGGGATAGACTTTCTATGGGACAACGTGCTCGGAAATGATGTAACAGATTCCAGCATGGTTGGGGAGGGGGGTGATAATACTGACCTTGGAATTCAGCCCAGATATGATTTCTTAAATAATCCACAAAATAATCGTATTTTACATTACTGATTACAACTAATGCTTGCCTTAATAGCAAGCTTGTCCTGTCATGATTCCTGGTATGGTTGGACACCCTTCATGTTCTGATCCCCAGGCTTCCCAGTTGTTACCAGTAGGTCCTTTCTCTCAAAGCAGATTTTGGCAATTGCTCTGCTTCATTAGTTTCTTTGAATACTCACCTCAAATTCCTGCTAGGAATCCCCTGATATCCTTGCAAGCTTCACTTTCACCATGCTCCACTTCACCATGCTCCAACTTCCTTCGTAGCATTTCTTCCTGCTACTATCCCTCCTGTTCACTGATCACCCTAATCTCAAGATTAATATTTTAACAGAGAATCTTATACTCACAATCACTTCAGTGTGATCTATTCTCTCATAGTGTGCATGTTTCCTGTATTTTTTTTGTTTTACCTTTTTTTTTAATTACATCTTCTTTCTACTTTATCAAGCCAATATTATCTGGGCTAATGTTCTTCCAGAAGAATCCTAGAATAGGTTCTAAGGCTGTATTATCTCTCAATTCCCGAATCCGTGACTGTGAAAAGCAGGAAGGGCTTTGAATTCTTTACTCGGCTCTGCTATGTCGGAGATGTATGCTCATTAGCATGGCTATGGCAAAGGCACTCCTGGGAGCTCCAGGCATCCTGCAGACAGCCGAGCTGCGCGGGTGGGACCGGGAGGCTCCACTGGAGCCCGCTCTGCAGAGCGTCCTCGTCCTCCGCGCTGCCGAGGACATCGAACCAGCCCTCCTGGGACACGGGATGTCCAAAGAGGCTGGGGGTATCTGACTGTGCCTGCCACAACCTGTAACGCATCGGGATTGCAGAAGCTCGGTCCCAGCTGTAACCTCAATTCTAACGATGCATCTCTCTACTCGCCACAGAAGAACACTCTCGTTAGTGCACGGAGAGGATAGTTCACTTGCACCAGGTAACTCCTAAGCCTCTGAAGGAGGACCACCATTAAGAGGCAGGAGCAAGATTCAGAGAGTGGTGTGTGTTGCAGCAGTCACTAATAAAGTCATCTTGAAGGAGGTTAATAAATTCATATAGAAGCAGGTCTCAGCTTTTACTTATGTATTACTCAATTAAAATGTTTTGCCTAGTTCTGGTGCACTAGGAATTAAGCTGAATTTTTCAAGAAAACAGATATCTAGGGCCACACTGAAAACTGTTATATAGCTGTAAATGTAACTTGCACATACAATTACAACACTGTAACGACTTGCAATCTTGTAGTTGCAGTACCAGAATGTAATTTTGCTTATTATACGGTACACAGACCTTCTGAAAGTCTGTCCTTCACTATCCAACACGCAGATGTTCTCAAATCTGAGGGAGAATTGCCAGTGTCATAACCAGACCTCCCCACACACTCTGTGCAGACTTACGTTATTTCCTTTTTCTTGTAGCAGCTTCAGGTTCTCCTTACACTGTTTGAGCTCATCTGTGATTGCCTGCTTTTCTTGTTCAGCCATCTCAAACTTCGCCTTCAGCTCTGAGAGCACAGTCTGTGTCCTTTCATACTAAAGGCAAAGAGAAAACAGTCTGCAGACCCCGCACGCCCAGGGCACGCTCGCCCTTGCTGAGCCTACAGCCTCCTCTCCTGCCATGTGCCCAAAGCAGCTCAGCTTGGACCAGCACACTCCCTCTGTATAAACGAGCCAGGGGAGAGAAGTCTTGGGGAGTGCAACTAAGATAGCTTAGCGCCAGGAAAAGGAAAAGAGGAAAAGACACAGCAAGAAGAGATGATTGACTCTAGACGCGTTTAGACTATTTTTAAAAAGATTTTGTCCTGTGCCTTTGAAGGGTGAGGATTACTTGTGTACTCTTTTGGATAAGAAAGACTAGTCATATTTATAGTTATATTTATCTTGCATGACAAAGAACTATAACACATTTAGTTTTTGAGACTGAATGATTTTCCCTTCCCCTGGGGGGGAAATACAGCTGACTTGTGACTATCAGGAAGCAGTTCACAACAAAACAACATTGCACCATGCTTCAGAAACATTGGAGGTCACCATAATTAACAAAAAATCACAACCAGACAGAATTCTACAAAAAAATGTAACCTAGAAACACAGAGTAACAATATTAATTTTTACATTAGGCTTCACACATTCGGTATGGCCGCAGCCTCCGAACTCTGCCAGGTCAGACATGCAGCACAGGGCTGTCACACGATGCCACCAGCAGCATGCAGGGCAGGGGTTCACAACGAGCTCACCAGGGTTGCTCTTGTTAAATAAACCTGCTTTTTACAATACTTGGAAAGGTATCTTTTGTGTATTCCCCACAGAAACTTTGTTTGACAAGGAGCTTCTTTGCAACACATTCAAAGTCAGCAAATCATGAAATTGCAAAGATTAAATTTCTTTTTACCTGGGACATTTTAAAAACAAACAACATTTTGAGCAGATTGTCATTTATATATGCCTTGAAAAAAAATTCACCGCATAGAGTACTGTGCAGTTTCCCCAGAAGTTTTCTCATATCCCGTTGTACTGCGAGTCTTTCCCAGAGTGAACAATTTCTGTGCTGTACCAGGCACAAGACAGCAACACAACTCGTACCAATAAGGATGGGTGACAGGGCATCAAGCTGTGATCCAAAGAGTTCACAACTAGGGCATCATCTATGCTGACCTCAGAACACAGAGGGCTAATGCACGGCAAATCAACTCTAGGAATGATTTCCGGAACAAGGAAATGCAAAGCTTAAATCCACCTCTCATACCAAACAATTCTCCAGGACTAAGTAGGAAAGAACCATAGAAAGGACTGTACAGACAAGATAAGATACAGAGTAACAAGGTGTCTTTTATATTTAGATGGTGGTCTTACATCTAGGCAGTAGCCTAAATACCTAGAGCAACCAACCAGGTGCAAAAATAACATTCTGTGAAGCAAACCAAACCTCTGCCTACAAAGAAACCCTAAATGTGCACGAGTAAGAAGGGCTCACAAATACTATGTCTCAATGTCTATGCTGCCATCCTGGAGGGGGCTGAGCACGAACAACACTGGGTCAATGGCTCTCATGTTCCTGCATTACGGACAGCTCCTCCTCATTCAATATTTTCTGCACATCACAGTTTTCCTGTAGCCCTCATGACGAGGATTAGTAAGGGCAGAACTAAAAACCTTCAGTTCTGGTACTAACAGCAAACTTGAGAGCAGGCATTTTCACAGTTATATACACATACATTAAGAGGAGTGGGATTTTCAAATTATGGAAATGGTAGAGAATGTGACAAAGATGAATCTATGACAAAGCAAGGAAGAGGACTGTAGAACTAGAGAGGAAATAGTAGCAGTGACTGAGAAACCTTCTCTAGGGACCATGAAGGCCCATGCGTGGTCTTTGAGGCTACGCACGAGGCGTATGCTCCAAATGCTGCCTTTGCCTGTGCACCAGCTAACCGTCTTCAGAGCCTAGTGACCCTGTCAGACAAAAGCAGACTCACCTCTGCAAAGGACGTGTACTCCATTGTGAAATAAAGCAGCTTAAATCTAATGAGGAAGACCATACTGACTGCAAGCAATTAACTCTGGTTCATAATGGCACAGTCCCCTAATCATGAGTACCAGTTTACACGCCACGTGAACAACCTTTAAGTTGTCCAAACAGCTCTAAGGTGTGAAAGCAAACTTGGTAAAGCTTCCACACACAGGCAGCTTTTGGAGTCTTCCCTTTTAGATATAACCACTCTATACACTGGCAGCTAACATTCTGCAATCGAAGTATCAAAAGGCTCTAAAGACTTAGTGTTTTCCTCCTTATTTCAAGGTGAAGTGCTTAAAGGTCAGAGTCACTAGGCAGAGTATCCCCTCAAAACACAAGTAAACATTACCTCTTTCTGAACATCCTTTGCTTGATTTTCAGCTTCACTGAGCTGGCTTTTTAGACTAGCTGCATCCCGCTGATGTTTCTCTCTCAAAGATCCCATCTGATTTTCAAGTTCTTTTCGTGACATTTCAAGGACATTTATATTGCTAGTTAGCGCTAAACTCTGTTCCTGAGAGCTGCAAAACAACAACCACTTGAATCTTAACATTTTGTTTCCTCCTGCTCATTTTTAACAAGAAAAACATTTTAAAGCAGTTTTCATCCTCAAATCTCCATATATTACTATTATTTAACATGGAGTACCAGCTTCGAGCAACCAAACATTGTTTCCCAATAGAAAGTGCTGACACAAATGCCTAGCTATAGATTTCGCTTACACATTGTTTTATATTTAATACCATTATAACAGATAACATACTTTATGTCATATATCATTAATCTTTTTATTTCTTATTATTCACTAATTTCTTAAAGATTAGTTTACTCAAAGCACTTTAAAACAAACTTTTAATTAGAAAAAGGTTATCCCAGATTGTTATTAATTAGCAAGTATTTTATTTATTAACACACACATTTACCTGCTTATTCGAGGTACATAAACCAGTGGCCAGGATATTCTCAGTGAATGTAATTATTTAATTGCACAATAGTCACAGAAAACTATAAATTAAGCAACTACAAACTTCAGTATAACAACAAAGTAGTTCTAATTTGGGTCTGCACAAGGCTACATAAGGGAGGTATCTTATGCATCTCCATTATATAAGCCCTGTATTTACTTATGCATCTCTCTATATGAAAAAAATATAAGAAAATAGATAATACTTATGCACACAGACTTGTTTTCACTTCTGAAGAATCTGACAGTGAGCTTCTGGGTGGTGCTCACTATCAAAACGAAAACTTGAAACAGAATACCAGGGATGAAATTGCACCACACAGAAGAATCAGAACAGGGGCACTGTTCTGGATGGCACAAAAAGATACAGACAGAAAGGCCTGATTCCAGGAAAATAATTCATTACCCTGGACATGTTTCACTGTGGGAAAGCTTCCATTTGTTCTATCAAAGCCAATCTTGCAGGGATGAGAAAGCCAGAAGGAAAAAGTTATGTATATGTGTAAATGCATACAGTTATACATGTATACGTATATACACACACATACACATATGTGATCATGCTGGCAAAATTCAGGTCTAGAAGAAAACCATTTCATTTCTAGTGAAACCATTTCTAATGAAATGCTTTTGACCAAATGAAATGCAAATTTGTTTTGACCAAAACTAGGATGTACACGAAATTTCAGCATGATCACTCCAGATACCCCAGACTTCTAATGCCCTCAACAGCGAAGACAAGGGTGAGGGGGTGGCGGCAGGAAGAACCTCTGAAGCTGCTGTGATAAAGTATCTTCACAAATCCGTTCTGCACCTACCTGGAAAGCTCCTTCTCCTGTCGCTGGAGTTCAGATGCAAGCAAAGTATTTTCCTTCTTGAGGGCAGCGCACTCCGCTTCCAGAGCGCTCCACTCCTCCTTCAGCTTTTCAAGCTCACCTGCAATAAATACATTTGAATTAAGTGCAGTAAAATTTCATGAATGCTTCAAATGTTGCCAGGGAACAAATACAAGTATACTTAAATATAAGCACGTCACATGCATTCTGCCACAAGCAGCTATACAGCACGTGTCGGATTGTGTTTTACCCTCAGGAACAGCCTGCGAGCTGCTAACCAAGCTAGTGCTTCTTAGGAGGAGCTGCTGCCACCACACAAAGCAGACCATTTACAGGGCTACCCTAGCATTTTTAAAACAGTGGTGGAAAAGCGTATTTGAAGAAATTCTGGTCCCAGCAGACCTGAAAGTAACAATCAGAATCACTAGGTCTGCTAAAACCGATAGAATAGCTAAAGCAGAGTGTTAAAATCAGACCTTTGCAATAAATCAGTCAGCAGTAATATTGATTCTACAAAGTTACATATGTCTGCATGAGCATTAACTGTTTGAGAATTCTAGGCACATTTTATACATGCCAGCTTCTCCTGGCACATACCAAGTTTCAGCATGAGCTTTTGAACTCTATTACCAACAGGCATGCCACCTTGAGAGCCAAAAGATATTAATGCAAAAACAGAAACAAGCATTTGTGGGTAAGGTGAAGTCCAAATCAATGAGCCCAAAAACTATATCTACTCAGCACAAAATGTTTACAGAATAAAGGTTTAATCCTAAAATTAATTAAATAGCAATTCTGAAAAGAAGGGAGACAGTTGCCAAATACAGTAAGCCTCAAATGTGGCTTTTCTGTAAAAACCAAAAGGCCAGAAGCTATTGTTTAACAAGATTAAATGATTCAGAGATTCTGCCAAGTCCATTTGGAACTTGGAGCAGCATCAATCCCTATAAGTTTCCCATCTTTTTCAAATTGGCATTATACTTGGCCTAATTACTCACAAGGTAACTGGGTAGTCAAAGCACAGTTGAAAATTTCTATTTAAAGAAATGCACAAAAAGGTTTTTATAACCTACAACACAAACATTGATCCAAATATCGGACACTCAGACTGATAAGGATGTCACTACCAGCTCTGGTCCACAACATTCCTTTCACCTTTTAGGCGCGCAGCCTCCTCCTTGTGCTGGTCCTCGCACTGCTGGCACCGCAGCTGGAAGGTGCCCTGCAGGCTCACGAGCTCCTTCTCGTAGCCCGCCGCGTCCTCCCGCCAGCGCTCCAGCTCCGCGCGAACCTTCCGCAGCTCCTCTTGCAAGGCAGAAATGTCAGTGTCTCGCTCTGAAGCTGTCTTTTCTGCTACTTGTTGAAGAAGCACAATCTCATTTTGAGCATCAATTAGTTGATTTCGAGTACTGGAAATTTCATTCTCCTTTTCCTCACGGAGATTCTCAATATCTTCTTGTAACCTTCGCAGCTGAGCTGAAAATAAATGTGAAAGCTTTTTTATTTATTTATTTATTTTTTAAATAGACTGTACTTACAGAAATTTTTTAAAAATGACTCCTTTTCTCAACTTCCTGATGTTTCATGGCACTAAAGAAAACTAATATATTGATTTTGTCAAGTGCTCCCCCCTTAAGAAGGCAAAAACCTGTGTAGGGTAATGCATTGCACAGTATAATATTACAGAGTGAAAAACAAACAGAATTGGGACTGAACAAAGCCCCTTTTTTCACCCCACCTCTTCCTCTTTTAAAAGAGAGGCTTGTGTTATGTGCTGTTATTAACAGAACTCTCCAGTTATTGCAGCAAAACACGTTTTGGAGAACCAGGAGGTTGCAGACAAGAGCGAGCAGGAAAGGGGCTGTGAGGAGCCCCAGGACCTGCCGCGCTGCCTTGGAGGAGCTGCCAGCTCCGCTGTTAACCCGGGACGTTCACCAATATTCCGAGCACAGTATCCAGGTTCTATTCCATTCCTAGAGAACCAGGAGGTTGCAGACAAGAGCAAGCAGCAAAGGGGCTGCGAGGAGCCCCAGAACCTGCCGCGCTGCCTCGGAGGAGCTGCTGCTCCGCTCTTAATAACCCGGGACGTTCACCAATATTCCAAGCACAGTATCCAGGTTCTATTCCATTCTGCAAACATGCAGAAAAGGAAATGTATGAAACAAACTTTGTAAGTTATTCCCATTCAAATCAGTTTGATTATTAAATACAAGTCTGCTCTGAGATAAATTATTTTTCATAAGCAACACACACTTTTGCCAACCTTCGCCTCTGCAAAGAAATACAGACTGGGACAGAAAGCATTAAGTAAGACTAAAGGTAGAGTTAAAATCCCTACTGAGAGAAGGGAACTACTTAATTCGCCTTTTTCTTCGCATTTGCTTTTTTAAAGACAGCAGGTCATTCACAGGGCACTTGTACTCCATTGCCTTTCAATGTGGAAAACACAATTACTAAATTAACAGAGACTTGCTCCGAGAACAAAACTGAAAAGTTTGCTCTTAACATCAGCTGGATCCCTCGCAAGCTACCCCACACATCTGAGGCTGCATGTCTTCCTCTCTGAGGAAGGGGCAAGCGAAGGCCCTGGACAGCATCAGCAGCCATCACAGATCCCTGGCATTTATTTTTGTTCCCTCAAACCATTCCTAAAGATAAAAAGGAAAATGGGAGCTCAGAACAACTCAAGAGACACCCACTTTCATGACAACTATTCAGGACACTTGATGCTTTTCAGTAGTGCCATATATTGTGTTAGGTACAACACAAACTCTGCAAGTTGCTGGTGGAAGTACAATAAAGAAAAAAGTAAGTTTTTCTTAAAAGAGGCTCCCACAGCACACACAGCTCATTAGATAAACTAAGGAACCTATGAAATAACCCAGCTTTAAACTCAGGAAGGAAAATATAGCATGGAAAACAGGCAATAGCAATAGAATATATAGCAATATAACTATACATACTGTCCTTGCAAAATACCTTGTTTAAATAAAAGCTACTATAGATCCCAATGGATTTCTTTTTTAAGGATGTCCATGTAAGATGGAACGGCACATTTGTTTTGTGGTAAAGACATCCAGAACACGAGGAAGACAAATACATGTGAGCAACACAAAGCTCACACCATTGCATTGGCTTGGAAATGCTTTCTACTGGATTATACTAACACAAGAGCAAATAAGGTAGTAGCTGAGAATAACCTGCAGAATATTAGCAATTACCTTTTTTCCATCTAGTATTACATGAGAAGTCTTGAACCTACCACACTGTTTTGGCAGAAAATAACATGTTTCTAGAACATCAAGAATTTCCTAACTCTGCAAGTGCCTATTAAACCAAGCAGCAACTTTTTTTATAGCATATCTTCTTGATTCTTTCCTCTATCAAGCCACATGAAGTTCCTGCTACTTGGAAATGACATTATTTAGAGGATATTTCCATTTTCTTCTGTCTGCATTGATGATGAACAACGCTCCCTTTAAATCCGCAGGCATGCAAATAAGCATGACAGGATTGAATATCCAAAAAAACAAAACAAAACCACCAAACATTTCTCAATTTTGGTGGATTTGTAGGAATAACTTGCATAGAAAAAAATCTACCAGAAATATTGGAATGGTTCCTGAAGTACTGGGTATTATTTCAGAGAGCAATCAGAACGAAAACTTCCATTACATCTCTTATTAAATAAGCCATTACCTCATCTAAACTGAACGTTTTGCTTTTTTAAAGTAATGACTAGTTACTTGAGCTACAAGAATTTCCTCATCCACCTAAAGGGAGCTTCACACGTAGAGACAAGATCTCCGTTGTCTTTGTGGCATTCTCGTATAAGCACTGGCTGGCAGAAGGTGTCGATCCCGTGAAAACGGCCCTGGAAATGTTCCTGCATGAAGCTGCAAGCTTTTGCCCTATTTTCTCCCCACCACACTAAGTCTCCGGGGGCTGCCAAGAGAAAATGTCGACATTGAGAGAGCTTTTCCCAGTCCCTTCCCACCCTGGAAGTTTGGGAAGGAGCAAGCACACAATACCAGACTGCTTCAAACTGCACAGAAACGAGAAGAGAGAGGGGAAGGGGGGAACCTCCCCGTCACGTGGGAAGGGCTTGGGTGACAAAACAGCCCAGGACCAACAAGAGCCACCTTATACGGGGCTCTGTTTAGATGGACAATTTTTCCCCTCTATATAGATATAACAACCAAGTATCCTGATGTGTAACCTCTGCTTCGAAATTGTTTATTTGGAGTTTTCTGCACACTAGGAGTACAAAATCAAATGATTCCTCTGGTTCTGAACAGGAAGATTACGTTAACACCTTTTTCTTACAGGAAATAGCAAATATCCTTTGCTGACATTCATAAAATAGTTATTACACAAGCTTCTCAAGTGTAACTGGCATGTGACTAATCGCACAGCCCACAAACTAGAATCCATAAAATAATCTGTTCAAGCTACTTTGGCTCGATTTCCTAAGAAAACGACGCTTATGTGCTTGTGTTTTCATTCCATGTGCCTGTCTGCTCACAGTTCTGCTATAACCCTGGTGACCAGAAAGCTGGCAGCCCCTGCACAGGGGGCAGGTCCTGCAGCCAGGACACGTCACCGCTCGTCACAGCCACGGGACGCGACGCAGAACTAACAGCCAGCAGAGCTGGGAGCACTGGGGCATCACGAGAAGCTGCAGCAACAATGAAGATGCAGCTGTCTGTCCAGAGCCTCCCACAACAAAGGCACAGGAAACCAAGCTGTCAGGTCGACTGCTCTCCAGAAACCCCTGTTCTTGTCAACGGGCCATTTCCAAGCTAGGGAAGTGCTAACTTCCAACTGGTGGTACAGAAGATGTGTAAGTGTCACGGTTCCATCCTGACAGCTATTTTGGGCTGAAAGGAGCATGGTCGTGATCACAGCAGTTCTTCACATGTCTGCTCTTCATGAGATTCTCTTGGAAACTCTGAGCTTGAGTGTACATCTGGAGTGATTAAAATTACTGAAGAGGATTTTATCAGTAAAACAAAAAGCTAAAATAGCACAAAAAGACAGAATATTTTGAATGCTTGTGAAGGAGGTACAATAGCCACAGCAGGACTCTCTGGATCAGCTAAAGCTGATGAAAGATTGAGGAGAGAAAGGAGAAAAGGACTATGATATGGATTACATTGTATCTTTTGCATTTTTAATTTATGATTAGAGACACAGGAATAAATGGGAAATGTTTCATAATATGTTCTGAAATCTGAAAAAAACAGATTTAAAACATATGTAATTAACATCCCTGGTAAAAGCTGTTTTCCTAAGACCTAAAAAGCAGGTCAAAAAATAAAATTGTTTCATACCTTGCAGAACATTTATTTGCTTGTTGGACTCTTCAACTTGCATTCGATATGCCTTCCTCTCTTCTTCCAATAACGCTAAAAATGAAAGTGAAGATGTGTCCAAATTCTGTCAGCAAAGGGTATTTCAGCTTTGTGCTAAATCACAGTCACAAATTCCCCATAACTGACAAGATTTAAACAGTCAGTTCATTCCAGTAAGTTATCAAAGCTAGTAATTACGTAAGTAATTTAAGAAAAAGTTAATATTCAAGACATTATTCCATTATTCTGGTAGTATTACAATTAATTTGAAATTAATACGATCAGTTGCCTGATGCAAAACCTCAATGCGCGCTACATGCAGCTTGGGGTATGCTTGGAAAGAATAAAAGCTGTAAAGCTTTTCCAGGAAGAATGTTGAACCAGATGTGATTAAACCAGGCTATACCATTACCTGTTAAAGACAACCTGCAAACAGTTTTGCAGTTATTCAAACAGCTAGATGGTCTAGCTGTAAGATGTAAAAAACCAACCAAACAAACTAGCACTGAACACACTGTGATTAGTTAATAACTGCCAATGAATATATTCTTGATGATGAAATAACAAATATGCAGATAAATCTGATATATTACAAAAAGTGGGTTGGTCGATATTGACTCACAAATTCAGAGCTTGGTCTAAGTCTACGTCTAGTTTATACAAAACAAAAGCAGAAAAAAACGTTTCTGACATTCTGTGCAAGAGAGGCCAATACTGTGAAAGCAAATCTATTTCTAGCACAGTCAGCAAAACTAGACCCTCTTACGACTACCTGGTAAGGACAGTTTTAATGGATACCCTACAAAATCAAGTTGATCTGGATCTCACCTTGAAGTTCAAAGCATTTTTGTTTACTTGTTTTAGCTAGTTCTTGGGCTTCAACCAGCTCCTTGTGCAGTTGCTCAATTTCTTGTTTAGCCTCAGTTTCTGATTGTGCACCCTGCAGTTCATCTGATAAAAGAATATTTACTTTAAAGCATGAATTTGTACAACAGCTTAATTTGCACTGCCATGTGAAGACTGCTCACTTTCTATTCCAATTATCCGTAGTTAGTTAAATTAAACACAAAGTTTTGTTAGGTAAATATTAGCAAAAACATTAATACAGCTTTAAAAGGAGGAAAGCATATGCAGGATTTAAGCATTCATTGCACTTAACATGCAGTAAAATACAGAAAGAACAAAAGAGTCTGCATTTAAAAACGAAGTAGAGGCTGGCAAGGCTCATTCTGTGCACGTGGGCGAGGTGCAGGACCTTGCAGCTGCGCGGGTGCCGTGGAGGCTGCTCCTGCCTCCCCTCCTCGCACGGCCGGGCCCCGCGCTGCCCTCCTCCCGGGGCCTCCCCGCAGCCCTGCTCTTGCAGGGCTC